>JANAVB010039216.1:5545134-5857634 GCA_029216955.1 Iris pallida
TGCCGCCCACCTTTCTCCCCTTCACCGTCGCCACGGTAGCCCCCGTCGACGCTCCACCTCCGCCACCGGCCGTCGCCTCTCCCCCCTCTCGGTGCCACCGCCCATCGATCCGCCCGCTGCTTCTGCCGGCGTGCCCCACCGCTCCGCCCGCTGCCCCTCCCTCGCCGCCGGAGCCACCGCCTCCGGGCCTCGCGCAGGGGGGGCCGGGCTCCTCGGGCTGAGCGCCCCCTCCCTCGGGTAGGCCGCCACAATCTTCGGTTCGCGCGCCCGCCTAGGTCCCTGCGCCCTCCCACATGGAGAGGCCTTGGGCCCCACCCACTACACGCTGTCATTTTTTCAAATTTTGAATAACCAGAGCACCAAAAAAAGAATAGAGTTTTGGTTATTTCTGTTAGGACCTTTGTTAAGGGCTTCCTCCTAACCTTGTAGGAACTTGGGCTATCTCCCGGTTCCAACCCCTACTTTTCTGTTCAATGAAGGCCTGAGCCATTGTTAATATATATATATATATATATATATATATATATATATATATATAATATATATATATATATATATATATATATATATATATATATATATATATATATGTAGTATATAGTTGGTGATTGATTTTGGTTGTTGGGGCTTCACACCTTGTTGTCCCCAACAGCAGCTCTTGCCTCAGCACCCCTCACTCACTTAACACACATACATACCTTCTTCCTTTCCTTTGTATATATATATATATATATATATATATATATATATATATATATATATATATATATACGTGTGTGTGTATTGGATAGTGATATAAGATAATAGCCTATGGTTAGTAAGTTAGTTTAGAATTGACCTATAGGCCTAGTTAGGCAAGGTTGACTAGCAAGTTGACCACGTTGACCAAAGTCAACTGTGGGTCAAACTTGACCTAGAATTGACTCAAATGGACTTAAAAGGACTAGTTAACTTAAGTTTGACTTAAACTTAGAACATTTGACTAGTTGACTTAGGTTTGACCTAGTTTGACTAAAATGGTTGACCAGAGTTGACCAAGAGTTGACTTTGACCTCGAATGGCCTAGAATCATATAGAGTGTATTGTAAACTTCTTTTATTTCTTGTTAGACACTTTATAACATGTGTTGCTCTAAATAGGACACTGTGACTCCAGTTTAGATATCTATTCTCATCAGTTGTTCAGGTTATCAGGCGAGTATATTCTCTGACCGTTTCATACTTGCTAGGAATTATATTCTTGTTATAGACTAATTTACTTGATGCTGACACGATGTTATCACGGATTAGTACTATACGGATTTTTACATGAGATATTATCCCCCTCGGGTGCATCGAATACATCATGTCATGTGCTTTTCACGAACATCATGTATTCCTTGGACTCTTATTATTCATGTACACTCATGTGCTCTCATGTACTCTCATGATCTTATGAGTTTCATGTATAAACTTTCATGTACAATAAAATAACCTGTCTAGATCCTTGTGTATTGACTGGGGTACGGAGGAGTAGAAGTGGTCATGTGAACAATTCCAAAGTAGGTAACCATGTGCTAAATCTGTAGCTTAGTCATGTGCAATTCAAGCCGTTCACATAACCATCTTGTGCTTTAAATCACTTAGTCACTTACAGTCTTTACTTACCATATTTGTATTTCAATTTATCAGATATTCTTTTAGTCTTCATGTTCATTTCGTATAGCATTTCATGCATTTTATTCTATGGCTTGCTTTATATTTTCTGTCATGATATGAACTGCGAGAGAGAGATATATTCGTTTTTGTCCTGATTGGACTTGTTGAATATTATAAAGGATGAGGAGGAGTTCTGCCCCACATATTATGAAGCTGGCTTAGATGACACCAGAGACTTTGACCCTCAGGAGGATCCAGCAGTTGTTGAAGAATTGCTCATTGTCTAGATTAGACTGCTAGACTAGTTATCTTTATTTAGTTGTCTTGTCTTGATGTATTTCCAGATATTGGATTTTTGGTGTTATTTAAACACCCAGACTTATTTCTTTCAGTTGTAGTTCCCTGTTGAGATTATATTTTATCATATCTTTCTATTTCCATCTTAGAATTTTGTGATTGAGTTGTACCTTCTCTATTGTCCTCCTTTTTGAAGAGTATATTATTGTACAGGTACAATTATATATTGTTAGATGTTGTGACCTAGGACAGCGTTCTACCGCCGACACTGCGACGTAGGATGGACATACCCACTTCTCGTGCCCTTACACTGGGTGCGGGTCGTGACATATATATGTAACTATATCTAGTGTGGTATATATATACATATGTATACTATTGTGGGTTGCTCCGTGGTTTGTATCTGAGATTGGGGGATATATATTGTATGTTATGTAAGAGTGTGTGTGTGTATGTGTTGTTAGTGAAGAGAGGTTTGGTTCATTGTCACAGTAAACTCAGTTGGCATGGCCATTTGACCATAGGCTTGAGCAGTGTGAGAGGGGTCGAGCTAGGTAGCAACAGGTCAGAGCCCATAGGTATGTGTGTGAAAGCAGTAGGAACAGCAGGGGATTTGGCACTTGGTTGAGTGCCTCTTATGATTATCAGTAAGATACTCACTATGGGAGTGAGTATCTTGGCCTAGGCTTTTGGTCATGCAGCAGTGGAGGAAAGGGTATGCTGTAGGCAGCACCATGCCTTACTTTGCCTTGGCTTTGCCTTGGCTTTGCCTTGGCCCATTTGGTTTTGTTTGCAGCAGTGGATCTCCTTGCAGTGGTCAGCACTACTAAGGGGCTTGGCAGTATGGCTTTGCAGCAGGGGATGCTTGGTTGTTTGAATATTAGTTCAGAGGTTGAGTAGGTGTTGGCCATGTGTGGTGTTTGGCCAACATGCCATAGACAGTGGGATTGGAGGATTTTGAGTTAGAATTAGTTAGAATTATGAGTTAGTGTATGTTAGTAGTGGTTAGAATACTTGAGTGTAACAGAGCTTTAGGGGTTTGTGGTTCCAGTATGTAGAGCCTTTGGGTGTGAGTTGGTATGTGTATTAGTGTTCTTAGTGTTCCAGATTTGAGAGAGGGCCGCTTAGCATTTGCCTTTATTAGGTATCAGGGGATTTAGGTCTGCCTGCATAGGCAGACAGTAGGAGAGGTCGGGCCAAGCAGTGGCCTTGCTTGGGCTTGAGTCATGTGTGGCTTTGGCCATCAGATTTGGCCTTGGTTTTTGACCATAGGCATGTCTAGTTAGATGTTAGAGTAATTAGTAGGGGTATGGGTATGTTAGAGTTTTGGTAATGTAATTCACCTCTATGTGTGGTATTGCATTGTGGCTTGCAGCATGCTTGACTCAAGCATTTGCTTTTGTAGCAGATGCAAAGCAAGCTACAACAGCAGCTGCATTGCAGCAATGCAAACTGTAGCAGTTGTATGAGCTGCAACAATTTGGGCAGCAGGCAATGCAATTGAGATTGCATTGCAGTAAGCAGCTTTTCCTGTTGTACTAGGCAGCAGGGGATCCTCCTCTTGAGTTTGGTTTTAGGCCTTTAGGAAATTGGGTTTGAGAAGGAGTATGGGATTAGAAGAGTCCTATAGGTTTCTAGGTAAAAGTTTACCTATCAGCTAATGTATAGGATATTGCTTATATCTAAGATAGAGAGTGTATTATAGGTTATAAGAATAGCATATATATATATATATATATATATATATATATATATATATATATATATATATATATATATATATATATATATATATATATATATGTGTGTGTGTGTGTGTGTGTGTGTGTGTGTGTGTGTGTGTGTGTGTGTTATATATATATATATATATATATATATATATATATATATATATATATATATATATATATATATATATAAATATATATTTTATATATATATATAATATAATATATATAATATATATATTTGGCACCTACCTATATGTATATAGATAATGGTTCAATCAATCTAAGTGTAGGGATGTTTACCTATAGTCAAAGGTAATAGATTAGCCTATAGTCTAGGATAGATTGATATAGGTAAATATACATGTAAGGGTAATTTTGGGTATATGGATATCTAGATTAGGGTATCTTAGTAGGTAATGACTTGATATAGGATACTAGACCTAGATTTGACCATGGTTGACCAAGATTGACTATTTTGACTAGAAATTAACTTTGAGTCAACATCTGACCTAGATTGGACTAGGGTTTGACCAAAGCCGACCAGTTGACAAAAAGTCAACTGTGAGTCAACACTTGACCTACTTTGACCTAGATTGCATATCACGCACTAGAAAATTATGTCTATCATTGTTAAACCCTATTTAACACATGTATATCTTATCTATAGGTCTTGTGACTTCACTTTGAGCCTCGATTCACATCCATTGCTCTGGACAACAGGCGAGTACATTCTCTGATAGTTTTTATTGCTTTGATATCTACTATATATGTTCAGTTGTAGTGTTTTACTGGATTCTCGACACGAGGATACACAGACTAATATACATTGGATCCCGTCATGAGATGTTATTTCCGGTTTACCTGGTATATGGGTACATTATTCGATCTTATTTCTTGTACTTGTAGAGACATCGATTTGAGAGTGGGCTGGCCCCCTGCTCTTTAAGTCATGTGTCATGACGAGTCATGGTTGGATCCATTATTAGAGGTTATGTGATCAATACCCCTCATGTAACTACTTGTGCATAGCTACACCCTCGCCACGCGTAGGGTGTAGCCTGACCTGATACTACTTGTGCATAGCTTTTCATTTTGGCCGACCTGGTCCTCTATACTACTTGTGCATAGCCGGTCAAATGGAACAGCCTGATCTGGACCCAAGTCGATCATATAACGCTCTAATATTTCAAGGCACCGTTTATATTTACATTGTACATCAGATTTTCCTGTAATATTTTAATTCTAGTATTTTATACCATGATATGATTTCAGTCTACTTTGTACTGTTTTACTTACAGTCTTGATATTATCTTGTATTCCATTATAACTGTTTATTATAGTATTTGTCAATTCATTGGAACTGCTGTTGGCGTTTGTACTTCGCTCCAATCCTGACTGGATAACCATATTTTTCAGAGGACTTAGATGCAGATCGCCCGACCTTCTACAGGTTTGGCATTGATGGAGACTTTGACCCGAACTTTCCTGTGGAGTCGGTTCTCGTAGAGGACGCACCGTCTGTTGTGACTTAGATTAGCTAGGCTTTGACTGGATTTGTATTCCAGCTTAATACTTTAGGTCTGTAGAACTTATTTGAGATTGTATTATGTCTTTAAATTCTGAACTTGTGTTTGTGACTCTGCATCTATTTTGGACTATCTATTTCATCTTTATCTCTATCATATTCATGCTTATCTTCCTTAGATTCATGTGATTGAGTTGTGATTATATTTCTTCGTGCGGAGATGATAGTTTATATTCATTGTGTCTTAGAAGTTATATGTTCTAGATGACCTATACAGCGTTCTATCGCCGACTCTGCGGCGTAGGCTGGACGTACCCACGTGCTCGTTCCCCTAAACAGGGTTCGGGTCATGACAAAGTCCAAGGGAACTCCACCATTCATTCCTCTCCACTCAGTCTAGGCCATTCATTCCTTTCCATGTTGAATCAAGCCAAACCAAGTTGGTTCAACATGAACCAAAATGAACCAAGAGCCATGCAAGTGCAGAAAATAAAATACAAAAAAATAACTGACAGGTAATTACAGAAATTAAATGCAGAATAAATGCATGATAAATACTAAAGAAATACAGGCAAGCAGTATACGTATTAAAATACGTATTTCGGGGACTGGAAGTGACAACGATGTAGGGACGAGACACTACAGTATATACTGTTTGTCAGAATTGTCGGTATACAATGTATACCGTATGTCGAAATTTAGTTCAGATATGGGCCCAAGTCAACATATAAATTATGATCGTGTGAACATCTAGATGGTCAGGATTGGCGATGAGCTAATTTAGGAATTTTTCTAGACCTACATTACGGTTTCTTAACCTAAATATAGAGGTTAAGGGGATCCAATGTGAAACTCAAGGGAGAGATTCAAGGAAGCAAGTCCACAGTAATATAAGTGAAAGTCCATACTTTACTCTTAGGGCTCGCCTTTCGAAATAGTCTGAAGAAAAAATCTATTCGAGAAGTCTTCTTCTTAGTTTAGATAGATCATCACAGGATTGGTGAATGATTTCAATCGTAACATTCTTCTTCTTTCTTGAGATTGGTGAGGGATTGAACTTGGGGTGCAAAGGGTTCAACATATTTATAATCAATCTTGGTGAGGGATATATATATATATATATATATATATATATATATATATATATATATATATATATATATATATATATATATATATGTCCCAGTGGCCGTAGCCCGTTGGGAACGGTGCAGCACCCCGACGCAGTGGCGCGGGTTCGAGCCCCCTTGGAGGCATGCCTCCAAGCACCATTAAGAAGTGGACACCATCAAATATATATATATATATATATATATATATATATATATATATATATATATATATATATATATATATATATGAATTAGGTACTTTATTAATATAAAACTATTGTGTTACATTCTCCCTCTTGTCTACCCGACATTCCCCATATCTCTTACATCATGTTCAATATTATGCATAATCCTTATGATTACCAAGCTCGTGCCCGTGAACACCCTGTTGGTCCGCTCTTTCTAGATATGCCAGACTGTTGAGGCCAGCCTAGCACAAGCTTCTCTATACCATGTTACCCATCTTCCTTTGTGGTCTTGAATCTTCTGAATTGCTTCTTCTATATTGTCGCATGTTCCAGCCGTCAACCCCATCTTGGTTAGTTGTAGATGCCAAATATCCTTAGATGTCGGGCATATGAAGAAATACATGTTCCATGGATTCAGTGTCTCGCTGGCACAGCGGACACGTGTAATCCGTTATTTGTACCCCCGAATCGTAGTAGCCTATCTTTCGTCATGAGTCTTTTGAGTACTAACTTGTATAAGCATAGCTGCATCTTCCGAGGGATCCTCGTCTTCCAAACAACGTTGCCGTTGATCATCTTTGCGTGCGCCTCCCTGAGTTTGTCATACATATATTTGAATACGAATCTATCGTCCACTGAGTCCGCCCACACCCATATATCCTGGACAAGAGTGGGGTCAATCCTGCATTCTTTGATCTGTTTAGTAGCGTGCCTAGCCAGGCGGTGAGTTTCTGGAGTCCAGCTGTCACACTCCGCTCCCGTATGAGCGATCGTCCTCGCTAAGGCATGATGCCGTACGAGACTAGATTGCGCTCGTGCAAGGCAGTTTCATAATGGCCGATTAAAGCTGCGGCGACAGGATCATGTCACAGAAGTCCTGAGTAGAAACATTGAAACATGCAGCGGAAATTTAGAACCAAACACAAGTCATTCAAAAGATACATTTTTATTGATATTGGAACAAAGATTATAAAGGGGGCGCAAAGCCAAGATTACAATTCACTCAAGCACACTAGTCTTACATTACAAGTCACACAGCTCTCTCTCTCATCTCTCAAATCATATATATCGATCCGGCGGATGCTTTGGAAGGCGATGTCCATACATTATGTCATGTATAAGTCTTGACTCCACGTGGTCGCACGCTTCAAATCGCCAAGGAACTCTATGCCTTGACGCATCCAAGCGAGCTCCGTACCATGAGCTTCTACCTGCGCCTGCACATAAAAACTATGTGGGTGTCAGTACTCAACTGTACTGGTGGAGTGAGCTCCTCGCCCACCCATACAAAACCAACACGTTCATTTTACTTTATGCAACATAAACTTCTTTACGATTGTCTTTCTACTCTTGACTTAGGATTAGTTTTGGGATATAGACACTCGGCCTATTTAGTGCCTCTAGACCGTTACCGTGCTATCACACCAAGAACTTCCGTATCCTTGCCTCTAAACCTTTCTCGTGCTTGCATCGTCAATGCACCGACTCATACTTGTCTTTCGTGCCATACTCTGGGACATAAGACTTGGTCGTGCCGTGAACTCGATTCATGCTTATCTCTGAGGCAGTGCCTCCTCGCTAAGTCTTGCCTATACTTGTGTTGTGACAACGCGGTCGTGCCTCACATTTCGAGGTCGTGCCTCACAGCTTAACCTGACTTAACCAAAACTCACCTTACGGCCCTTTCAGACTTAACTTGAAACATCTAACCCAACTTATGGAACCGGTGTTGAGAACTAAAGCACGACGTCATATCTCGTGTCGAAGCACGTGTCTTTACGCATAGCCAATTCTTAGGCTTCATAATACCTTATGTGCATATCGTGCACACATTCCATAACTCAACACATACCGTGCTTACACTTCCTTTGTTACGATCGACACCGTGCATGCGGATTCGCCGTTTAGCACGCCAATTATCTATATGAAAGGCCACTGACATGACAAGCCATCATGGACATAGCTCGGGTTAGGCGGCGGGTCCTTCGATGCCAGGTAGCGAGCCCCATGGAAAGCCTCCGACTACCCACGCATTAAAATCGTGTGCTGCTATAACGTCCTCCCCCTAGGTCGACTGGGCCCGGTGCCCCGACGTAATACCAGTCCAGGAAGAAATCTTTGTCGACAAGTTGTCCAATGACCACGCACCTACGAGACATCTAGACTCACGTAAATGCATGGCCTAATTTGTTGGTACGACTGAAACTATACTTAGCAACTCGTGCTCTGAACCACTCTTTGCATAACGTGCATAGGGACCGTGAGACTTCCAACCGAGGGACCGTCTCATACTTTGAAAACGTGCATAGGAACCGTGAGATTCCCAATCGAGGGATCGCCTCATACTTTGAAAACGTGTATAGGAACCGGGAGACTCCCAACCGAGGGACCGCCTCAGTGACAACCGGTCGTGTGAACTTACTTCTTGAAATCGAGGGAACGACTTCTACATAGCCTTCCAACTTAACTTGCACCAAACGTGCCTAATACCGGCCATAGCCCGTAGCATTTCTATCATCGAAACAACCGTGTTTCGTACCTTAAATCCAATATATTCCGTACGACACTATCGTCCAAGTCATACTCTATGTAACGAGCCTTAAGACCGTGGGAACAAAATGGCTATGCAGCCGTAGAACTGTAGGACCGTTCAAGGCTATGCCAAGCCTTGGATGACGGGACCGTACATACTTATCAAGTGTTCACACGGGCGACGCCTATAACTTAGGCTAATTCGAACGTTGTGGCAACTTAGCAACTTAGGCCAACTTCCTTCTCCCAAGCCACGGGACGAAGGATCGAGTGTCATTTAAAAGCACGCTGAGCCGACTTCTAAGCAGACCGTGGGACCTTTTTCCATGTTCTAATCCATTTCGACCCGTCGGGATTATTCCCTTAGCTATGTGGATTCGTCTTTTTTATTATCAAGCCTATTGTGCAAGTTAAAAATACGCAATTTATTACGTAAAGGCTAAGATGAGGCAAGTTCACCGAAACTATCCCACCTGAGCGAGCGGTCGCCTTGACCGAGCGATGTCTTCGAGCAGCCGTTGCGAGGCTAAGTCCGAACGTCGTCGGTGTTTCGATTCCTCCTATTGACTGAGCGGGACGGGGCACTACACCAGCGCCCGTCTCGGATAATACTGTTCACCTTCTCACCTCTAGTAGCTTTCCTTTCAACCACTACTAAAATCTGTCCAAACAGCGACGCCGGAGGACGTCGCTAAATCGGACAGATACGTCGCTAAATCCAATTGGCGACGTAATTAACGACGTTTCGACGTAGTCACGATTTACCTAGTCGCTAAACACCAGGACGTCGCAATATGTCGCTATTGCGACGACAATTAGCGACGCAGACGCGTCGCTAATTTAGTGACTACTAGTGACGTACAGCGACTGCATTTACCGACGTCACCTAGCGACGTTTTAGCGACGTTCCTTATATCCATGCTGACCTGGCATGTCAGGAAATTAGCGACGTTCTGCGACGTTGCTAC
Source organism: Iris pallida (assembly GCA_029216955.1). Lineage (NCBI taxonomy): Eukaryota > Viridiplantae > Streptophyta > Magnoliopsida > Asparagales > Iridaceae > Iris > Iris pallida. The sequence goes on from JANAVB010039216.1 coordinate 5,555,124, forward strand.
GTCTCTATATTATCGACACATAGCAACGTTTTAGCGACGTTTAGCGATCTTGTATCGGATCGAACCAATCAACTTTGAACAACACGATCTTGGCAGGCTTTGTGCCATAATTGTACGTCAATTCCACAATCTTCCGTAAGACGCCATAGAAATTATTGCCTAGAGTGACATCTTTGTAGTTTGTAGATTTGATACACAAGCAACTATTTTTTGTGGAATCAAGATCCATGAAGCTATCTCTGATGGGAGCATTTGTTGACTTGAACTTAAACCCATTCACGCAATAACTTGGCCATATTTTGACGGCATAAATTGGTCCCTTGGCAAGAGTTCTAATAGAACTTTACCTATCAATGGTTGCCATATTATGTTAGGGGCTAATTGGCTTAGTACTCTGGGAGATATTGTCTGAAATTTCCAGGAACTAACAATGAGGTACAAAATAGGAGGGGTTATGTAGCAATTCAAGGGGATAAATGCCTACATTGCTCATTTGACTGAAACTGAAAACAAAGATACGAGGCAAAAGTCCCAAACTTATATCATTCAACTAATGTGCTATAGAGTTTAATAGCATCAAGGAGGAGGATGATCCTGCAATCCAGCTATTATTCAGAATAATAGGGTGTTTAGCCGAATGGGACAATCCCAAACAGACAATCCCAAACATAAATCAATCGTTGTGGAGAATGGAGGAGGAGGGAGAGAGAGGGGGAGAGAGGGGGGGCTACCTGATCACCGCCAGTTCCCTAGAGAGAGAGGGGGGGCTACCTGAGGAGAAGGCCGGAGGAGGGTGCGAGGAGGAGGAGGCCGGAGGAGGGTGCGAGCGCCGAAGAAGGGAGAGCGGGAAAATTGGGGGGAAGAAAAAATTTCGGAGAATGATAGAAAAGAAAACCTCCTGTCCTATATGAAACATTTAACGACGTCTACATGCGACATCGCTAAACGTCGTTGATTATTAATATACGGCAACGTACTATAACAGTCGTCGCTACGCGTCGCTATACTTAAATAATTAGCGACGTGTAGCGACGACATTGCGACGCAGATTCCCATTTACTAAATTAATGTCGCTATTCGTCGCTAGTAGTCGCCACCAGGGACGAATAGCGACGTCACATTGCCACGTCGCTAAATTCCTAAAACTTAGCGATGTCCTTTCATGGAGTCGCTAAATTCGTTGCAAATTTGCCATATTTTGGTAGTGTTTAACGTGAGGGCCAAGTATTCGTTGTAGACACGAATGGCCTATCCAAGGATCTAAGTATAGATCTTTGCTTCGACCATCAGTGAACACCCGCACTATATGTTGCTTGATCTCTCTCCTATATGGGTGTGGATCAAGATACCCGTCCGCGGAGTTCCGCCAAAGCCCATTCTCCCCTGCACCATCGGATCGAGCGGGACCCACACAAGACCCACACGATGTCGTGCGATCCAATGGCCTAGAAGACGCGGACTTCGGCGGGACTCCAAAAACGGGACTCCCGATCCGGACCATATATATATATATATATATATATATATATATATATATATATATATATATATATATATATATATATATATATATATATATATATATATATATAGGGGTGAGCATTATTCAATTTTGGACCGAAAATCAAATCGAACCAAACCGAATAAGATATTCGGTTCGATTTTAAAAAAACTCGGTTCGATTTCGGTTTTGAAAAAACTAAATTTTCTTATTTGGTTATGGTTTCGGTTTTGGTCCAAAACCAAAAACTGAATAAGAAAATTTAGTTTATATATATATATATATATATATATATATATATATATATATATATATATATATATATATATATATATGTGTGTGTGTGTGTGTGTGTGTGTGTGTGTGTGTGTGTGTGTGTGTGTGTGTGTGTGTGTGTGTGTCAAAAGTTGGCTTCGCCGTAAAAAAAAATCTTTCCAAAAATACCCTTTAATACATTTACTATTTAAAATAATTAATTGCAATTAATCTATTCTACTATATAATGCCAAAAGTTGGCTTCACCGTGAAAGTTCTTTCCAAAAATATCCTTCAGTACATTTACTAATGAATCTATTCTACTATATAATGTCAAAAGTTGGCTTCACCATGAAAGTTTTCTTTCCAAAAATATCTTTCAATATATTTACTAATTAAAAAAATTAATTACAATTAAAATTAATAGAGGATGTTAGGGGTGAGCAACGGTTCGGTTCAAACCGAACTTAATATATAAAACCGAAATAACCATAAGCCGTATTTATCAAAATCGAACAGTTTTCATAAAAATCGAACAAAACTGAACCGAATTAATGGGCCAATAGGTCAGACCTTCACATTTTAGCAAATAAGCCAATTAAAATAACAAATCTTAAATAAATAAAAATGGGATTGTTGCATTTATGAATTATTATAATTACATAGAGTGAAAATATATTAGTATATATAGATTAGAGTGAAAATATATTAGTACATATAGATTGAGGGTAGAGAGAGAGCGCTCAAAGAAATGATTACAAGTGCCAACGGAGAATGGAAGGAGAGAATGTGTTTAGATACGGTTAGCAAAAACATTAATCTATATAAATTGAGGGTAGTTTAGTATATTATTGAATCTAATCTGGTTTCGGTTCGGTTCGGTTCGGCTACTCGGAACAAGAACCGAAAATCGAACTGACTGAACCTAAAACCGAAAAACCGAACCAATTATCATATCTCAGTTGGGTTTCGTTCGATTTTTGGTTTTAAACCGTTATATGCTCACCCATAGAGGAAGTAGTAAAATATGTATTAAAAGTAGGCATGCATGCGTATAGTAGATGAGCAAATAGAGAAACATTAAAATTTTGAGCATCATAATGAATTATAGTTAATAAGCACAAAAATCCAAGAGACAATGTAGACACTGAAGTTATTATTTATTTTTTTTCAAATAATATAAAATATGTGTGCATATATATATATATATATATATATATATATATATATATATATATATATATATATAAGGGAGATGAGGTGCCACCTCACCGTGAGGTGGCACCATGTCACCCTCCCATACTATCATTATGTACTTTGGTACATTATGATAGCATAGGGAGGTGATATGTAGCCACCCTCCATAGGGTGGCACCTCACCTCCCTCATCATATATATATATATATATATATATATATATATATATATATATATATATATATATATATATATATATATATAATAAGGGAGATGAGGTGCCACCTCACCGTGAGGTGGCACCATGTCACCCTCCTATGCTATCATCATGTACTTTGGTACATGATGATAGCATAGAAAGGTGATATGTAGCCACCTCCCATAGGGTGGCACCTCACCTCCCATATATATATATATATATATATATATATATATATATATATATATATATATATATATATATATATATATATATATATATTCTTTTCTTTTTTGAAAGGAAATTTTATTGAATGAAGTAATAGGAAACAAGACATGGATTGGGTCCCACAGGCGGCAAACCCGATTTCAAAATTCAAAAAGAAAAAGGAAAAAGTAAAAGCACGCTGCCCGAGGGGGGGCGCGGGGCCCGAGGGGGGAGGCGCGGGCGCGGGGCCCGAGGGGGGGGCGCAGCCCGAGGAGCCTGCGCAATCCGAGCGGGGGAGGCCAGTGGGGGAGCGGGGGCTCCGGCGAGGGGGGCTCCGGAGAGGAGGAGCTCAACCCCGGCTGTGGAGGCGGAGGGGGAAGCCAAGATGGGGGAGGGGGTTGCGAACCGCCGGAAGGCTTTGAGGAGGGGAGGGGACGGAGGTGCAGACCCGAGGGAGCGCGGAGGGGGCGGGGGCTACACCACGGCGAGGGGAAGGGGGAGCCACAGCGAGGGGAGGGGGGCAATCCCGGACGAGAGAGAGGGGAGGAGGAGAGGGGGGAGGGGGCTCGTCCGCCAGTGAGCCGGCCGAGGGCACGCAGCCCGAAGGGGTGCGGGCACTCTGCCCGATGTGGGTGTTGCTCTGCCCGAGGGGGTGGGGGGGCACACAGCTCGAGTGAGCTTCGGGCCACCCCCCCCCCCCCCTCCCGGCGCGTCGCCCGGAGCCAGGAGGGCTCTGGCGGTGGAGGCCGGCCCAGAGAGACGCGGACGGAGGGCGAAGAGAGGGGCTGGCAGGGAGTGGTGGAGGGCCGCGCTGGAGGGAGCTCAACCAGGGGAGGGGCCACGGCGTCGGGAGCTCGACTAGGAGGGAGTCACGGCGGAGGTGGTGGGGGTGGTGGCTCGGCGGAGGAGGGGGGTAGAGGAGGCCACGAGACCGAGGGAGCCGGAGAGGGGGGGGCTCGACCGTCGAGGAGCACGTCGAGGGGAGCGTCATCAGGGTCGCCGGGGGGGAGGTGCCCACGAGGAAGACGCGGCCAAGGAGGCCGGAGGCCACCGAAAGACGCGGAAAGTCGGATGATGGCCGCTGCCGAAGAAGGGGGCGGCACGGGGGGAGGAGCGGCGGGAGTGGGTGGGGGAGCAAGGTACGACTCCGGCGGAGGGCCGAGTGGGGCGCCGGAGAGAGGGGCCGGATCGACGCCTAGGGGGGGTCTGGAGGGGGATGGACAGGTTTTCGGCGCCTGGCACGGCTACGCCGGGGACGACGTCGTCGAGGACGCCGAGGGGGAAAGGGGGGGAGGTTGGGGAGACCCGGCAGGAAGAGGGGGAGGCTCCATAGAGGGGGAGACCAGGAGAGGCCCGGACTGCCGTGGAAGAACCCGGCCGGCCACGCGGGCCAGCCAAGCACCAGGGAGGCTCCGGCGAGCGGCGGCGCTCCGAGCCGGAACCCCGCTCCGAGCTGGAAACCGCTCCACAGGAGTGGCTGCGCTCCTAAAAGTCCTTTCCCCATCATTTTTCATATATATATATATATATATATATATATATATATATATATATATATATATATATATTGAAGCAATGGGTAATTGTGGTGAACTCACCTCCACTAGGGCTCGAACTCCCGACCACTTAGGCCACATGCATCTCTCTTAACCACTAGGCTAGAGGTCATTTGCATATATATATATATATATATATATATATGTATATATATATATATATAAAGCAAAGAATAACACAAAGCAAAAAAGGGAATGGTACTGATCATGTCTGTCAATGGAATTGCTCAGTACACAATGCCCACTTGCTCATCTCATCAAACTCAGCCATCTCCACCTCCCTCCAAAAATGAAATCTAATTCCATAGTTTACTACCGACAGCTTGTCAGTACCTGCTGCATTTAAGAATTAAATGTATCTCAATTAGCAATAATAGCATGTATATATGAAAAATGTTTTGTTCTAAAAATAATAAATAAAAAAATTATGTATCTCCAAAATTCTATTCCTCCATGTTTCTCCATCACATGGTACTCTTCTATTTGCTCGTGTCTTCCTCCAACTCATCTTCTATTTACTTGGATCTATAAGGAAGTGCCACGCGGCGGAGAGACACGGAAGGATAAAATTTTTGGAGGTACATATAATAAAAGTAATATTTATTCGTCCTTGGACGTGTCACCCGATAATTGTGCCTACGTGACATCAGCCACTGGTTCTCCTGCTAGCATCGAGACTCACCTAATTAAAATTCGGACCAAAAGGCCAATAGGTGACCGCCACGTGACACGGATTAGTGACAGTCACGTCCAAAGGACGCACCAAATAGAAGCGTCCATACTAAAATCAGAAGAAATAAATAGCAAACATTTGGTATTACAACGTTCCTACGATATACCTGGACTAGATTCAAGATTTATTACGTCATCCATAGAGTGCGGGAGACTTTTAACAGATTTGATGTAGTCCATTTTTTGTTGAACTACTTCACTCTACTCTATTCGACGCATCTCCATGGCACGCTTTAGTTGCGTTAGATAATCATCAGCCCCACATATATATTATCCCTTGTGCTTGAGTGCTGCATTAGTTGGAAGATGCAGCATCACTAAAAATCCTTAACTAAATATAAATAGTAAGTACATAAAATAGTAAGTACATGGTGGGTTGGGTTTGGTTGGGTTTGGCTATAGTTAAGGGACCGACAACCTGCTACAGAGCTTGGGACCCATGCATTAACTTGCAAAGTCCAGCCGATGTGATGTGTTTTCTTTGGTTAAGTAGTTCTTTGTAGCTGCATTGAGATTCTCTACACTCGATATCATCCCTGTTAATTTAACACAAACTCTAGAGAAACCCATGAGTTCTTTATTATTATTATATTTTTTTTTTCAAGAAACTAAGGATAAAATATATACATTTTTAATATTATTGGAACTCTCGTGTTACCTTCATAATGCAAATTATTTTTTTGAGTTCTTATATATAGTCCAATTGTTATTTGGCTAAATTGTAACTTAATACTCTCAACTATCACAGTTTTTCAATTTGACACCCTCAACTTTTATAGGTAATAACTTAATACCATATCTCAACTTATATTTCTAATTTGATACCAAAAAAAAAAAAAAATTATTCCCAAAAAAACCCTTCCCCCCTCCCTCCGGCTGCTACTTCTTCCACCCCCTCCCCTCCCCTCCCCCAACGGCCATCCGCCACCCCCCCCCCTCCCCCTCCCCCCTCCCCCTCCGGCGACCACCCCCTCTACTTGTTCCCAGTCCCGACGGCCCACCCTACCCGACTCCGAGCTCGTGCTCCCGCTCGCGTGCACCCCGGCGTGCTGTCCCGAGTGCCATCGTGTCCTATCCAGCGCAACCCCACGCACTGTTCCGTGCGCTGTCCAGCGCGCCCACTCGCCGCGCCCCCTAGTGTCCTCGCGCCCGCTGTCTGTTCGCGCCTGCCGTCCGTTGCCATCCACAGCCGGAGAGAGAGGGGGGGGTGGGGGTTGGGGGAGAAAAGAAGGGACAATTTGGTCCAAAATTTTTTAGAGTATTAAGTTGATACTTATAAAAATTAATGGTATCAAGTTGAAAAACAGTAATAGTTGAGGATATTAGGTTATAATTTAGCATTGTTATTTTAATGGTTGGTGGGTCATCTCCTCCTTGACAATCACAGATGTAATTGTCTTGGAGTATCTTTTCCCATATATATAAATTTCACTGCATTTATTGTTCTCATTTCTTTCTCCTCTGAAAACTTAACCCATCACTGTCTGCAATCTCTCTCTCTCTCTCTTTCTAACTCTTTTGATAGGAGAGAGTAAGAGAGAGGGGCAATGGTCAACATTTGCTCTCTTTAGTTGAGGATCTCACTCTTCTTCTCACCTCTGCTTGTCTGCTTTTTTAATGTAGAAATCACTCGCTCTCTGGAAATTTTGGGAGAGCTTGGTAAGTTTTTAGTAGATTGATTAATTCTCAGTTGAACGTTTTGGTCCTTTAGAGATTGACTAATGGAGTTAGTTGACTAACGGATCGTTCTCTTTCGATATATAGTAGGCATGCACCCATCAAAGAAGTTGGGAGGATGCTCCTTGAGAGAGGAGTCACCTGAATGTTCCTCCCCTTGCTGCTCTATGGCTCGAACCCGGCGCTCCCAGAGGTTAATTAATTTTCATTATGTGGTTTATAGATGACTTGTCAATTTCAAGTTTTAATGGTTTCCTTGTTAAGTAGAACTAAGTAGAACTGCTGCTTGCTTGCATAACCTCTCATATCTTCCTCAAGAAAAAAGAGGGGAAAAAAAAAAAAGTACATAAGTGGAACTTTAATATTTAGTTTCAATTGTAAAAGTAGCAATGGCACCATCAAGCTGGAAGCATAAAATGGCATTTGGCAACATTTTATTATTAGCATTCATCCATATGGCAACCTTACTTTAACCATGTTAAAGGCCCTTAAGGCCTCAGCAGTACGAATAAATACATTAAGCAGTGATGACAATTTAGTAGCAACAAGTGGATGAGAAATATAGCTGAGGCTGTGTGAAGCATTCCTTCTTTGGTAGCATATGGTAGTTGTTACGTGTTATTTAGAATCAAGTTCCTTTTTATTGAGAAAGAGGAAAAGTCGAGAGCATCGCCATGCTATCATCTTATGATTGTGTCACAATCTAATCTAACTCCATTGAGGTGTTTGGGTGGTGGTAAAAAAGTAGTAATCCTCTAAAAGGAGTTCTTTGTAGTAGCAATAGTGTCTTCTTGTTATTTATAATTTTTGTGTTTACCCCCCCTAAGTATCCTTCTAAATATACAAATTTATTTTCTGTTGATATTTTTAGAATTGACCGATTATGTACATGTTTCTGATTTTATTCGGATTCAGAAACCTGGTACCTATCTGGTTAATTTCTCTTACAGTCTGTTGTAGGTTGTCTTTTAGTTTTTCAAATAACAGAGTGACATTGGTGTAGCTTCTTGTCATCCTCAATAAATAGCCATAGATAAAATTACATGGATAAGGCATTAAGCAAAGATGCTCGAGGTAAATTAACCGAGGAATCTCATGTAAATTTAAGTTTCTCCACCTTCATTCGAATTGGCAATATTACCATTTTAAAACACCCATGACATTTGCTATTCTTTTGTTTCTTTCTTTTTATAATATTTAAGGTATAATGGTCTGCTTCTTTGTAGAACTTTACCCTTTTTCCAAAGAAAACTAATAAAAAGGAAATGTCAAGTGGGTATCTAATGGGAATGGGTCCATCCCCATGATGAATTAATATAGATTTGATCTATGAAAATCGGTCACCCATGGTTGGGTTTGGCATTGTACTCAAGCTATTTTTTATGGTGCAATTTTTTGTGACGGGAGTCAGTTTTGGGAGGCTGTATTGGAGCTGTTGCAATCATTATTTGGCTCGGTCTTCAATACGAAATTGTAGAGAAAAGTTTTGTCTTTAATCCATATCAGGGCATTTGAAGGTGTATTGAAAAATTATGATTATCTGAAGTGGCCTACCTATTCAAACTCTGCATGCATGCAACATTGATGTTATACCTTCTCCATGCATTGGGAGATTGAAGGGCTGACCTTGGGAGATGGGAGGGTTGACCTTTGGACTTCTCCATGTATAGAAAGTGGTGTACCCAAGAGGTATATTCTCCTTTAAATAGTGGGGAAGATGATGAAATTTAACACAACGAGAACCACAACAAAAAGGTTCTTTGTAATCCTCTCACAAACGTTGTTGTAATCCACCTCAAGTGAGTTGTGAGAGAGAGAGTGATCCTCAAGCTAAGTTGTACCAGCCTGAGAGATGTGTCCTTTGTAATCTTTCATTTCATTATAGTAAAAATGATGAAGAAGGACAGGAGGACGTAGGCTCAAATTGTGACGAAGAATGACGGGAGGACAAGAAGACGTAGACTCAAATTGGGTCGAACCAAACCTCGGTTTTGTTTTTCCCAATAGTGGTATCAGAGAAGCTCTACAACTTTCGTACTGTACTCAGAAAAATGGCTAAGTACATGGCCGAGCCCAACCATAGGTGACCGATTTCCATGGATCAAATCCATATTAATTCATCATGGGGATGGACCCCGTTCCCATAAGTATCTTGTAATTCCCATGAAGAAAATTTATGAAATTCAATTTTCTTACTTGTTATGTCTTTCTTCAGCGTAAGCTGTGTATGTTGATGTCATTACATCGAGCAAACATTTAATGATGAATGTCAAGTAAGTCCCAACACTAATAATCTTACAACTCAAGTAAATGGGTACCTTTTGTCTTCTTCCCTGGCACTGATGCAATGTTCTTTGTGATACAAACCTCTGATACCATTGTGTTTTCCATATGATGGTAGGAATGGGAGACATAGTAGTAGAAGAAGAAATGGCAGTTTTTCCTAAATATGTAGAGAAAGTCTAGAGATAACTAGCATACTCTTTTTAGGATACTTTCTTTTTGTTTATAGTAAGTAAAAGTAAATCTGGTACGCTGATAAGACAGTGCCGATATTGCCGATACCGATACTCGTAGAATGGTCCAATCCCGAAACTGTGAACCTTGCTTTGTCTCATCAAAAATGACTTAAGTTGAAATAGAGGGGTGCAGCTCTAAGGTTTTCATTTCTCATTAGGCATCTTGGTATCATATGAAAAGTTCTGTACAAACTTACGTTGTCTCCTAAATCTTTGAAAGACAGATACAGCGAAACTTTTTGCTATCTACAGTTTCCCTATCTTGATACAACATAGCTTTCTAACATCAATCTTGTAGCAAAACGTACCCGAAATGCCATTGTTGAAAGTACATTAGTAAAGCATGAGTCGTGGATAGAAATATATTTGAGCATTATACTTGTAGACTAGACATGAATGCTGGTTTGTATGGGATTTTCCTGGTTCTTTAAGAAAGTCTAATGCTGAATCAATCCGTGTCTTCTGAAAATTCTTATGGTTTTATGGATTCAATTTCAGTGTTTCGGAAGCCCATGAAGATATATTGAATAGGTCACCTCGACTATCACTTCAGAATCCTGTAAGAACTTAAATTCTCTTGATTTTTATGCTGAATCATAAAAAATCTTATGCTTCCTCTGTTCCTAGAGGTTGAAGAGACCCTTTCGTACTCTTCTCCTTGGAAATTTATGCACTTTTTAGTTGGAATCAGGACTCCGAGAGCAAGATATATTGCTCATAGATTTATTCATTCATCTCAGGCTAAGGTGTGATAATTGCTGAAACCAGCATGATCGTCTTTTAGTTAATTACTCAAGTATTTATCTTTGATGTTATAGAACTAGAAGGTTGACGTCAGGTCGACATTTGGTCATAATTTTTTTGCAAATCATTTATGAAGCTTTCTTATGCAACATAGCTGACCCATTCTGATGGGAGAAGGCTTGGATGATGATTTATTCCATGTTTGTGCCACAGAGTATACGCTTGCAGAGAAGATTGCATTATCAGAATTCCTTGCGCAATCCAGAGATGTCATTGCAGCGTAGCTCCAGCAGCTCCATCGCTTCTACTGAAACTGCATTACAGAAGGTAGGTTCAATTATTGCTTGGTACAGAGATATCCACGATAAAAACTGCTCATATCATCCTTGTGAATCTGTGATGATTTGTAATTTGATTTGTATGAATCCATGTTGCACAAATATGGACACGGATATAGACAAGGACATAATACTGATATGAAATATGGACATTTTCAGATAAGTATAGTAAGTATTAAGTAGACACCTATGCTGGGATATTGACATTTTCAGATAGGTATAGGTAGTACTAAGTAGACACCTATGTTGTTCAATAAGGACACATATATGGTACTAACACAATATGGGTATGGACACAGTTTTCCCGTGTCCACGCAACACAGGTATGAATCCTCATGATACAATAATGTACAAATAGGGTTTTCCCTTATTATAGTTTAACTATCTCTGCATTAAGGAAAAATCTCCGAATTTGACAGATATTTCAGTATTAGAGTGCCATCCATATTTCATTACTTTTTGAGGGAAAAACATGCATTTATAAATAACAACAAAGGAATTTAATGATGGGCCTTGAGCTATCCATTCCCTTATATTTTGGTAAATTGTTTGGATTAAAAAGGAGCTTATGGGCATTTGATTCATCATTCCTTTATTTTTGGGAAAGTGTAGTTCACAAAATTTATACGCCAAAAAGATTAAGGCAAGAATCTTTTTGAAATTACTTTACAAGGTTACTTCTCTCCTTTTAGAGTTTCTCATATTTTTTGTAATGTTTTTATGAAGTGCCAATACCCGAAACACAGATACTCTGATCTGGAATCTATGAAACTGTGAAAAGCAATAAACATAGGAAGATTAAGGCAAGAATCTTTCTGAAATTCTGGAATCTATGAAACTGTTAAAAGGAATACACATAGGAAGATTAAGGCAAGAATCTTTCTGAAATTATTTTACAATGTTACTTCTCCCATTTCATATTTTTGTAATGTTTTTATAAAGTGCCAATATCCGAAACACCGATATGGAATCTATGAAACTGTGAGAAACCGAATATTAAGCTATTTGCTTACTATCAAGTTATTGTCATCTTGAAACATAAAGTCTTCAGCTGTATTATTTTTTCTGTGACTCTTATTTATCAACTAACTTGTCACGTGCAATATTTGATACGTGTTGCCTGCAGCCTGCAACAGAACTAATCAAGGAGATAGCAACTCTCGAGCTTGAAGTCGCTCATATGGAGCGTTACCTCCTCTCCCTATATCGGACAGCTTTTGACCAATATCTTACTAGCTCTCCTACCACAAGCACTGCCAATCTCTCCATGTTGCCCTCGGAATGTCGTGCTAGATCTATGGTGCCAGATCCTACAGTCAGTATGGAGCATCAGGCGGACCATGCAGATATGTCCTGTCATAATAATGAAGGAATGAATTTTCCTCGAAGCCTAAAGGAAAATGAAACAAGGACTATCAATTCGAGGCATATTGATGATTCTTCGGCTCGTCATCTTGTTGCTTGTTCGGATATCAAGGGTAGTCCTCCAAGAGAAGATCCTAAAATTGTATGCTCTTTAATCACTGCTGCTCATGAACTCCCCTTAATATAAGTGACCTGAATTTGGTGAAGTTATCGTTGTAACTTTTGTCCTTGTTTAGGTTGAGCCGATGTGTGGGGCTAGCCATCGCAGTCTTGCAGCTCATCTGGGTGCTTCACTATCCGATCACGTACCTGACAGTCCGTGTAAACTTTCCGAAGATATTATTAGATGCATTTCTGCTATCTACTGCAAACTCTCGAATCCATCTACACAACAGATGGACATTGTTGCTTCCCCTACTCCATCAGTGTCCTCTTCGAGCACATTCTCTCCACTAGATCCTCGTGACAGTTGGAGTCCTCAATGCCACTACGAAGCTAATGCAAGTCCGCACACATTTGATAGTGGTAAACACAAGTACAACCCCTACAGTGGTATGGTTGAAGTTCCAAGGATTAGTATAGATGGTGACAGATTTGAGTATGCCTCTAAGATGCTGAACATTTTCAGGTATGCAACCTAATGTGACAGTTATAATAATACCATAATTACTTTTGTGCCATAGGTTTTTAGGTATATATGTATTGGAAGCTTTCTAACCGTTCTTGTTCTTATAATTACTCGTACTTGTCTCTTTGACTCCGTATCTACATCTTGCATTACTAATCAGAACTGTAAAGAAAAAACAAGGTAGTATTTTGACTCCATAGCTACATTTTGCATAACTAATTAGTACCGTAAAGAAAAACCAAGGTAGTATTTAAATTTTTCAGCAGACCTGAGATAAAACTAGAACCAAAAATAATGCAGAGGAGATGCATAGAAGTTCCTTCCCACAACCATTTAAGAGTATCAAAATACTGTTGATGAAGAACCGGAAGAGAACCATCCAGAGAAAATAATTCAATTATTCTTGCCATGCACCTTGTCAACTACTTATTTCATGCCAACAAGTCTCAACTGGTTTATGTTTTTGATGAATGATGGTTTATGTTATAGGTCATTGATTCGACGTCTTGAGACAATAGACCCAAGAAACATGGGGTATGAAGAGCAACTTGCTTTTTGGATAAACATTCACAATGCTTTGGTTATGCATGTAAGATCCGCCTTGCACTCAATAAATATCTTCTACCATTAAATGTAATCGTGTCCTCGGGCGCTTTCTTATACTTGTGTGATTCTGCAGGCCTTTCTAGCATACGGGCTTCGTCAGAATCAAATGAAAAGTACCTTCTCAATCCTTAAAGTAAGTTTTCCCTGCCTCCTATAAATTAATTTCTAGGCACCGGAGCTCTATTAATTTTGCATATCAAAACTGTTGTAGGCAGCGTACAATGTCGGCGGGCATTTGGTGAACGCTCATGTAATTCAAAGCTCGATCCTTCGCTGCCAACTCCATCGTCCAGCTGTGGTACTTTTCCAACCTTAACCCCTAGCCTACATTTTTTTTTTCCTTCTTATAGTATGATTATAGGTATATTCGTATGCTCTGTTGTCATTTGTTTGCAGGGGATACACTCCCTCTTCTCATCAAAAAGACTAATAAAAGGGGACGACAAACATCAATATGCTCTCAGTCCTCCTGAGCCCCTCGTTCATTTTGCTCTTTGTTTGGGAGCCTACTCTGATCCTGCAGTAAGACTTCAAAACTCTCAAGTCAAGTAACTCTTGCAAGGTTTTGGTTCTGGAATTGAATGGTAGCAATGATCGACTTTTGCAGCTTAGAGTCTACAGATCCAAGGTTATCCATCAGGGGCTAGAGCTCGCAAAAGAAGAGTTTATTCAAGCGAACATCTCGGTCCAAAAGGAAACAAAGATCATCCTGCCAAAGATATTACACTACTATGCCAAAGACGCATCCATGGAACTGGTCAAGCTCGTCGAGATAGTACATGACTGCGTACCAGAGGCTCAACAGAAACTCATCCAAGGATGCCAGCAGAGAAAACCGGAAAAATGTGTACAGTGGTTACCGTATAAGTCATCTTTTAGATATATTGTGCATAGAGATTTGGCCAAACAATAAAAAGACCAAATGTCTCCTTATTTCTTATTGGTGAATATCCAAATAATATTGAAACAAATTAGCAATATTTATTTTATTATTGGATAATGTAAAAAGTCATACAACTATAAATAAATATATATATATAGGGAGAACCGGTCCATATCCTTACATGAGATAGAAATCTGAATCCGAATAGGAAAATTAAATATAATCATAATCTATTTAATCTTAACACCCCACTTCAAATTTATGATGGGTCAAACAACATGAGTTTGTCCAATAGAAACTGAAATTGAGGTGTAGAGTGTGACTTTGTAAAGAAATCTGTCAGCTGATCACGAAAGTCATATGTGGTAGAGAAATAGTGTCTGCCAAAAAATGTTCATGGATGAAGTGATAATCAATCTTAGTGTGCTTTGTTCGTTCATGAAAATCCGAATTGTTTACAATCTGTATAGCACTCTTGTTGTCACAGTGAAACGACGTAGGTCCTGTAAGAGCAATGTCCATATCACAGAGCAGTTTACGTACATGAACGATATCTCTGGCGGTGGCAACCATAGCTCTCTGTACTATGGCTCGGTAGAAGAACATGTAAGTTCGTTCTATAGCAAAGTTTTATTGCTTGAGTTTCTGCGGCCTGACCGCTAATTGTGCTCACATTTCTAGCAAAGTTTACTTGCGGTCTCTACCACCTGAATGGCCTTAGAATCTGAAGACTTGTGCAGTTTCTTGGAAGCAATTCTACAAGAAGTGGTCACCATATAGGTCATCATTCAAATATACTGTGCGTAGAGATCTAGCCGAACAATGACGGACCAAATGACTTCTTATTTATAGTCGGTAAATATCCAAATAATACAATATTTTGTTCCCGAGGGCAGTTGTTAATGTGATGTAGTGGCATATTAAGCTTTCTCAAATTAAATTTTGGCTGGTGCGGGAAAGTAATAGGTACATTCACCTGTGTAACGGGTATTAAGCTACAGTAGGGGCTTGGTTTGTAGTCAAGAGGTCGAGGGCTTCACCAGCATGTGATCCCGAGGAGAACCGCAGCTTCCTGTAGTCTTCATAGGTGAAGGTTTGGTAGAGCCGTGGATGGCTGGAATCCACAAACGCGGGTGGGGGGTCGACCTTGCCGTCCTTTGGCGACAGTAGGAACAACGCAATTGAAACTCGAGGTGTTGGTTGCTTGCACTGCACGCGGTGCTTGACATTGTGCACCCTCCCATTGCTCCAAGCCTTCAAAATGGAGGAAATTTTCAGTAGAGCCAAAATCTTGCAACTCAACCATCAAGATTAACAAAAGAACAAAGTCCTAGTTGATCCCCAGAGCTAACAAGTAACTACAATATCTGAACTCTGGGGATATACTTACTTTCTTCTCTTGGTCGCAGATATACTTATGATACAGACAATTTCCAGATACCTAGTAATCGGAATCACCAATTTTCTTCCAATAATAAAGATGCGGACATCATTCACAAACTAACATAACAATACCAAAAGAGGCTATATGCAGATTTGTCTACATAGATACTTGCTTGCATAGGGACTAGAGCAATGATAGTAAAACTACGTTCTTTTTAAAAAGATCAATGATATGGCTACGGAGTCCTCTATAGAATTGTGTTGGCAAATTATAATCGGAGAAGCAAAAGATGAGGTTAAATGCACATCCAGTTAAAATTGGCCAAGAATGCAGTAATGTACAAAACTCTGTATGTAGTATTGTTTTAGAAAAAATAAAAGCACATTTTGAGGCTTACACATCCAAGAACAAGACACAAAAAAGATTCACTTGTACGTCAAAAGGTTTAAACTTGTCTTACTATACATATCATGACAATTTAACCTCTGGGAGGAAGATATACTTTCCTATATTCTTACTTTGATTTATTTTTTTTTTTCCTTTGATGTACGTGTGATTATAATAATCATGAAAGTTTCAATCAAGCATACATCTTAATTCTGTGATCTATTATGAGTTATTTTAAGTAAATCAATCAGATATGCATACACTGTATTTCTGTTTTTAAGAAACACAGTTTTTTTTGGGGTGATGTTTTCATGTCATATAACTACTGTTTTGCTACCAATGGCTTAGAAGTCGTCCTTCCATGGGCTCGCATTGAAAACTGGGAAACACTTGAAACTTGACTATGTTATGAATCAAGAACAACAAAAGAATTTATAAGAAATATGACGTGCCGTAGCTACCTTTGCAACATCTCCAAGATTGACGAGAAAGGATCCTGGGACAGGATTGACAGCTACAAACGCGCCTGACCTGTCCATTAGCTCAAGGCCACCAACAGATTCATCTTCCTGGAGCACGGTTAGGAAACCGGAGTCGGTATGAAGCTGGACGCCAGATGAGCCGACGGTTTCTTCTGTGAAGTTGTACTTGTTTATCCTGAATTGGCAAGGCCAATCCTTGAAGGAGTAGTCACCCAAGCCCAAACTATCAGCAAGCTTGCTGGCTACGTCCGCTATCAGTTCATGGAGTTTTGAAGCATAAGTTTTGATAATTTCTCTGGAAACAACGAGGAAGAAAAGGTTTAGGAGTCGTGACCGTAATTAGCCATCTATAATATCCAACCAAGGCAAAAGATTTTAGGCGTAACTGTAGGCTGCAGCAAAGTATTAGGCGACATTTGGACTGGAGGAAGCTAAGGGATCCCATATTCTGTGTAGGGTCTGCTTGGAATGAGAGGAAAAAAAATAAGCAGACTAATTAACAGGATTAGGGGAAGAGAAGCTAAGGGGAGGTAGAGTTAATACATATAATCTTGTTTTAATTGGAAGGAGAATTAAGTGGAGTGTGTTTGTTTAATAACTCTTGTTTGCATTAGAGATTTTCGGTGAGAAAAAAATTAATAAAAATATAATACATATGTTATAAAACTAAATTTGACTAAAATTTTAATTAAAAATATTTTCACATATCTTCACATATAAGAAAGTTACGAAAAAAAATGTTGAAAACAAGAAAATTACGAAGAAAAAAATCATAATATTTTATATGACAAATAAGGAATATTTATGACTACTAGTAAATACACGTGCTTTGTACGTATAATAACGTATAATAAGAATATTATTCAATTATAATCAAATAACTCTTCTAACTCATGTGGTTAAGGTTTGATGTATTTTTTTTGTTTGGTTGAGTTCGATTTTCCATGTTGATAAATTTAAACGTCGGTTTAGACGGCTCAAAAGTGAGTCGTTTTGAAGTCTCATTATATAGTGGAAGATTTAAACAAAATTTCTTAATCTTCCTAATTAACTCTCCGATTTGGATAAAAAATAGACCCAAAAAAAAACTTAAACAAGTTTCACTTAACTCTCTATAATCCTACCTTCTGAACCCTCACCATCAAATCAAACATGATTTTATTTTTTCTCACTTAACTCTCTTAACTCTCCATCCAAGCAGACCCTTGAATTATATAACAAATAAAATAGTACTTATATATTAATATGTGATATTTTAAAATGTCCCGAAAACTTGTTTATTGATTCAAGTAAGCGAGTACAATTTTAGGTGCCCATAAGATGTTCGAGTATTTGTCTGAAAACAAAAACAAAAACAAAAACAAACCGCCAAACCTGTGTCTAGACGAGGCGTGCAGCAGGGAGCAGAAGGCGTCGACGTCCGCGGGGTCGGCGGCGTTGTAGAGGCCGAAGGCCTCGTAGAGGGGGTTGACCTTGGTGGGGCCCACGTAGCCGCTCCCGGCGATGACGTCCGTGTTGAGCTCCTTGATGGCGTCGGGGAGGTCGAAGAGGGATCTGACCGCGTCCTTCATCTCCCTCTGCAGCTCCGTCGGGATGCGGTGGTTGACAACTCGGAAGCAGCCCAAGCCCTCGCACGCGGAGAGCAGCTTCCCATTCTCCGCCGGTAGGTTCAAGAGGTCGACCACCGGCACCTGCATCTCTTCTCTTCTCTTTTCTCCTCTTGCTTGTTTGATTGGGAGAGTGTGTCTGTGAATTGTCTACTCTTTCTTTTGGGCTAATTCTTAGGGTCTGGTTAGATCGAGGAAAAAAAATAAGGGCTGTACCAAAGTCAAATCCACGCGGTCCATTCAGTTCGTAGGACTGTCAGAAAATTGGGTAGTCCTTGTTTGCACTAGTTGAACAACAATATTGGAGTTTCCTCCCATATTAGAGTTTGTATATTATGAGGAGCCTTTGGGTGCCATCGAAATTGAAAATGAGAAAAAAAGTTAGGGATAACAATATTAGGGATTCCACCAATATTAGGGTTTAACATTTTTTTTTTTTGTTGTTGTTCTTCCTTTTCTTCTTCTCCTTCTTTTTCTTCTTCTTCTTCTTGGATGGGTTGAGGAAGAAGAAGAGGAAAAAAATAGAAAAAAATGACTTTTATACCAAAGAGTGGGATAGCCCTGATCAATTTTTCAATGGCAAATTTGTAAATAATACAAAGTTTAAAATGGGCTAGCCCTGATCAAAAAGTGAAGTGCCTTTATAAATTACCTTTTTCTAAGTGCACCACACTTTTTATTTGGGGGCAGCCCAAGAAGGTGAAATTTTTGCTAGGGACTGTCCACAATTTGCTTGGGGGCAGCAATAGCAGCAGCAAGGCGGCGGAGGCGAGGTGGCGAGGCGCACGGGTGAAAGCTTGGGGTTGGGCGGCGTAGGGATGGCACCCCTCGCTGGCTGCAGACTTTGAATCGGTGAGAATAGGGAGGGGGGGTGTTGGTTGCGACATCGATGGAGGAGGGGGGAGCAGGGAGGGGTGGTAGGCAGTCGATGTGGCTTGGGTGCCTGGCCGGAGCGGAGGGAGAAGGAGGAGGAGGGGTGGAACGCGTACATTTTGGTGTCTTCGTCGACGCGGATTGCAGCTAAGTTAACAGTCCTCCTTTATGTTAGGACTGCCAACTTGCTAGCAGTCATAGGACTGCCACTAAGTTGGCAGTCCCACTTGCTGGAGAAAATTGTGTTAGTCCCAAGTAAAAAAATTGGTGTCAAACTTGTAATTTTTTTTGAACATTTTTGGGCTGTCCCCAAGTAATAAGTGTGATACTCTTAGAACAAGCCTAAGGGTTAAATGAGGGGGAGTTAAGTGAGGGGGAGTAGAATTACTACATAGAACCTTGTTTGGATTATTGGAAGAGTTAAGTTGGGGGTTTAATAGCTCTTGTTTGGATTTGAAGTTTTGAATGAGAGGAAGATTAATAAAATATGATAGTTACCAAAATAACCTTATTACATATGTCATAAAATTAAATTTGACTGAAATTTTAATTAGAGGTCGTCAAAAATATCTTCACAAATTAGAAAGCTACGGAGCAACTTGTTGAAAACAAAAAAATTTGGAGAAAATAATCATAATATTTTATTAAATAAATAAGAAATATTTATGACTTTTTAAACAAAATCCATCAATCCTCCGTTGACCCTCCGATTCGAGGGGTTAAAAAATTGAACAAAAGAGGGTGAAATAAACCCCCTATAACCCTCCCTCCTAAACTCCTACCCTCAAACCAAGTATGATTTTATTCCTCAATCTCCCGTTAACCCTCCGATTCGGAGGGTTAAAAAATTGAACAAAAGAGGGTGAAATAAACCCTCTATAACCCTCCCTCCTAAACCCCTACCCTCAAACCAAGCATGATTTTATTTACTCCTCACTTAACTCCCCCTCACTTAACTCTCTCAATCCAAGCAGACCCTAAAAGCACTCCAGGCTTTTACCTGGGGATGGTCCAAATTTTTTCAAAAAAATTACTAGTTTGCCACCCTCATTTGTTATTTCAGGCTAGCCCAATTTCTTTCATGACTGCCAAACTTGTTGGCAGTCCTTGCATCAAGTAGGACTGCCAACAAAGTTGACAGTCCTACTTTATGTTAGGACTGTCAACCTTGCTGGCAGTCCTAACATAAAGTAGGACTACTAACTTTGTTGCCAGTAGGCCTACTTGTCCTATTTGGCAGTCATATGTCCAAACAGAGAGTTTAGATATGACTGCAGTCCTAACTGCTTGTCGTCTGCGCCCCCGCGCTCCCGCCGGCGTCCGCTCCCCCGCGCCCCTGCCAGCGTCCGCTCCCCCTCGCCGCCACTAGCGTCCACTCCCCCGAGAACGTCCACGCCCCCGCACCCCCGCCAGCGTTCGCTCCCCCGCCCCCGCGGGCGTCCTCGCCCCCGCCAACGTCCGCATCCCTGTGCCCCCGCCGGCATACGCCGCTGGAGATTTTGGGACTGTCCTCGGTAAGGGCTTGGCAGCCCCAAAGAAAATTTGGATTGTCCTGAAGTAAAGGTTGTCCCCAAGTAAAAGTTGGAGTGCCCTTAGAATTAGCTTTCTTTTGTCCATTCGTATGTGTTTCTTTGGTGGGGTCTTCCAACAGTTTATTTTGGTTCATCTGATGATGGAATTGCGGTCTTTTCCTCCTTAAAAAAGTAATATACTTCTTTTTAGTACTAAATTTTGGCAATTTTCATTGTAGTCAGTACTGCTAAAATCCCGCATCGTCCCCAACTGGTCTGTATAAAAATCTGAAGTTCGAAACACCTAGAATTGGATTCGAAAATTCATAAAAACATACATTAGCAAAAATAAGTGGGAAGAAAGAAAAACTCAAATTTTGATGTGTGTTATCTCTATCAAATTTTAACTTGCCCTTAACCAAAAAAAAAAATGACTTGTGTTGTCCCTAATGCTGTGTCGCCCGTAACAAAATGTGTAGTGCCATTGGCCTAAAATTTGAATACTATGATACAATCTACATTACTTTGTATCTTTTCCTCGCCAAACGGTTTTAGAATGCCAAATGGACCTGCTTATGAGAATAAAACTCGGTTGTTATTCATCTCCACACGTGAACTATTTGAAACTAGGACACTCACCTAGACCTTGAGCACACTCCTTGTCTCGAGTATGCATGCATCAGGACAATGATGAGTCTGATCTGTGCGATGCATGACATCCACAACATCGTAGGACTGACAAAAAAGGACCACGATCTGAGCTGACGTGGGACAGAATGGGACGCCCGTGCATGAAAACTCAACAGTTAGAACGCCGCGCAGACGGTCGAGGACCGACAACATTCTACCACGGATATAAACGACGGCCGACCACGCGGCCCGTCGTGCGACGCCGTATGGGTGTCGAGAAGACGTCGTAAGGACGTCGTGCGCATAGAACGGGTGGTTGGACGGCATCGGCTGTCGTAGGCGTCGTGAAGACGTCAGGGACGTCTTCGACGTCGTGGACGAAACGAGACGTTGAGTTGCCGACGTCAAAAGACGTCGGCCGTCCCGTGAGGCTCTGGAGCGCACGGAGATGAAAAAACTAGTGCGGACAAGATCCGCACGAAGAGTCAGAAACGACATGATGACCGGCTAAAAATCGTGTGCGGGAAGACACGATTTAACTGAGCCCGCACGTGCTGGAAAAAAAAAAAGATGGAAAAGAAAAGTGCATAACATCATGACATTTCTACAAGACACAAAACTCTTTCAACTTTCCGTACACAACATAAAAGGGGGTCATGTTTAATCATTTGCTGGCTAATATAAGCCTACTAGGCCCATGCATTCATTCTAGCGTAGCTAATAAAAGAAACATGTTTAAAATTCATACACACGCAATGCAGTTTACAGGTTCACAAGGTCAATTATTCAGATGCTATCTCATGCCTACTGAGACCATCTATTATTACCATCATTTAAAACCTGTCAAAAATGTAGGTACGTATTAATTTAATATGCACTTTCTGGCAAAAATAAATATACAAGAAAACGAATTTTCAGAAAGCCAGAATACATATCAAGGGCTGTGTTTGCCACCAGCATCTTAAAAGGAAGGAGAATCCTCATAATTAGATAGATTAACTCTTACAACACATCAATACGACGTTTTCATGCCACCATATCATCATGCATGCAGCAAAGCATTCAATCAACAGAATAAATAATAAGATCTAGCATAGTTCGTTCGTCCATAGCCTTGAGATTACATCTTTTACTGAAGCAGTTCTCTGCGATGATGGTTCTTCATTAAAACTATGACTGACAGAATTTAGCATATTATCCCTGCACTGTTCTTCATACAAGAAAAAAGATCATTCAGCTTCTAGTTCTGCCCCAAATTGCTCTAGTCTTGCGGCATCAGCATCGAGATCACGAATTTGAGCATGGTTGATGGAACCATCGTCTACACTCGCATGTATCTGCCTGCCCCCAAACCTATACAGAAGCGTAACGACAAGACATGATAGGTGAAGAAAGCAATCATAAAATATAGTGCAGGAAAATCACGTAAATTCAGGAAAAACAAGTACGGAAACCTAGCACTGAAATCCAAAAAATGGTGATTTGGAGCATAGTGCCTATCAAGAAAAAGAGTCGGGGAACAAAGAAAACAAATTATGCAACTTATGTCCTACATTTTCACTCGAGAAATTCCAGTGACGTCAGATAAACAATGCCCCAAATTTGTCTTGGAATTATAATCATATCTTATCCAGAAACCTTAAATCAAAGAGGATCATTGTCTAGTTATATCTATATTTCCCTAAAGATTCAAAAATGAATAGTGGTCCTTCCAAATAATTGACCAACCACTTAGGCATAATCTGTATTTCCATCATCTAACCAAACGTCTGCACGCAGTACCTACCACGAGCACGGACACCATTATGGCATGTCCATGCATTCCTCAGCAGTGAATAACCACTTAGGCATGCAACCTAACTAAGTGACAGGTCCAAACTCGTCTTCTAATCTAAGGAGCAAGTTGAACCTTGTAAGAGCAATTCAAGCTTTAACATGCCAAAACTCCGACTTGCCTAATTTATTTCAAATAAATGCAGGAAAGCCCCCCAATATATCTATTTACCAAATCATTAAGAAAAATCCTCAAGCCATCTTCTCATCAATTTTCCTTATCCATTAGTCAATAGGCCATCATCAGCATCATTATGGTGAAGAGTCCCAAAAAGATATTAACAAAGTTTTACATGACCAGCTATTAAAGTGATGCAACCCTTTGTATTGATGTCAATTCCTAACAAAGAAGACGATAGATGGCCTTGACACAAACCTAAACGGCGCTATGAGGAAAAGTAGACCTACCTCGTTGGTCATGCAATTTAAGCTCATGCAATCAAGGAGCGCCCTCAAGTTCCCTAGACTAGAAATGAGTTTAGATGAAGAAGACTGATAATGTTTAGATAGGGAAGTGCAGTCATCTCCATGAAACAGCAAGCAAAAGAGCAAAAACCAATGACATTCCACTTTTGTTAGCCAACAGGTCAATTGCATTATTTTGTCACTTAATTTGTTCTCATACTGCTCTTATACTTCCTTTCTAAACTATAAACCTGACCTAAACCCTTACCAAAACCATCACTACACTTGTTTGCCTATATACTTCCTCTTAGTCCCAAACCCAAACCCCAAAATTAACCTAAACACACAGATAACTCGGTTGTCTTCTTTCATATTTTGAATACCAAAATGTGAATAATTTGTGGATTTGGCTCTTAGGTCTCCAATACTGATCATCAGGACAATGCATATTTTTCCTCCTTTGATTTACCTTTTTTAGTACTTCAAAATTTCATCCAAGGCTGTGAAAAATAATTTCATCGAGCAAAAGCATCAGAAAAGCAAATTTTGATCACTGATGAATTCTTTTAGTTAAAATATTCATTACTACTAGTCAATGACCAGCCTCCCAACCAACCCCACCCCTCTCCCCTTCACGAAGAAGAAATATCCAACACCTACAAACTGCAAGGTTATTTTGCAGCATAGCTTTAACACATACAAATTGTTTACTCATATATACAACAGGAAATTAATGGATCTCTTATTGTTGATGTACCAGAGGTTAAAACCCAATTCAGAGAGTACACACAAATAAAGAGGAACAAGCAAAATAAATGCTGAAATACCGATAAAAGTCAATGTTTTTTCTTAACCTTTTTATGTTTACTCCTCTTCTCCTTTAGACTAATTAAAACACCATTGATACTCTAGCATGTAGGAAAAGACAGAACTATCTACATATACTTGCATATAGGATTCAACTAACAAGTAAGAATTATTTAACAAGTTTAATATGACAGTAACATAGGGATCATAGTTTCAAGCAAAGTTCAGAATGCACACCATCTTCCATTCATCAGCTCAATGCACTTAGCCCCATCTCTCCGATCCTTGAACTTCACCAAGATGACACCTTGTGGATGATTTTCACACACCTGCATGAAATCCAATAGCCTATTGAACAAGAGAAGCAGAATATTATATAAATAAAATCATTTCTTTTCCTTCCATATGATAACTACGGACTTTATGCTTCCTAGGCACCAATGAAGGTAAAAGAGACTTTGGATACCATGACTCTAAGATAACCAACATACAATGTTTCATATATGCCTATCCTTGAGAGTGAAAGAAGCAGGCACATTGGTGTTTCACCTGCTCTCATATTTGTCAATTAAGTGGTTTCCAACGCTTCCTTCAATTTCCAGTCACTTTATGGCAAGAGCGAGAAACTTTGTGCCTAACCCTGTGGTCACCAGGGCCCAGGAGCCCATTTTTGCACAGCCAACTACTAAAAGGACAATTTTGTATTGAGCACAGGTTGCATGCAGCTCCACAGATTAAAAAGGAAAAGATAGAATCGAGGTGGAGGAACTATATCTACAGTTGCTACTCCTTTTCCTATTTTTCTTCTTTGGTAAGTTAAGGTGCCTACTACCTACAACTATACAAAACATGAGATTTTTTTTCTCTTTTTTTTCACATTGCCACACAATTATAGCTCTTACTACCAAGTAATACTTTGTCCAAGTGTGTTGCTCGCACAAGGAGAGAGGATAAGCGGATGGGTAATAATCCATGTGTCCCCTCCAAAAAATTTCTCCTAACCACACAATGAAAATAGGTGCCCGCATGCAGCCGAAATATCATATACTGCACCAATAACAGAAGGATATCACATCCATTGAGAATCATTTTTTCATTCATGCATTTTCCATCTTAGGAAAAAAGATATTTTGTGCCTTTTCATAGGCTTGCATCCAAGAATCAAAATTCAACGTAAACCAACTAAAGGATAAAGATAAATCCTACAAAACTAACTAATTATAATCTAAAACAACTAAACCCAAATATAAAGAAAACAAATTTTAAACTAAAAACTAAGCTAAAGCATGAAGATATTTCCTATCTAAATCCAAATTCAAATTTATAATCTAACCTAAGAAAACAAAGGCAGCCTCTTTCTTTACATAGAATCCACCTCACTTAAAAGATGATGTCCTTGTCAAATCTGATGGATGACCAAATCGGACGGATGATCAAATCAGCCGCAATAGATCACTTCACTTCTTCGAATAAGACATCGCGAATTTTTGATAATGAAATGACAAATGACAACAGAATTAGATCTCGAACTTGCTCTGGTACCAATTAATGGGAATCGATCCAGGAAGACCGATGATAGCATTTTCACTGGCTCACACAATAAAAACAGGTCAACTCACATTGTTATGTAGCAATGAATCAGAGGCTAGGTATCTTGGAATCCCACTAAGGAGAAGGAACAAGGTACGGAAACTCAATTTTTATCCATAAATTCTCCATCTTAAAAAAATATACATATTCCTTTATAGGCTTAACATCCATGATTCAAATTCAGATCTAAAACAGCTAGAGAATGAAGATAAATTCCATGAAACTAACAAATTTTAATCTATAACTAAATCCAAATCTAATAAAGAATTAATCCCAAACTAAATAACTAAAGGATAAAGATACATCTTATCTAAATCCCATCAAAAAAAAAATTATATTAAAACCTATCCTAAGAGACAAAGCCAGCATTTTTATCCTACACCAATAAGCCAGCCAAATGTAGGCACCAAACGTACCTTAAGCCTTTTGAGTAGTAAACTTGTCTACCACTATAATAGAAGTGGTAACTTGTTTAAGAGTAATAAGTTTAAACTGGACCACTTAAAGGGGACAAGTCACTATTATTTGTTGGAGCGTGTACCTAAATCAAGTTGCTGCTTTAGCTAGTTCAAGACTATGTCTCCATATCCACTTGGTTTAATATTGTTCTAAACCACTAAGGTCAGAAACATAATAGTTAAAAACAGTCTTCTTTGCAAAGCCACCAGCAGCAAAATGATTGTCCACTGACAGGTAGATTGCCAAATTATATATTAAGAAGTTATATGACCTATTTAGGTATGCTTCGTTGTTTGTACCAACTAAGGTGAAAAACTTGTATTTCCTATATACCAAAAATAGGGTCAGGAATTTTTTTCTCCTTCTTCCCAACAACCTGAACAAATATACATAAGTGCACCACAAGTGGAGAAAGTTAGAATTGGCACATGTAATCTGCAATAATCCATTTTGTCTAATTTTATAGTTTATACACTACTTTTCCTTAGCTTCCTACCAAAGAGATGAATGTCACAATTATTTCAGGAA
This sequence comes from Iris pallida, assembly GCA_029216955.1. NCBI lineage: Eukaryota > Viridiplantae > Streptophyta > Magnoliopsida > Asparagales > Iridaceae > Iris > Iris pallida. The sequence continues at coordinate 5,582,027 of JANAVB010039216.1, forward strand.
TGTCATTCAACTTTCCTCTTTGGTTATGTGCTTTGCTACTGCAAATTGTACATCTTACCTCTTTGATTGGACCCTTTCCTAGTCTAGAAGAACATGGAGGGTGCTCCGTGGTTGCATGAGAAAATGCATGACCAAAAAGGTAAATCAACCTACCCGCCACCCGGCAGTTTAGGTTTTACTGAATAGCCTCTCCTGCTCATAGCTAACTTGGTTAGAAATGAGGCATCAGCAAAGAGTATCGATGTCAGATTGACAGGCGACTACGTTGCATGACCACAGACACATCACGGTAGGTACATGGACACCAAGACAAGGCACCTACTTTGGTGTGTCCTAGTATACTTTGTAGTTTGTGTTCTATACAGTGTTCTAAATGGCGGTCAAGGCGGCCGCCTAAGAGCTAGGCGGTCACTCTCCGTATCGCTTTTGCCGTAGGCGGTGGAATAGACAGCCAACGGCAGTTTGGCAGCGTAGGTGTAGGGGAGGCGGCGTAGACGGGCGCTTATCCCGAAAAAAGTTGCATATTTTATATATATATATAATGAAAGAAGAGGGAACGTCATAATTTCTGGACTCTGGACCTCTTTATTCTAATTTATAACTAATGTTGGTTGGGGAATCTAACTCCATATTCTGCACCAAAGACATTGTCAGTTGGAATAAACTTGAAAGTCTCAAAATTACAAATAACTAACTTCAGCTTCTTGAAAATTGTATTTAGTGTTTACAATTACATACGTAGGCAGAATGTCATACATATATAGGCAAGATGTATTAGGCATCTGGGCGGTAGGTGGACCCTCTATGCCGTGCACCCGCCTACTGTTGTTTATAACCTTGGTCCTATACATGTCTGACACAACAGGGCCTACATTTTTGGAGTGTTTATGCTTCCTAGACATCATTATCGTCATTATCATCCATTAGAAACCCAAAAAAAAACAAAACAAAAAAAAAAAAACAAAAAAAAAGTAAAAACAGAAAAGCAGCAAGAAAAAGCATCAGAAAAAAAAAGTAGCATAAACAAGAGAGCAGAAAAGCAGCAGAAACAAAAGAAGCAACAAAGAAAAGCAACAAGAAAAAAAGACCTGGAGGGAGCTGGAGATGGAATGAGGAAATTGGAGGCAGAGAGGGGGGAGAGAAATAAAGGCAGAGACTCTCTCTCTCCTCTTTGTTATTAGACTTAATATAACTTACGGTTTGGTTCAGGTCAGGTTGTTAGTGGGTAGGAACTAGGCATCAGACCAGACCCGACCCGACCCGACCCGAATTCACTAAACAAAACACAAATCATTAAAGCGTGCATTTCTGCGCCTTGTGCCTTTTCTACGCCTTGCTAAGGCGCTTGCCATTGGCATACCTTTTGAACCTCGCCGCGCCATGCTCATGAGAGGTGCTAAGGGTGTGCCGCGCATTGCGCCATGGCGCGCGCCTTTAAGAACTATGATACTAGCTTAGTCATACATCTCAGCCACAAGGCAGTATTCAGGGTCATGATATACACAGCCTTCTCCTATTTCATGGAGAAGGTCATTAGCATTATTCCTTCTTCTGGAAGGAAAAAAAATCTGCCCAAGCATTGTGAACCTTTTTTAAAATTTGCAGATGTTTATGCTTAAATCCTCTTCTTCCAAACCTTTATAAGAAACTAACCTTCCTTTCTAGTTGGCTTCTTTGACCTTCGTCATATGTGATCATGCCACCAAGATGGCACTCTGATTCTTTCACCACTTAAAAATGAAACCATAATTCCTTTCCAAATTGTACCTTCCCCTGTACAAATCAAAAGTAACACCTGCTTCTCTTTCTAACTCCTTTCATGTCATGATTTCACAGAAAGACGGCATATTCCTCTACTGGTCAGAAGTCAAGAAAATGGCACCAAAACTAGATCACATATGAAAATTTTACCCAATTAAATAGTAGTTGCTGCACAAAATTAGCAGAAAACACAACACAGGAAGATGTGAAACTAGGTCTTAGACAATAAAATTGATAACTGGAATCATATAACATGACAACAGGCACCAGACTGTACTGTGAGGAAGGACAAAGGATGAGATCAGAGCAAACTGGGATATATTAGCATGCAGCGATCTAACATTAACGAATTGGCAATAACAATTTGAACTATGGTTTTGCGACATGAATGTTGTTCTATTAAAAAGTAGCACAAGGAGGTGAGTTTGAGTGGGAAATGAATGACCTCCTAAGTGTAGAGGGGCTCGACTAGGTCATGAATGCAAATTTTATTGAAGAAAATAACTAGTGTTGTGCTACTTATAACAAAGCTAAGAGAAGGGGTACCTAAAAGGAAATAAATAACTAATGCCCTCAAACTAAATATTTATTAACTCTAATTAAAGCCAATAACCCTAATCTCTTAACTAAAATTTAGAGGGGCTTACACGAAATGACCATGAATAGAATCTAAATAAATATATTCCCTGGTTATGGTAACCTAGACAATAAGATATACCTACAAATTCTCGAAGGATTTAGATTACCAGAAATGCCCAAAGGGTTTGCAAAATGAGACATATATGAACTAAAATCATCCGAAATAATATGATATTATAGGCTCATTGAGTATCAGTCTAAGCATGAAATAGCTTGAGACTATTGAGGAACAAAAGAAGATGATGTAAATAAAACAAGTACATAGTAAAGGAATGAACAGTTTGTTCAACTATAGCATAATTAAGTAAAGTAATAAAGTAATTGCATTGCAAGACGATCTTTCAAGAGCCAAAGAAGTTTGTCTCTAAAGATGTATACTCCCTAAATCAAACATGGTTGGATTGGAAAAAATGATAATAAATAAAGCCAAAAAAGTTCAATTAAATACTAGAAGTACTAAAATGAGGGGAAAAAATAAAACAATATTGTCTTAAAAAATCAGACAAATGATTTCGACTGTGGCAAGGGTTTTGAATTTTCTTTAAAGATTTTTTACCTTGACAGATTCAACTGCACCAAGCTTCATACATTCTTCTCTAACATCTGCCTCTAGTTCTGATTGAAGACTCTCATCTGACTGTCAATATCAAAACAAACCAAAATGAAATAAGAAAAAGAATTTAGAATTAGTAAGACAAAAGTATACTTCACCAAGAAAAGCTCATAAGACTCCTGCTACCTTACAAAAGAGACAAAGGTAAAACAAGCCTTTGCCTATGGCGAAGAGAACAGCTAGGCTTCCTTTTTAAGTTTTAACACTTCCCCAACTCCCTTGGGCTATTGTGCCCTGCCTTAACATTCCCCACCAGGCAAATTATATTATACCCTTATTCCTCTTATCTCGTCCTACTCTTCCCGTTCACCATGGGTTCCTTCTCTTCCCATCCTCCACCTCTCCATCTACCACTTCACTGACAAGAAGAGAAGACTAGAGGAGGGGAAGAAGTAGAAGAGTAAGATACACTTCTACAGGTTGTGTTAAGTCAAATGGTCCACTGGCCAGCAAACACCTTGAAATAGCCCAGTGAGGTGAAGTGTATTAAAAACTGAGCATGGTGGTATGAGCTCTCCACCTTATACACCAGTGGGGCGTCATGCAATTTACTCAAGAGAAGAAACAGAGAAGTGTTGGTTGACTATTCAAAAAAAAAGACAAACTAGAGATTTGGCAATTATATGGAGATTTTTAAGTTCCAGAACATAAGTGTTTTGCGGTAACCAGTTCTCAACAGTGACTGCATGACGACTGCTTAAGATGACTTTGTTGACAATGCAGTTCTGATATGTTAGGTTCTATCTTCTTACCCTCAGTTCTGCAGGCGTGAACATATAACGCAGAATGATGGTCGTTGGAATTGACACCTTTGAATCGTCATGACCACCTAGGTACATAAAGCTGATGTCATTAGACAAGAGTGCCAATTCATAGAAGAAAAAAGCAATTAACAACATCGATAATCAATAAAAGTGAAAATGACTGATGATTACCCTTCACAGTTCCCAGTGATAAGCAGAAATGAGAAAGGAACCATTTTAACAGGACACTTTTCAGACGTGAAAGTGACAACCAACAAACAGCAATGATAATCAATATAAGTGAAACGACTGATTATTACCCTTCCAATTCCGAGTGACGAGCAGAAATGAAAAATGGAATCATTTTACAGACACAGTTTAGACAATTAAGCAGCCCAAGTGCTAAACAAGGCCCCAGGGATCTCCCAAATTATTGCCTTGGATATCAATATGACTCGTGCAAAATATTATATCATAGTTTAGTAAGTTATTGAAAACTGAAGCACTACCAAATGCCAGAAAAGACCAGGCTGCCTAAAGAGCATGCTAGCATCTAAGTAAGGATGGTTTGGTAATGCTGCTGCTTTTCAAAATCTGGCAGCAGACGCAGCTTTTGACAGCAGCCTCTCACCTGTTGTCAAAAATTGCCACAAAATTGAACCGACTTTTCAAAAGTTATTGAATAAGTTGTTGTTACCAAACAGCCTTGAACCGCTTTCCAAGGAAAATAAACAAAGCAGCCTTCAATAAGCAATCCCAAACCCAGCCCAACTTTTGCACATATAAACCAAAGTCGTGTACATTCTTGCAAAACAATATACAAATGTTGAATATGCTATAAACTGCAATTTAATAATTTGGAATTAGGTAGTTATTTCTAGTGCATCATGAGAAAGTTCAGCATAAACTGACTGCAGATTTTCCTGTCCCAAATTTGATGAATAATTTACTAAGCTTCTCATAATTCATTCAGAATTATTAAAAAAAAAAAAAAGAAACAAGAATGAGGTTAACGGATAATTCACATGCAAGAGGACACCAGAATAAACAAGACAAATATGTCAGGGTTGAGTTACGTAAGCAATAATGAAACAAAAAAAACCTTCTGAAAAACAATTAGAAATATGATACAGTTGCCTAAGAGCTACAAGATACATCAAGTCTAACCACCCACCGCACGCAATGGCCAGGTTATTTAAGGGTGTGCACAAGAAACAACTCATAAAACCTTAAGAAACCAACCAGGAACCGCAGAAGGTCTCAGACATTTGGCAACATGAACATCTAGATACTTCACATGAGGTCTTAGAAGTCGTGGGCCATCACCTCGACATCTAAGCTTTTGCAACCATGAGCTTCCCAGTTTTGGAGTAAAACCCATCGTAAAACTCATGAAGCATATATAATTTACTATTTTTATTAAAAATAGCAGAAAACAGGTTTCAGTTCTCTTTCATGGTTTCAATGGGTTTCAAACCTGGCAACTAAATGAAATCAAAGTGTATTTTTTTTTCTAGTTTGGCCAAATCCTTTTGACCCAAACATCTCTGTTCATTTGTATTATTGGCACTCAACGCAAAATTATAAGCCCAATAAGACTATGCCTGGCGGTACGTCAACACAACCCTATATACATAGGTTATTGTCATTCCTCCACTCTTTGCATAATGTGCCATGATGTGCCATAGAGATGGCAATCCCTATAGAAAAATGTATCATCATAACTGTTCATCTAGACTCTTTATAGTCTAGAGGAACTTGGAGGATGCTCCTTGGTTGCATGAGCTTAAACTGCATTCCAAAAGGTAGATCTACCTACCTGCCAAGTGGCCATCTAGGTTTTATGGCATGACCCCCTCATGTTTATGGCTAACTTGAATATGAATTTAGGACCAACATAGAGGGTTGTCATCAAGTCTCACATGTGGTCATAAAACTTTGTCAAATCTTTTATGGAGCTTTCTTATGCCCCACAGCCAACCCCATTCCAATGGGAGAAGACTTGGATGATGATGATGAGGCTTCGGCACCCCAAAGCAAGGTTGGCCTGAGTTGGTTCAAGTTCTGGGATGCATAGAATCTGCATCAGAGTGCGCTTAATTCACAAACTCAAACAACATGATGAGCAGTCAAATTATGTTGGTGGTAAGAATCGGCAGAATGAGAGGCTCAAAAGCTCCACAACAGTTGAGTTTGCTATGTTAATGCTAAATGAAGTAGATAAATCTATATTTCACTAGAGAAGTGCACCATGTGGATGGTAGCTCTAGAACCAAAACTAGAATACGATTTTCATGCGTATTTCATTCGCATATTATATTAAGCACATCTTAAGTACAATTCCAAATCTTCCAAAATAAAAAAAATGTTTGACATGCTTATCCATAACCTATACCTATTGAATTAAGGCAGTTCATAATGCTCAAGGACTAAGTGTACTGAGACCTTATCCCTTGAAGGAATGATCTGTTTAGATCTCATGAACAAGTACTAGTCTATCTGTCATAGGCACCTCCTACAACTTTTATTATTTTGCAAATAAAGTGTATATGTATAGATCACATCAACAAAAAAGTATTAGCATTTTCACAACATGAAAAGACTGATGCTGTAAGTTAGCATTATCTGAAGCAAATGGACGTGTTATCATTTAGAAAGGTAACTCCTCATATCAATTAAAAATGTAAATTTTATTATTGTGGCTTACCCCATCCAAGAATCTTGTCTTCAACCCTCTTCAGTTTCTTCTTCTTTCTCTTATCTAGCTGCTTCGCTATAAACTTTTCTCCTATGCATAGAAACATTATAAAGGAGTATCACTATTGTTATATTAGAATCATTTAAGCAGAAGGATATCTGTCACTGCCAAGGTGTTTACCTTTCTGCTCAAACTTAGCTAGGCTTACTGACATAGGAGTCTTCCCACCAGGCCTGAAAGGCGTACCATCCAAGATTTGGATTGCCAAAGCGACAGAAGGTTCCTTATATACCAAACATACAAAATCAAGACTAAGGCCGTACAATAGATCTGATTACTAGCACTGCCTAATACGAAAGCAGTAGTTGTGCAACCATATACCTTCAAGTATGAGACAAGTGCATCCCCCTTTGGTCTACCAGTTTCTTTATCAACATAAATCTTCACTCGAGGCTTTTTGGTTTCAGGATCCTACCAAATGGTGGAAATCAGAAAGTTAATTGCACAATCAGATACCTACAAATATGAGTGAATGCCCATTTACTCTACCAGTTTCTTTATAAACATAAATCTTCAAAGGAGGCTTTGGTTTCAAGATCCTACCAAATGGTGGAATCAAAGTTAACATGGCATGGCAACTACAAGGTTAAAGCTTTTTTTATGATGTTGTACCTCTTCTTTTTATTCCGTTTGCAGATTATTCAATTAGATGGTAATACAAACTGACCATAGCTATCTCATGAATCATGGATAGTAGTTTAGGAAATATTAACAGTACAAACAAGCGATATGCAACAGGAGATATTGCTCCTGTCATACAACACAGTACACGTGTAGAATTGATCTTCACATGTATCAGCCTTCCTAACCGAGAAGTGGCTCTCAAACAACATCCAACCCGATTCAGTTTTGTTGCAAAGTCATCATATGCCAACACGTTCTACATCTTTACTACAATTGCTGAAAATTCATTAGAACATACCAAGTGTACAACTCAGAATTTTCAACAGTCTACTGAAAGATGTAATGAAGGTTCCTGGTTAGAGTGAACTACTATCCCACCCCCCTGTAGCTTTCAGAATTCCAAGCAACACGGGCTATAGATGACTAGTTCCATGATGACAAGTATAATACTTTAAGAGCTGAAATTCAGTTGCGGGTTATAGAATAAAGTCAAATCCTAAAAAGGTACTCACATTCTCACTAGTAGTTAAGAAGAAGAATTTAGATGGAGAAGAGGACTTGGAAGGCAAATAAAGGGAAGGATGATACGACCTACATAGGCATACGACTATCTTATTCCATCAAAACTAAAAGCCAAACTTCACAATTCTTTCTTTCCAGTATGGTTTACATAAACAGAGAGACACAGAGTCGAATTGGTTATTAACTAACCAAGGTAATCCCAAATGATGAAAGGAGAAGTGGAATAAGAACGCTGTCAAGAGAATAAGAAAAGAGCTGAAGTGCTATTCAGCAATATTTCGACTTCTCCCAGGTTGAAGCCTCTTACCCCACTTCCTCTCAAGCAAGGCCTACACATTTGAGACACCTTATAAAGGTAGCCAACCTTTGCTTCCCTTTTTCTCTCGAAGAAACTGCATGCCTTGTCCATTTTTAGATAAATTGTCGATAATTGTTTCAAGTACAGTATGTGTATATTCAAAACACATATAGATGAACATTACATAGTACCACAAAATGGAATCTTGAGAGTTGAGTTTCTCTATGGTATTCACAACTCATCCACTCAAAACTATGGTTAAATTATGTCTGCTTTGGGTGAAGATATAAGGATTTGTATCCTAAATTATATACAAGTACCAAGTAAAAAATAACAAAAAAAAAATCACCCTTAGTTCTTGTGACTCCCAAATTTCATGATTTCATAAAGGTCAGAAGGCCCTAAAGTACCAAGTAAAAAATAACAAAAAAAAAATCACCCTTAGTTGTTGTGACTCCCAAATTTCATGATTTCATAAAGGTCAGAAGGCCCTATGCAAACTAAACATTTAATGCCTTCATATTTTATATGGAAAGCTTGGGGTTAATTCATTCAATCTAAATTTTTCAGTTTTTTAACGTGTGAAGTGAACGGAATATGAATTATAAAATTATTCACTGATGCATGATTCATGAACTCTTCATGCCATTTCCAAACATACAGAGAATATTGTTACTATTTCTAAAACTTAAAGGTTGCATAACTTACACAGGCCTAATTTCAACCTTCCAACAATAGAACTATATTCTATAGTTTGATCAAATCGATATCACAAAAACTTTTACTTGATAATAATATGCTTTTCATATACACTTGTTACTTCTCTCCTTCAAGGCTTGCATAGGAATTAGCTTCCATCGTCTAAGATATGAACATGATAAACAAATACAACAAAGGTATGGGAGAAACATATCTAAGAGATATATGAGAAATTCAAATATCCCAGCATCCAAACCGTTAAGGGAATTAAAAAGTGACATAAATACTGCAGCTTTAAAGTGACATAAAATGTCTAAAGATTTTAAGTATATTCAGGTCATAGAACTCTTAAATTATCAGACAGAGCTGGAGTAATTTGCAAGTTTAGAAAGTTATAAGTATCTCTGATTCACCTCCTTTATGATGCCACATTTTGAGAACACTTCGACAATCTGCAGTATTAAACAAGATTAGTGCCATCCAGGCAAGAGAGACCAAAAATGAGAAGAATCGGAAACAGCTCTTTAAGGAATCACTTGTTGTCCAAAGATTCATAATCTTTTTGCAAGTTTCGTCAGGAAACTTACAAGAAACGGATCACACGGGGCAGCAAGTTAGCTATTAAATGTCTACTTACTTCTTCGAAAGTAACATCATCAGGCAAACCATTGACATAGACATGTGTATTGATCTTCAAGTCGAACCAACTGTCTGGAGGTTTATTAGCTTCCTGCATAAGTAGTACTTCAGATGTATCAGTGTCCACTCTAGCTACAATATATATTTTACTTCAAAATTTATACTTTCCACTAGTTACAACGAGAAATCCTCTTGCTAGCATACATCAAATATGCGGAGAAAGCAAATTAAATGCACTGTACAAGCAGCAATTGATACTAATTAGCATGGTATATAAGGCTCCAATCTGTTCATTGACTTATCTAATATTCTTAATAATTAGTTTATGGCACTTAATGCCTAGCGAACACAGTTATCTAGCAGGGGCCAAAGTCATAGATGTACAAACGATGTAAAATGAATGACAAATAATGTAGCAAGACAATAACAGAAAGCACAACTTACCTTCTTTTCGGCTGGTTTTTCAGGTAACTTGCGCTTTGCTTCAGGGTCCTTTTCTACTTTCTCAGTAGTAGCACTTTTTTCTTCCGCTGGTGGTGTGTCAATAGCACTCAGTGTTGGAAATACCTCCTCGTCACGTGCAAAAGTCATATCTTCAAGTTCATAGTCTTCCTTTTTACTTGGTACTTCATCCTTATGAATATTTAAGAAAAAAAATTGAGTCAAATATAAAATTATTATACTCAAGGGGCAAGTACGTAAAGGAAAAATGGACGCATATAATTGTCAGAAGGTTCTATAAAACCTAAAAGAAAACAAGAAAAGTGCAGGATTATCCAGCAACAAAAGCCAAAAAATTCCATGTAATCAACATGTAAACCAAATATAGATCCTAACAGACATTCTCTTAGTATATGCAGCATATTCTAAGAGACACCACAGCAAAGAATGGAGCACATGCAAAGTTCTACCTGATGAAGAAAGGAAATTAACATATTAGACCACAAAATGTTAGGTATGCTCCGAAAAATACAAACTTTGATACTTCAGCTGAGAAATGGAAATGGTATAATGACGAATATTTGAGGCCACAGTAAAGAGGCAAGAATCAATATGAGAAGATTAAAAAGTTTACAGTTAACACAAAACTTTCCACCTTGGTATTATTTGCACTGCTAGGTAGAAACTCTTTAAGGACAACAAACTTACTTGAGGAACCCATGCCCTGATAGCGCGATCCCATTTATAAGTAGTTCCATCATCATCAGTGAATTCTTCTTCGCCGTCTGGAGGAGTTGTTGGCCTATCATCAGCAACTTCTTCTACTACTTCACGAACATCACCACCAAGCTGGCTGTTATTGGTTTGTTCCAAAGCCTCGGCCTCTCCAACCTCCTTCTGCCATTCTGCAAAGTCATCATTATCACATGTCGCATGTGCACGGAAGGAGTAAGATACATGAAGTTCAGAAACCAAAAATAGATGAAAATATATCCTTACCTGCAGTAAAATTGCTGGACCTCTGGATATTTATTCCAGAGTATAACTCGGGTATAGAAGATAGTGGCAACCATTCGCTTCTCCCTTCTGACCATAGGAAGGTGCTTTCTGAGATGTACCCGTTCGAGAAATGTTCTGCCCAGTTGAAGCAAATACAGCTAAGTAGATTGCTCAATAGCTCATTACATTATTGGAATGGTGCCCTGAAAACATGCTACCAATCATTGATCGAAAGTAGTAACAACCGAGTGACCCCCAAAACACAAAGCAGAAAACTATAATAACCAAGATGAAGCAAGGCTCGTCAACTATTGTTACAAGAACTTAAGAGAAAAGAGAAACCACAGGCGAAAGGAATCTGAAGAGTTGGCAACTAGGTTGCAGGGGCAAGACAGGATGACCCTGCAACTATCTTGGTGGTGTACTATGTTGGCCCAATGATTGTATCATGTTTTTGAATATGGTTAATCTGTTAAGTTTAGCATTTCATTATCACTAATCGTCATACTATCACTATACATTTCTACTTATACTTATACCTTTGATGATATGTGCTTATTATTTTACTTATTAGTGATATGAGTTTTTATTATATATATATATGTTAAATTTAATTGAGTTACCAAAATCAAAACTATGTTTTGATTATGGTTATTCAATTAAGTTTAACATTATGATATCACTAATATTTATGCTATCACTATAGCTCTTATACTTAAACTTAGCATTGTCCTACTGTGCTTTATCTTATCATATTTGCTACATGTATATTGCTTTGTTCGTCTAACATGTACATGCAGAGAAGCAATAAGCAAGATCAATGTGGACATATGCAATGAAAAAATCATGGTGGACCAAAGACGACAGATCCCACAAGATTTTTCTGAACCACCCGACGACATCTCCGGAGCCACGCACTCGGGTCAAGGGGACAGCGCCCCTCGTCGGAGGTTCGGGGACGAAGCCCCCGAAAGGTATTCAGTTTTCACAAACTGGATATCTTTGGACAGCTGACGTCAAGGAAGAAGCCAACATCTATCAAGGAAAGAAGCCATGCCATGCCATCATCATTTCAAGACTCTGAAGAAGCCTGCACCTGCTACAGTATATCTGGAGTTTGTAATGAATCTCAAGAAATGGATGGCAAAATCGAAAGCTAGGGTAGAAATTAGCCCAAGATCATTTTCGAATGAAAATCGGCATACCGACGGTATACCGATTCTTGTTCACAGAAAGTTTCTGTCTACAAAATCGGCATACCGACGGAATACCGATCTATACCTACGATATACCGATTCAGTAACGTTGAAAATCCAACGGTCGGATTTCGAACATTTAATGATCCCAACGGCTATATTTCTAGCCGTTGTAATTCCAGACCGGTATTCCGACGGTATACCGGTTCATACCGACGGTATACCGATCGCTGACTGAAAAGTTGCCTTTGAGCTCTTTTCAATGCTTTGGTTATAAATAGCCTTTAACCCCTTCATTCAAGGTTGATGCTTTGAGCCTAAAAATTTCTAAATCACCAAAGCCTATCCATAAACAACTCTACAAAGCTTTCATTTGTCATCCACAAATTGTGTTAGAGTCATTGAGTTGAAAAGTAAGATCTTCATCTTGTTGTATAAGGAGATCAAAACCTATTGTGAAAGGTTGAAGTTGGAGAGTCTTCGGATCCAAACTCTCGGTTGAAGTTGGAGAGTCTTCGTATCCAAACTCTCGGTTGAAGTCGGAGAGACCTTCGGACTAAAGCTCTCATGTAGGAAGTTGACGAGTTCTTCGGATCCAAACTCGTGTGTAACTATTTACTCAAATAGTGGATTAAAGCCGGAGAGAGTTTCGGGACTGGAGTGCCCCTTGGGAGGATACCAGGATATATCGTGTGTCGGTATTATTGTTGCTTCTTCTCTTGCACTTATATTTTTAAATTGCCCATTAGCTTGTGCTAAGTGCTTGATTAGTTAGCTTGACCCTATTCACCCCCCCCCCTAGGGTTACTACATACTACTGTATTTTGAGTGCAAGTGCCTTGTCCGTGCTTCCTAGGTCGACCATAACGTCCGCATAAGCAAACATATTTCTCTCTCCGCCTCTCTTTCGCTATGTTATGATTCAATTTGGTTATATGGTACGATCTGGCAACACCCTACTTGAGGTATGTGCATGGGACCGATCGTTACTCTCGATGGTGTTAGGATTGGCTTATATTAGGAATCCTAATAATAATGGTATTGGAGCAAAGTCCTAGTCCTACCTAGTCAATGAGTTCTAAATATGGAAACGTATGTCAATCCTACATAGTATTGGATTTCTATATATGGACACATAACATGCTATATAAAGGGACCTAAGGTTCCTTTTGCAGAAGATGAATTGTGCTCAATAAAAGGTTTTGGGTAGTCAGTAATAGGTTGAGAGAAAGAAAGAGAAGAAATAGAGAGATTGAAGGGGGGAAACTGGGTTTCTCACATCTTTTTGGGTATAATTACTGAAAATTTCTTGTGTTCTCTTTTTTGGTATAATTACTTGGAATTATTGTGTTTTCTTTGTGTACTTTCTCTGGTAGTTGGGGCTACAAAATTGACGCGATCTTGTAAATCCTTGTAACCTTATTCAGTAGTGATCTCGCTCTCCCGATAATTTTCTTTACCGATTAGAATTTTTCACTTAATTCTTGCGTCTTTGTGTTGAATTATGTCGGCGGGTGTCGATTCACGCTCATCTTGAAGAATAGTTTCCGCTTTTATTCCCAACATGTTAAACCAACACTGGGCTATTTAGACAGAGTAAAGGGGGGAGGGGGGGGGGGGGGGGGGGGGGGGGGGGGGGGGGGGGGGAAGAAATCGAACAATTAAACAACATTTGACTTACATAACATGCTAACATGGTAAAGAGTAAATATAGTCATCTATATTCTTTTAACGACAATCTCGGTAACAAATATGTTGCTGCGATATTATCTCTACTATTATAAAGGGGCTACAAAACAGCTCAAGTTTGAAAAAAATTGTTGAAAAAAGTTTATCTTTGTTATATATATTCAAAATGGGAAATCGAACTCAACCAAACAAGAAGAAAACCTCCCACCTTAACCACATGAGCTAGAAAAGATATTTGACTATAATTGGATAATATTTCTATTATACGTTATCACACGTGCACGTGCATTTACTAGTTGTAAAAGAAACATTTGCATAGGGGGGAGAGGGGGAGAGAGCTGACCCTGCAACTCCGAGAACGTGTAAGGTCCAATCTGCTGCTGTTCACCGAGTAGTACGTACCAACCGACTTCTGTAACCGCCTCCGCCCCTGCCGTTCCCGTGGATCCTTCACTTTTTATTTCCTCCATGCCCTCCCTCCCTCCCTTAAAATTCTGCCAAAACGAAACCCCCACTTCAAATAAACTCACTCTTAGATCCCCAAATCGACAGATTGTTATGCTATTTCTTGTCTTGTTTGAAAATAAAAATCTAAACCCAGTCGAAACATTACTGTTATCATTGATAATTATTTCGAATAATAATATTCGAATAAGAGGAAGAGTTGGAATGAGGAGGAAATTTCAAAATAATAAAGATACAAATGATGAAATTCATTCATTGACAATAATAATAATAAGTATAAGAAGAAGAAGAATGGAGATTTATTGACCTGTTCTGCTCTCGGACAAGTAGAAACCAGAAGAAAGATGGATGGTTGGACTCGGAGAGAGCGGTGACGACGAAACAAAATAACCAAAACCCTACAAACAAGGGCTCTCAACGGGTCGGGTCCGGTCGGATCTATAGAAATCCGCTACCGAAATCCTATACCCTAACCGGGATCCGCATCTGATATCGGATATGTATTGTATGATCCGAACCCGTCCTTTAACCGATAAGATACTCGGGTTCGGGTATCACAATCTCATCTACAGTTTGCTCTCTCCTTCGTTTCATTAATGTCCGCATTTTCATCTATTAAATGTTGAGTCTTCTTCTTTTCTATATTTCCAAAATATCATATAGCCTCTTACTTAGTTTTTTTTTTTGAAACTGCACTAAAATAAAATTATAATGCTACCATGGACATCAGCACCATTAGAAGATCACGTGCTAAAAAAATTAGGTAAATTATAAGGGCACAGCACATTTTACTCAGGGCTGTCCAAGTGTTAGTTTTTCATTATTTACAAGTTTGCCACTGAAAAAATTACTCAGGGCTATCCAAGTGGTAGGTATAAAAGATAATGAGGACTGCCAGGAATTGTGGCAGTCCTGAAAGTAATGAGGACTGCCAGAATTCCTGGCAGTCCTAGAAGTAATGAGGACTGCCAGAAATTGTGGCAGTCCTGAAAGGGACATGCTCTACAACAGGACTGCCACAATTTCTGGCAGTCCTAGACATATTGAGGACTGCCAGAAATTGAGGCAGTCCTGAAAGATACTTGCTGTACAGCAAGTTCCATTCAGGACTGCCACAATTTCTGGCAGTCCTAAAGTCGACATTCCCGAATGAAAAAAATATATTAGGGTTTATTTCAATCTTGATAATAGAGTGAAATATGCATTTTAGGATTTATTTCCATTCATTCTTTGTGAGGAAAGAAGTATTTAACCTTTATTTTCATACATTTTAGGGTTTATTTAATTTTTTGGGTGCCATCGAAATTGGGAAAGAGAAGGAAACTAGGGTTTTGATGGAGATGGTGATGATGGAAACGGTGGAGAAGAAGAAGATGATGATGATGAGAAAAAAACTAGAATTTTGATGAAGATGTGAGAATGGAAATGGTGGAGAAGAAGAAGATGGATAGAAGAAGAAGAAGAAGAAGAAAGCTAGGGTTTGTGAAGAGAGAGAGTGGAGAAGAAGAAAATGGACAGCCCCTGAATAGAAAATTTGGACAGCCCGAGTAAAAGTTCTCAAAGCCTGGCTAGCCCTAATCCTGGCTAGCCCCGAGTAAAAAAGGCTGTGCCCTTATAAATAGCCAAAAATTATATAATAAGTTTTTTCTTATCTTTTCTACCATTATAAAAATGAAAAGTAAGATCCATAATCATCGTCATATTCATCATATGAGTTTAAATATAAGAACAATTCTTAAGTTGGGAGAGAAAAAAATAACTTTATAGTATATTTTTAGCATGAGATAACACAAAAATTCAACTATAACTGCTACTACTACCTCGACCGATTGTACCTGATCGGTTCGATATAACTTTCTTTATATAAACTAGTTAGAGTATCTAAACATTTTTTATTTCAATTTTTAAGTCACTTATCATCATAAAAATATCGTCTAACATAAATACACCATCTAATTTGTTTTTATGATCTAAAACCGTAGTCAAATAATATAAAAGTGATATTTTACGTCAATATTTTAGAAATTTTATTTCTATTTTAGAAACAACATAATCAAAACAGTAAGCATTTCTATATTTTTCAAACAAATGAGAAATATTAATTATTTCTGCTAAAACTAAAGTATAAGTTGGATAATAAACTTCGGATAAAATAAATGTAACATTGTAAAATAATTTTAAAAATCATAAATTTAAGTAGCTTTAACCAATCATTCTCAGTTATTTTGTAATCAACACTTGGATTAACACTAATAAAGTGTGTAATAACATCTCTACATTTAATACAATATTTCAACATCAAATCTTCCACTATATAATGAGGCTTCAAAACGGCTCAAAAGTGAGCCGTCTAAGCCGTCATTATATCACGGTCCATTTTATCTTTTTAAAAAATATAAATTATGTAGACAAGTGTTGAAAAAAGTTTAAAATTATTATATATATTCAACATGGAAAATTAAACTCAACCAAATAAGAATAATATCTCTCACCTTAACCATATGAGTTAGAAGATATATTTGACTATAACTTAAATATGTTCTTATTATATGTTATTATACGTGCAAAGCACGTGCATTTACTAGTATATATATATAATTTCATCTATGTGATACATCTTTAACAAATCTCCTAAACTTCAAACCATATTTTGCACATACATTTTTAACTCTTTTTTTCTACTTGGAGAAGTGTTCAAACTAATTAAACATTTCTAATATTTTATAAATTTGCTTAAAAAAATTAAAGACATTCTTGTGCAATTAAATTGACAATATTACAAGCACGTCTTATATGAAAGAGTCGTCATTCTAATACAAGCAGAAATTGAGATTTTAAAATATTAATACAAGAAGTATTATTACTAGCATTATCAAAATAAAAATTATAAAATATTATATTCACGTAAAACTTGTAATGTGGATTTATTGATTGCATATCAGTATGTGAAAATTTTAATGCTCTTAGACAAATAATTTATTTTTGTAAAATACATTTAATATATAATTAACATGTCGTGATAGAAACTAAAGAATAATTTTGTTTACTACTCCATATATCAGAAGTTAAAAAAACTAATATTTATAAAACTTTCTTTTAATGTTGTTTTTCTTTTCTTTTTCAAAAAATTTAACAACTTCTGCTATAATAGTATATCTAGAAACTCTAATACAATAAGGATTTAGTGTACTACTTGCATAGTTATAATATAATTCACTCTCATAAAAGAGTGTTAATCACAAATAGTATATTTCGGTAAGTTTATTTGTTACAAGACGCAAACAACAAAATAAGTAAAGTTCCCTAATCAAGATCCTTGAGGACCGGTACTTGATTGTGTTTGTCTAGCATTAACTGTCTTTGCCATAACAACTTTCACGGTGAATCTTGTCATGCCCCAGAACCAGAATACTGGCAAGTGGGGACGGACATGACCAGCTACGTAATACCAAAGTACACCAGTACTCTGAAATCACGTATAAGCTGTCAAGACATGGGGGTTACTTCTACAAGCCAACAATCGATCATAGGTTAAAACAACTCTAGGTATCTCAATCACATGCAATTATACAAGGTACAAGAAGTATGATCATCAGACATACAATAGTAAAGCGTCCCAAACCATATATACATGGATGATCATGAAGCTAGTAATAAAAAATGGAGAACTAGCAAGAGTAATAGTCATACATGATAAGCTCTAGCTGCAGTCTAGAATACGCACATCACGTTTATACCCGTAGGCTAAATATCAAGGACCAAAACACGAGCTAAACACGTGCTCGGAGACTAAACGTCATAAAAGAATAATGTACATAACCAGTGTAAGCCCCCTGAATTTAGGGCTTATTTTTTTAATTTTATAATTCAATTATTTGCAATAGATATTATTATTTGTTTATTATTTGATTTAATGCTCTTTTCCATGCCTGTGATATTTGGAGTGTCATGGATGTTCATCTCTGGAAACTTTCTTCATGAGTTTTGTAGTGGACAGGATTGCCTTCATTTTGGTATATCGTGTCCCACTCGAACTTGTTCCCTTGTACTCTTTTTATTTTGTGCAAGTTCGGGTCAAATTAGACCATTTAATTATTAATTGATTTCCTACTCTTTTCCTTGATCATCATATGCATGTTACCATGACTTTTAATTTAGGAGCACCAGACTAGTCTTTTTTTGAAACCAACTTGTCATGCCTGATCTACTCGAGACGCTCTTCACCTATGACCTTCGTGTCCCACTCAGACACACCCTCTTGTGCTTCATTTTCTTCGCACAACTTTCGGGTCAATTTAGACCATTTAATTATCTACCGTAATTTGTGACCTGACTTCCAATTTAATTTCGGGACCCGACATCGACCCAACCTAGTCGACCCCAAATATGGGCATGGCCCACATGAAGCCTACTACCCGTACGATACTTGTGTCTCATTTATTGGAATCCCCACATGCTACTTATTTACCCATGATTATAAACACCTATTTAAATTTGATTATTGCGCCATATCCGATTTTGATCCAACCCGGCTCGACTGAACCCAACCCCAGCTCCATGTTACTCTCCATCACCATCACCCTCAGCCTTATTATCCTTGAAAAATATCAAATACTCATTCTACCTATTTTTAATATTTAATGGAAAATTTTCTTTATTAAAAATCCCTAGAATGACCAATTTCCCTATATTAAATCATAGCCATTGATCCTCCTAATTAATCCTAGACATTCATTTCCTACATGACAAACTCTCCAACCCTTTCCTCACATGTGGTCGACCCTAAGTTTTAGGCAATGGATATTCTCTCTCCTTCCTTTATTCACACAACCATTATTACTCCTCTCTCTCTCTCCAACTCTATTATTTTCCCTACACACCAACTCACACATCAGCAACTAACCACCATTTCCGAACTCATTTCCATGGCCGGACCTCCACCCTGGCCATCGGCAACCACCAGCCTCCTCCTTTCTCAGCAACCACCACCACCACCAAGTCCAACTCCATCATCATCTTCCCTTCATCGCCATTAATCCGCCGCCACCATCCTCCGACCCAAACCGAGCTCTCCACCACCGTGACCACCACGAGCCGCCGTCCCCTACAGCACCTTCGCCGTGCTCGGCCAGGTCGACCTGGCTCACTGTTGCGCGGCCTCCCGCAGCAGCACAGCACTGCTGTGCGCATCAGCCGGCCAGATTGGCCCTTGGCCGCGCGCGTACGGGCGCCGCAGGCGTGGCCGCCGTGGCTGGCCCCCCTTGGCCGGGCGCATGTCCCAGGCAGGCCCCGCGGCCTTTGCTCCTCTCTCCGACGCGTATCGGAGGCGATCCGTGCGTTTGGCACGGGTTCCCGTCGTGACGAGCTCGGAAACGAAGTTGAAATAGTGCCTCGTAGCAGCAACTTCGTGCACAATTTTCGAGAAATCCGATCGTTGGATCGATGATTTCTTCACTTTGTCTCAATCTCGGTATATCCATCTTCACTCTCCTCAGTTTTCGTCCGTTAATTTTATCGTTTGATGGATCAAAACCGGCCACCAAGTTGACTGTTTAAATTGTGTAATTTTTTGGACAGTTTCGCGGAGCCAACTTCGTCGGTTCGTATCTCCTCCATCGCGGCTCTGTTTGGCGTGCTACTGGTTCCTATACGAAGCTGGTATAACCCTCTTACTATGACTTAAGTTCCGTTTCATTGTGAGCACGTTTGGTTGGTTGAATTTGACGCCAAAGTTGGCCGTCCTAATTCGTAATTTCCAAGTTGTTAAATTTTATTTTTGAACCTGGGACTCCGAATTCAATTTATGACACCACCAGTAGACTCATGGCATCGTTTTGGTACATTTTTATATAAATTTTGTTAGATTTGGAGGACGTGGGTCCTGGCACGCATTTCGGTACAAAGCGGGCCCCATAGTCCGGGTCAACGGGACTTTTTGATGCCGGTTCATCGGAATCCAATTCCGGATATATCGTTGAGTTCGTATCATCATTCTGGACTCGTTGACATATAATTTGCTAGGTTTTAGTGGACATTGGTTCTGACACGCATTTCGGTGCAAGTCGGATACCAATATCCGGGTCAACGGGTCATTTTGAGATCGGCTCATCGAAATCCAATTCCGGACATATCGTTGAGTTTGTATCGTCATTCTGGACTCGCTGACATATAATTTGCTGAGTTTTGAGGACAATGGCTTCGACACGCTTTTTTGTGCAAATCGGATTCCAATATCCTGGTCAACGGACCAATTTGAGATCGTGTCAACGGAAACTAGTTCTGGATATACCGTTGGGTTCGTATCATCATTCTGGATTCGTGGGCATATAATTTGTTAGGCTTGGTAGACTAGTATTCTTGCACATTTTTTGGTGCAAAGCGGATCCGACACGGACACCGTTTTGACCCAAAATTACCTTTTTGCCCCTGTGTCCAAATTGGACTTATGGGCAGGCTATCCTAGCTATTTTGACCATTCTGGACACGTTGGTAGTGGTTGTTTCACCATCCGACAACATCTGTAGGTTTTTACCCTATTATTATTATCTTTCTTCTTTTGTGGTATTTGAGATCCATCGATTCCAGTAATTTCACCACCACTAAAATTGAATGTGTTGACTCTGTCGATGTTTATAGAGACTATCTTTGATCCTGTTTAACCATGGTTGACTGCTTTGACTGAACGTCAAAGTAGAGTCAACGTTGACCTAGGTTAGACTAGTTTTGACCTTGGTTGACCACAGTTGACTATTTTGACCAAAAGTCAACCAGAAGTCAACCGTAGCCTAAAATTGACTAGAACTTGACCAGAGTTGACCAGTTGATCCAAAGTCAACGTTAGTCAACATTTGACCTAGTTTGACTAGAGTTGACCAGTTGACCAAAAGTCGACTGTAAGTCAACCCTTGACTTGTTTTGACCTAGTTTGACTTAGTATGACTTGATTTTACTTCCAAACCCTTATATTGATACATTATTCCATCTATAGGTCCTCGAGACACTCTTCTTGGACTCAGTTAATATATTCCACCAGATCTCAGACGAGTACATTCTCTGATAATATTTATGTTTTATGATATCATCTATGTTTCTTGTATTTAGTGTAGATATCCTTGTTCTCTTGACACATTATTCACACGGATTGTTATTTCTATGGATTCCGTCATGAGGTGTTATTCCTCGCTTTCCTTGGTATATCTTGTGCAAGTCTTTCTTGTTCCTTGTGCATTGTATAGACACGATTCCTGCGAAGGCTAGCTACCCTCTCGGAGAATCGCGCATCATGATGTGTCATGGTTAGATCCACTATACTAGTCAGGGACGGGGAGTATTGGTGTAGATATGTGGTCAAAGCCTATTGTGCGCCTTGTGCACCTATTGATTGTGAGTGTTGATCATACACCCCACGTATGGTTAGCCAGGCCTGTTACTATTGTGCAATATCCCAAGCCGGCCACATATTGTAGCTAGTGCTCACACACCTAGATAGGTGATTCTTGATTCTTGTACATGCCATGATCAGTTTTACTTGCCTTGTTCTAGCTCTAGATTTACAGCTTACCTTGCCATGATACTCACATGTACGTTTAATGATTTCTTGTATAATCTCTCTATCTACTGCTACATTTTTAATATCGTCTAATTAGAATTATTATTTGAGAATTGTGCTCGTTCCATCCTGACTGGATATGTTGACAAAATTTTAGGAGTAGTTGTGCCCTCAGTGTTGGACTTCATGATGTTGCTAGCTGAGGTGGATCTCACTATTCTTCTATGTGAGTTGCCTGGTAGTTATCCTTAGTTAGTCTTGTTGTTCCTTCTTTATTTTCCTGTCTTATGATCCTTATAGATTCTAGTTGTTCTAGTGATATTGTTATTATTTCTTGTCTTATCTTCCTTAGTTTCCATGATGTGACATGAGTACATTTCTAGTTATGGATCTTTAGATGTTGTAGTTAGTTTAGGGTACTTGACCGTGCTCAACCGCCGATACTGCGGCGTAGGTTGGGCGTGGCCCACGTATTCGTACCCGTATATCCGGGTGCGGGTCGTGACACATTTTTGTGGTGGCCCATGCAGGTCAGTCTTTGCTATTAATGCGAAGTCGTGGTAGTACTTTAGCTTATCTGTACTACTACGAGCCTGTCCTAGGATTAAGATTAAGTTATGGAATATTTTAGGATTTTGGTACTCAGTCACATATTAGGAACTCTTGGTAGATTCCAGGGATGACCCCTGGGAATTTTATTTCAAACTTTTCGAAACTTTTTCCATTGTTCATGTCCGTCCTGATTTCTGAAACATCTGTCCGTTATCAACTTTATTCTTTCTTGGAATGAGTTTGTGGACCCCAGAGGGAAGGTATAAGTTGAACTTATATATCTTCTAGGTTGAGACGGGAATATGATTTGCCAGTCTCATATCAGGTTGAGATTGTTTTAGATTATATTCCAATGGTTTCCTTTTATCTTGACCTAGATAGTACCTTTGGGACTTTTCCTGAGAACTTTTCCTAAACCCTGCATTGGAATCTGTTCTCGCTAGTTTCCATTTAGTTATCCTTGATTCGTCGTTGAATTTTGAATCTTGATGTTCGTTCGTTGTTG
This sequence comes from Iris pallida, assembly GCA_029216955.1. Classification (NCBI taxonomy): domain Eukaryota; kingdom Viridiplantae; phylum Streptophyta; class Magnoliopsida; order Asparagales; family Iridaceae; genus Iris; species Iris pallida. The sequence continues at coordinate 5,604,719 of JANAVB010039216.1, forward strand.
ACTTTGACTTTGTATCTAAAATCAGTTTTTATGAATTGAGTTAAGATATTCTGATAAACTTATTTGATAAGGACGATAAATGTCTACTTTATTTATGGAGTTTAGAATTTATCGCAGTCATACTAGCTAGCACGACAGGGACGTGGAGCCTGATGTTGGGTATACTATCCTAGTTACGGAATTTAGATTTTCTTGCAGCCATACCGGTTGGCGTGGTAAGGAATCTAGATGACATAATTATAGGGTGTATACCCGAGTTATGGACTCTATCGTTATTGCAGCTATGCTTACTGGCGTGGCAAAAATTCTGGCAACATAATTTCAGGAAGACGCATATGGTTATCAGATTATATTTTAAATTGGATCACTTTATTATAACCGGATGAGCAAGAACAAATTCTTATCATTAATCTTCCCCGTCTTGGTTAACTCTGTCTATCTTAGCCTAACTAGGATTTTCTCGACAGGATTGTTTTGTGTTCCATCTTTCATATGATTTGACTAAACTCTTCTTCGATAGCCTCTTGAGTAATTTTTCTTGCCCTTCCCAGTAATTGTTGAAAGTGCCTCATGGATTGATTCAAGAAAAGTTCGAAAAGTATATTATCCTTGTATTACGGAATCAGGAGTTTGCATCCAGAGAAATACTGGCGAGGTATGACTTCGGATAATGGCATCATGGTTAAATATGTTTCTCGAATCCTACTTGGACCACTCTTTAAGCATTTGGACTAACATCTTCTCGTTATTTTGCAAAATTGTTTGAAAATATTTTACGGATCTGGCCAAGTTAAGTTCAGGAACCTATATTATCTGGCATGGCAGCTGTGCACTGCAGCCATCCGTTGTATTATGGAACAAGGAAGTTAATCGCAGTCAGATGCACGCTAGCGCGATAGTAACTTCACGTGACATAATTTCGGAGGTATATGGTTCTTGAGTTTTACTTTGACTATGTCCTATGCATATATTCTAGGAAATATTTTGACAATCTTTTCTGTCTTGCTTGACCCTTACCTTGCTTGAACATTGATATGGATTGTTAGACCCAGTCTTAGGCCCTTGTTACCTTCTATTTTTGATGATTGGATAGCCAGACCTTATTAACAGATTATGTAGTGTAACTATAATATGTTATTATGTGTGATTGTGATAAGTATATTTTTCCTAGGGATTTATTGGGTTAAGCTTATAGGACAGATACGAGTGACTGATTATAGTGGACTTAGAAAACCATTAAGGATGATTAGTTTGATAGTATAGATTGCTGATAAGGTATCTAAGATGGAGTAATAAAATAATATATTTTGTGACTACGGATTAAGGACTAGAATCTTGTGCTTAGGTTCGAGGGTTGAGCATTGTAAGACTTTGATGACCCAGTGATTATTGGTTATCTACAAACCATTTACTTATAATTGGAGGATAGATCGATATGTGGAATGAAATAGAAGGAGAAAATATTGCGTACAAGATCGGAAGATAGCAGGAACAAAACATAGACATATGTACATAGGTAATAAATAATTCGGTAAATGAATTAAGAGTTTGAATTTGAGGGTTTTTATTCAAGAATTCTCGAGTAAAAGAGAGAATGCTCAATGCCAAGAATAGGTTTTGAATGTATAAATTCAAGGAGCTTGTGATAAATAGGATAAAGATACTTAGGACGGGATAAGGAAACAAACAAATTGATATTGAGATTGGAATTTTGGTTGATGGTTAATCATTGTTGATGTATATATATATGTGTATCTCGAAGATGACCTATATTTTAGAATATACGTAAAGGTTCTTATTGATATGAAGATTCTAAGGGATAAAATAGACATAGTTTTCATAGAAGAAGCTTGTTGAACCTGAACCAAATGATTGTAGAGAGAAACAACATAGATGATCATAAGGGTAGCAGATTGGGTACTGTAGCCATAGCAGTTGTATGTTTTAGCTTGACCTATTGGATGATTTTAATTTCGAGGACGAAATTTTTATAAGGTGGGTAGGATTATAAGCCCCCTGAATTTAGGACTTATTTTTTTTAATTTTATAATTCAATTATTTGCAATAGATATTATTATTTGTTTATTATTTGATTTAATGCTCTTTTCCATGTCTTTGATATTTGAAGTGTCAGGGATGTTCATCTCTGGAAACTTTCTTCATGAGTTTTATAGTGGACAGGATACCTTCATTTTGGTATATAGTTTTCTACTAGAACTTGTTCCCTTGTACTCTTTTTGCTTCGCGTAAGTTCGGGTCAAATTAGACCATTTAATTATTAATTGATTTCCCACTCTTTTCCTTGATCATCATATGCACGTTACCATGACTTTTAATTTAGGAGCACCAGACTAGTCTTTTTCTTGAAACCAACTTGTAATGCCTGATCTACTCGAGATGCTCTTCACCCATGACCTTCGTGTCCCACTCAGACACACCCTCTTATGCTTAATTTTCTTCGCACAACTTTCGGGTCAATTTAGACCATTTAATTATCTACCGTAATTTGTGACCTGACTTCCAATTTAATTTTAGGACCCGACATCGACCCAACCTAGTCGACCCCAAATATGGGCATGGCCCACATGAAGCCTACTACCCGCACGACACTTGTGTCTCATTTATTAGAATCTCCACATGCTACTTATTTACCCATGATTATAAACACATATTTAAATTCGATTATTACGCCATGTCCGATTTTGATCCAACCCGGCTCGACTGAACCCAACCCCAGCTCCATGTTACTCTCCATCACCATCACCCTCAGCCTCATTATCCTTGAAAAATATCAAATACTCATTCTACCTATTTTTAATATTTAATAGAAAATTTCTTTCATTAAAAATCCCTAGAATGACCAATTTCCCTATATTAAATCCTAGCCATTGATCCTCCTAATTAATCCTAGACATTCATTTCCTACATGACAAACTCCCCAACCCCTTCCTCACATGTGGCCGGCCCTAAGTTTTAGGCAAGGGATATTCTCTCTCCTTCCTTTATTCACACAACCATTATTACTCCTCTCTCTCTCCAACTCTATTATTTTCCCTACACACCAACTCACACAGCAGCAACTAACCACCATTCCCAAACTCATTTCCATGGCCGGACCTCCACTCTGGCCATCGGCAACCACCAGCCTCCTCCTTTCTCAGCAACCACCACCACCACCAAGTCTAACTCCATCATTATCTTCCCTCCATCACCATTAATCCGCCGCCACCATCCTCCGACCCAAACCGAGCTCTCTACCACCGTGACCACCATGAGCCGCCGTCCCCTACAGCACCTTCGTCGTGCTCGGCCAGGTCGACCCCGCTCACTGCTGCGCGGCCTCCCGTAGCAGCACAACGCTGCTGTGCGCATCAGCCGGCCGGATTGGCCCTTGGCCGCGTGCGTACGGGCGCCGCCGCCGCCAGCGTAGCCGTCGTGATCGTCGTGGCTGGCCCCCCTTGGCCGGGCCCCCCTTGGCCGGGCGCACGCCCCAGGCAGGCCCCGTGACCTTTGTTCCTCTCTCCGACGCGTATCGGAGGCGATCCGTGTCACGCCCCGATCCCGCAAAGTCCTTTCGTCCTCGCTTCAGACTAATTTGGGATCGTTCGTCCTCGCTAAGGCGTGATGCCGTACAAGCCTAAGTTGTGCTTGCACAGGGCCAAGACCTGAAGCAAGACAAGATAGACAAGGTTGACAATACGCAGCGGAACGTATCGCAGATAATTGAAGCAGCAGCGGACATATTTCAGAATACATGCATGGAACACAATGGTAACAAGAAACAATTCTCTTTTTTGATCTCATTTGAACAGAATACAAGCTCTCTATTCTCTCTGATACAGTATTACATTCTCTCAGAACTTTACAGATTACAATGATCCCGTTCCCATACATTACATCCCTTTATATACAAAACCAACTCTTGTAACAGATGTCATCTCTTGGCATCTCTTCTGACTTCTGGCTCCGGAGGATGAGGCTCGGGCTATCGCTTCGGACTATCCTTCTCGATGCATAGTGCACCTGCATGCAGACTGATGGTGGGTCAGTATATCAGCATACTGGTGAATTGTGAACAAAGAGCTACATTTGTCTGAAACGATTACTGTTCATTTAGTGAGAAAACATTTCTTGTGATGTGATCTTGCTACTTTTACCTATGTTTATTCCATGCATACAGAGTCAGTTTACATCTCTTTCGAAAACATCTTTGAAAAGCCAACATTTGTTTCATTTCATTTCAAGCATATAAGGGACTCTTTTGATTTCAAGCACGATGACTATTCATTTCATGTACAGTGCGCAGCGTGTTTCATGAGTATATTCATTTCTCTATTCAAGCAACTGTTAGGGACAATAACAAGCATGATACATTATCTTTTCTTTAGTAGGACATATCATTCATGGCAAAGGTTAATCTTTGTAAGCATTTATATAGGAACTTAAGCAACACATGTATATCACTTTTCAGTGACTCTTACCATAGCCGACGGTCCATCCCTGCACAAGACAAAGATTAGCTTAAACATGATAAAACCCATATTATTCCATGTTCGTCTCTGCACCGTTAGCTCTTAGTAAAACATATGATAGACACATACAGACCGATTGGCAGCTGTGACTCTCCGGTTCAGCTCTGTACCAATCCACACTTATCTATATGATGGTCCATGGGAAACCCATGATTAGCCGCTGTGACTCTTGGGTTCAGCTCGTCGCTAAGGACATTGATGCAACACCCGAGGCCCTTGCACCTTGTAGTGTCTAGACAGTCTCTCCTAGGCCGATCTGCTCCCAGTGCCCTGAAAACCGTCGAGAGATCTAGTGACCTTGTATACAAGTTGTCCGAGACCAATGCATGAATACAACATCTAACAGATAAACTCTTTGAGGGACAATGGTTCATCTTTCTCTATATCAATCTTTGTAACAACAGAGCTATGACTCTGTCTTCTCTCTTTGTAACAACAGAGTTATGACTCTGCCTTCTTTCTTTTCTGTGATCTCAGAGCCGAAGCTTCTACATAATTCTTTTCTTTTACAACATATACAAGTTCGTCTGTATATGTCTAGCATTCAAAACATATTTGAAGGACAAGCAATGATCAAGCATTCAATTCAATTCATTTGTCTTCTCTTATCCAATCAAGCATGACAAGCATCATATTGGTTCTTATTAACAGGTAACAAGTCTTCTTATTAGCATGCAGATGATTTCTTTTTCTTGTTCTTAGCATAACAACATGTGAAATCTCTTATAAGCATACATACTGGTTACCGTCTTGTTATTAGCATGACAAGGTTCTCTTTATCAAGGCAACATTCATTTTTTAACAAGGCAACATGTGAATTCTCTTAAAGCATACTCGACGATTTACCATCTTGTTATTAACAAAGCATTCAATCAAAAACTCAGATTCTTATTAGGCGTAAGCGAATCAGGAAATGAGACTTCGTCCACTCACCCAGATCAATCGTCTTCTGTTGCAGAGCCAGCAATCCGATCTTTCTGTCTATCTAGTGCCTTTGCGGAGCGGGGCACTATAATCCGTACGTTTGGCACGGGTTTCCGTCGTGACGAGCTCGAAAACGAAGTTGAAATAGCGCCCCGTCGCAGCAACTTTGTACACAATTTTCGAGAAATTTGACTGTTGGATCAGCGATTTCTTTGCTCCGTCTCAATCTCGGTATATCCATCTTCACTCCCCTCAATTTTTGTCAGTTAATTTTATCGTTTGATGGATCAAAACCGGCCACCAAGTTGACCGTTTAAATTGTGTATTTTTTGGACAGTTTTGCGGAGCCAACTTCGTCGGTTTGTATCTCCTCCATCGCGGCTCTGTCTGGCGTGCTACTGGTTCCTATGAGAATCTGGTATAACCCTCTTACTACGCCTTAAGTTTCGTTTTATTATGAGCACGTTTGGTTGGTTGAATTTGACGCCAAAGTTGGCCGTCCGAATTCGTAATTTCCAAGTTGTTAAATTCCATTTTTGAACTCGGGACTCCGAATTCAATTTCTGACACCACCAGTAGACTCGTGGCGTCGTTCTGGTACATTTTTATATAAAGTTTATTAGATTTGGAGGACGTGGACCCTGGCACGAATTTTGGTACAAAGCGGGCCCTATAGTCCGGGTCAACGGGACTTTTTGACGTCGGCTTATCGGAATCCAATTCCGGATATACCGTTGAGTTCGTATCGTCATTTTGGACTCGTTGACATATAATTTGCTAGGTTTTAGTAGACATTGGTTCCGACACGCATTTCGATGCAAGTCGGATACCAATATCCGGATCAACGGGTCATTTTGAGATCGGCTCATTAGAATCCAATTCCGGACATACCTTTGAGTTCGTATCGTCATTCTGGACTCGCTGACATATAATTTGCTGAATTTTGAGGACATTGGCTCCGACACGCTTTTTCGTGCAAATCGGATTCCAATATCCTGGTCAACGGACCAATTTGAGATCGGGTCAACGGAATCCAGTTCTGGATATACCGTTGGGTTTGTATCGTCATTCTGGATACGTGGACATATAATCTGTTAGGTTTGGTAGACAAGTATTTTTGCACGTTTTTTGGTGCAAAGCGGGTCCGACACAGACACCGTTTTGATCCGAAATTACTTTTTGCCCCTGTGTCCAAATTGGACTTATGGGCAGGCTATCCTAGCTAATTTGACCATTCTGGACATGTTGGTAATGGTTGTTTCACCATCCGACAACATCTGTAGGTTTTCACCCTATTATTATTATCTTTCTTCTTTTGTGGTATTTGAGATCCATCGATTCCAGTGATTTCACAACCATTGAAATTGAATGTGTTGACTCTGTAGATGTTTATAGAGACTATCTTTGACCCTGTTTGACTATGGTTGACTGCTTTGACTGAACATCGAAGTAGAGTCAACGTTGACCTAGGTTAGACTAGTTTTGACCTTAGTTGACCACAGTTGACTATTTTGACCAAACGGAAGTCAACCGTAGCCTAAAATTGACTAGAACTTGACCAGAGCTGACCAGTTGACCCAAAGTTAACGTTAGTCAACATTTGACCTAGTTTGACCTAGAGTTGACCAGTTGACCAAAAGTCAGCTGTAAGTCAACCCTTGACTTATTTTGACCTAGTTTGACTTAGTATGACTTGATTTTACTTCTAAACTCTTATATTGATACATTATTCCATCTATAGGTCCTCGAGACACTCTTCTTGGACTCAGTTGATATATTCCACCAGATCTCAGACGAGTACATTCTCTGATAATATTTATGTTTTATGATATCATCTATGTTTCTTGTATTTAGTGTAGATATCCTTGTTCACTTGACACATTGTTCACACGGATTGGTATTTCTATGGATCCCGTCATAAGGTGTTATTCCTCGCTTTCCTTGGTATATCTTGTGCAAGTCTTTCTTGTTCCTTGTGCATTGTATAGACACGATTCCTGCGAAGGCTAGCTACCCTCTCGGAGAATCGCGCGTCATGATATGTCATAGTTGGATCCACTATACTAGTCGGGGACGGGGAGTATTGGTGTAGATATGTGGTCAAAGCCTATTGTGCGCCTTGTGCACCTATTGATTGTGAGTGTTGATCATACACCCCACGTATGGTTAGCCAGGCCTGTTACTATTGTGCAATGTTCCAAGCCGGCCACATATTGTAGCTAGTGCTCACACACCTAGATAGGTGATTCTTGATTCTTGTACATGCCATGATCAGTTTTACTTGCCTTGTTCTAGCTCTAGATTTATAGCTTACCTTGCCATGATACTCACATGTACGTTTCATGATTTCTTGTATAATCTCTCTATTTACTGCTATATTTTCAATATCGTATAATTAGAACTGTTATTTGAGAATTGTGCTCATTCCATCCTGACTGGATATGTTGACAAAATTTTAGGAGTAGTTGTGCCCTCAGTGTTGGACTTGATGATGTTGCTAGCTGAGGTGGATCTCACTATTCTTCTATGTGAGTTGCCTGGTAGTTATCCTTAGTTAGTCTTGTTGTTCCTTCTTTATATTTTCTGTCTTATGATCCTTATAGATTCTAGTTGTTTTAGTGATATTGTTATTATTTCTTGTCTTATCTTCCTTAGTTTTCGTGATGTGATATGAGTACATTTCTAGTTATGGATCTTTAGATGTTGTAGTTAGTTTAGGGTACTTGACCGCGCTCTACCGCCGATACTACGGCGTAGGCTGGGCGTGGCCCACGTATTCGTACCCGTATATCCGGGTGCGGGTCGTGACAACCAGTGGGAGAATAATATAAGAAACCCACTTGGGTACTCTGGCGCTCTGGATGGTCACCGTCGAGTAGATGGTGCGGAAGATCCTCTGGGCTGCTCTATTAGATCTTGTCAAACAAAACCAGTGGGGTCAGACTGCCAATAGCAAGTACCGCAAAGGAAGTCAAACTTATGAACTAAAACCAGCAATAACTAACATAACAACGGTTAGAGATATAATTAAATAAATACAGATCAGGACTCGTGCACTACCAATGCACTTATCCCAAACATAAGAAGACAATAAGTAAGCATCTTGGAGCATAAAGTAATTATCATGCAACATAATGTAAAGTGTAGACATATTAAGTAAACAGAAGCTTGAGAATATGTAAAAGCAATTGAACATGTGAACTTGTGAGATAGTCGGGTCATAATAGCATAGTGTTCCGGCATAGGGAGTCATGTATAGCTTGTGAGATAATTGAACATGTGAGCATGTAAGAATTATATAGAAAGACAATGATAAGTGGACTTATGAACTAATTCGGAAGTCAAGTTACAATCCTTAAACCAAACAAGGACCTTAGTTGTAACCCTTCTCCTGAACAGAACTTAGTCTATGATCATTGTATAGCATAAAGATCATGTATAGAATATGAGTACTGAATAGGACGACAAATGATAAGATGACTATAGGAACTATTCTGGAAGCCAAGTTACAATCCTTAAACCAAATAAGGACCGGGGTTGTAACCATTCTCCTGAACAGAACTTAGTCTCTAATCATTGTGCATCATAAGGATCATGTAGAACATGTGAGTACTAAATAGGTCGACAAATGAAAGGATAACTTAGGAACTATTCCGGAAGCCAAGTTACAACCCGTAAATCAAATAAGGACCGGGTGTTACGACCCGCTCCCGAATAATCGAGTACGTGTCGGACACGTCCAGCCTTCATCGATGGACACGACGAAGTAAACTGTACAATACTAAGGAAAACTCTAAGTCATAATGTAAATAATAACCACAGCATCTATAATGTTCCAGAAATCACCACAATCCATCAAGTTATTTGTACAATATCATCCGTAGATAAATCCGGTAAAAATAAAATATACAATGATAAAGTCGAAAATACAATATCCAGACATAAAATCTAAACAAAGAACAATGAACTAAATCCTGCACCAATTATCTCACCATGCTCCATGTGGCCTCAAGCTCACCTGCAACGTATCATGTCAGGAAAAGAACAAAGTACAACCCCGACAAGAAGCACTAAACAATGTAAACTAAAATGCATAAAAAAGAACCACAATATAAATTATGGTACAAGACAGGAACATGAAACTGTGGTACATGAATAACGATGAAACTATAGTACCAGATCCAGAACAATGAACTATAATATCAGTGTAACATGCATTTGAAATAACTATCAGAATATGTGACCGACTGGGGTAGTACAGGGAACAAGAGCACATGATGAATAATGGTACGGCTTAGAGTCCCACGTGCACGATGTGAGACCTAAGCTATTAGTCAATGCCTAGCTAATATAGGATTGGTCACATATCTGTAGTATTTCCCCACCCCAATGTACAAGTAAAGAACACTGAACAATGAACGATGAACAATGAACAATCGTGTGTACAACGTGTCAATATAAGAACATGAAGCAAGACAGAAATATAGAGTAAAGAGATCGAGTCGGTGTACTTGCCTTGCTCTGGAATAGCAAGAGTAGAGCATGAATCTGAAAGTCCACCTGGTTTGTACAAGTTGTCAGGTTTAAAGATATTAACTAATTATTGCTATCTATATCCATCTACTAGCTAACCAATATTTTATATATGTCTTATAACTTAGTCACCATAATACTAGTGAAAATACTTTTAACCTTTTTAGAAAATATTAGAACATTTTGCTAGGAAAACAATAATTATAACTTTATAACTTTTAGAAACATTTTTGATTTACTAGAATTATTTAGCAAGAAAATACTAGGACATTTATTATTTAAGAAATATTTAATCCAAAACCTACTAAGATATTTTGCTACCAAAATATTATAAATAATGTTATAACAATTATATATTATTTTAGAAATACCTTAACCCATATCTTATCAAAATTATTTATTAAAAGATAGCTTAGCTAAAACAAAGTCTAAATATTAGGAATATTTTCATAGCAACTTATATAGGTTTGTTGCAAAACAAACAACAACATATTAGTAATGATAGTAGTAAAAGTATCAACTTAATACAATCTAATCTAAATTGGAAACCATTCTACTAATAATTATACCATAGAAAACATATGGACCCAACTATATGTGGCCCAAACTTATTGATTTTAGCCTACAATTGATCAAAACAGAAGACTAGAATAACATAAAACAAAAGCCAATGGGCTTAAAGCCCTCTGCCTACTTGAATTCAACAACTGGACTTCAAATTTAACCCAATCAAAACACAAAACTAAATCGACAATGAAACTCTTCAACCCGCCAAAAATTCGAATAGGACTCAATCAACCAACTAAAAGAAAAATTAAAATGGAAATTAAACAATTAATTGAAAGTAAACTCAAATAGGACTAAATCAATCCACAGAGTAATCCAAATAGGAATTCCTCCTTGCTAACTCCCATCCTGGCCGATTCCTGACACACGGCCCTAACGTCGAGCATGACAAAGGCGAACACGATCAGTCCCCGGACACGCACACCACCTTGGTCATGCACACAAACACAGCTACACAAAATCCTTACGACTCAGTCCTGTTCCAAAACTACACTTATCAAGATTTATAACATCATACACTACGATATTGAGAAGGCAGGACAATACCTGGAAAAATTATCTGATCTGAATGAAGACTCGACCTCAGGAGGTCGGACACCGTCTCTTCGTGTTCGTTTGCGAACTTGAGCTTTTCTCGTTACTTCATCGAACAGATCCAAAATGAAAAATAAGGAAGAAAACTCAGAGCAAAACATGGTAGGTCTTACTGAATTTAGATCCTTGTTAGCAATTCAGCAAATGGCAAAAGTATGAGTATAAATCGGCCCATGCAAATAAAATACGTTCAAAAATTCGGTCAAATATTCAAAAAATGAAAATATTGAGGTTAGAAACTGTACATTCTTAAATATGTTGTCAAATTTGGTTAATTAAACAGGTTCCTAGCATGTTTATTGTACCAAATTTGTCAATAATTTATACAGAACATGTTTAAAACTTCGCATGCTTAAAATTTATGTACTGATTTGGATCTGTCAAAAGTACGCAAGTATTATACGTTTATGAAAGATACGAAAAAATTCGCGTATAATACGAGTTTTATTCGGGTGATTGCTAACAAGGATTTAGAGAACTGTCGCTCATCAAATAGATCGATCGATCTGAAGGCTGATCGATCAAGAAAACCATGCCAAAACTTCATTGACTCAATCGACCAACCCTCTGATCCGACCGATCAGCTCAAACTGGGAATTGAAAGAGGTGGCACTCACCACTGAAGCCGACCGTCGGGAGAACGGAGAAGCACCGTCGCTCGATGATGGTCTGGTCGTCGGGAAAAGTAGATCGGTCGCCATCGCCTTGGCTATCACCATCAGTGGTGAGATCCTTGCTGTCGTCGCCGGGAAGGAAAGCCACGCTCGCCCGCCGAAGATGATGAAGCCCAGCCGCTGAAATTGCGTGCATCGTCGCGGTCGTCGAGAGGCAGAAAACTATTGGGAAGGAGTCCTAAGCGTCGCGGTCGTGCGGTGGTGGCCGCCTGGTCGCTGTCAACGGCGCGCACTACTAGAGAAGGGGCCGCACGCTACCGGAGTGAGGGCCCCGCCATGGCCGGCTCCTCCACAAATTTAGGATTAGGTTTATGGAAATTTGGGGGAGGAAAGGATTTCAGAGCCCTGTTTCTTCAGAGTTTCAACAGAGAGGAATGAAAGTGAGTGAGAAGGAAATGAGTTTACAAATATTTGAAGGGGAAAGAAATGGAATTTACTAAAAAGGACTCCATCAACAAACTTTATTACAAATAACAGAAAAATTAAATACAAGGTTGTTGGGTTGTTGCTGAGTTGGAAAGTGGGTTACAAAATTTGTTAGGATTTGTTAAAAAGTAGTTAGAAACTTGGAGAGCACTCCAAATAAAAGCTAAAATTAAATATTTTATTTATAAAGTCACAAGAGAACATTAAAATTTGAAAAATGACTATTCCTCAAAATAAACACAAAATAATATTTCAAAATTTTGAAATACTATAAATTCATAAAATCAGAAAAAGTGGGGTTACACCGAGGTTGTAACCCTTCTCCTGAATAGAACTTTATCTCCGACCATTTATCAATGAAAGTAAGTATAAACCATAGTGTACTGAAATAAACATACGGACACTGCCTAAACAAAACTAGACTGGACTGACTCCATCCATCAATCACGGTCAAGCAATGAGTACGGCTTGATACTTTAACTAACTAGGGTTATCACAAGCCTAGTTACTAAAAAGATACAAAGAGATTTTCAAGTCCAGTTACCCGCCTGCTGCTACCGGAGTGACCCCAGCAAAAGAAAACAAGTATAACAGACATACTGCAGTAAGATACATGTGTCCCAAGGAGGTGCCCCACTCGACGGTGAGCTGGAAATGTGTTCATCATGACAGATAGCTCCAAATCCCATGTATATATATATATATATATATATATATATATATATATATATAAGGCCAGGATCAAACGGGCAACAGGTAACTGTGAAAGTCTCTTCGTGAACTACTTGATCAATCTAGTCATTAATCATAGCCGGATTCAGTATGAATCCCTGACCGTGGTCATCAGAAATCCATGTCTTAAACATGATGCAATACAGAACATGTAGCTTGTACAAACACACTCAAGAGAAACACCCACGGTGTCCAAATCATTCATTACTTGTAAGCCAATAAAGCCGTCGCAACAGCATTTATGGTTTATGTCATGTCATATTACTTATTATATTACTAGTCTAGAGTGCACCACGACGGGTCACTATCATGTTAAGGGTACTTGTTAGGGGTGCGTCACGACGGGCCACAATCATGTTAAGCAAAGAAGTGACATGTGACTTGAGTTGTCACGACCCGCTCTCGAATAACCGGATACGAGTCGGACATGCCCAGCCTTTGTTGTTAGACACAACAAAGTAAGCTGTACCAAACTAGGGAAACTAACCAGATAAATATGAACATGAAATGAAATAAAATCACAGCATCTATATAAATGTGTCCCAACCAGAGTAAAGTACAATATCTGAATTATTACATTCCAACTAATAAAAGAGTCTGCTAGTCTCAATACATGGAAAGATAATAGGAAATACTAAAGAAGCACTAGGCTTCTGTAGCCTCTAGGTCACAAGCAGCTCCAGCTGGCTCAGTAGGGAAAGCAATATCCTGTCCATAGTAGGTGTCACACAAGGCCTCCATCTCACCTGTAACATATCCTATTCAGGAGCGGAGCAAGTACAATTCTAGGTAATGAACAAGACATCATGATATGAAAGTACAAGGAAACATGGAAAGTACAGGAAGAACAGGTGAATAAGTACATGAAAGAAACAGTGTAAAGCACATGAAAGAACATGGTGTGTAAAGTACATGAAAGAACATGGTATGTAAGAACATGAAAGTACATGATATGTAAGCACCTGAAAGAACATGATATCATGGAATCACAGGAAATATGTACAAGGTATATCTCCTGAACATGTGTGTAATATATTTGAAATATAACTAAATATGTGACCGGCTAGGGTAAGCACATGAAAGACATGAATGGGCGACTTAGGACCCGCGTGCACGATGCGGGGTCTAAGCTAAACACACCTGAGTTGTTTCTTGGGATTGGTCACATAGATAGTATATTTCTCCACCCCAGATACAAGTAAGAACAAGAGAACATGAGCACCAGAAAGTACATGACGTGTTGCAACGTGTCAATCAAGGAAGCACAGGGTATATAATGAAAAGCACAAAACCGTAGAGTGTACTTGCCTTGCTCCAGGAAAGTACAAGTAGGCAATAGAGTCAGATATCCTCCTGTATGAAATAATAATGTGTACAAGTTGGTTAATAAACAGCTAATTCTAATTGGTTAACAAAAGATTATATTCTCAAAATATTCCTAACTATGGACTTAATTTCTATGGTTTCCTATAGGGTATCAATAGTGCTCACTAAATCCTAGAGTAGTAAGAACTTTAAATAAAGCTAAATACGAGATATGGATATTTACAAAACTTAGTTTTTAGTCTAATACATTGTTAAGAGTTGATTTCCATTAATTCTATTTAACCTTCAAATACTTAAGTAAGAAAATAGGGCAATCAACTCTATCTCAAGAAAATCTTCTAATGATTAAACTTGTTTGAAACCCCCATGCCATAATTAAGATCCTGTTATGGACAGGAACCTCTGTATTATGGCATGGTCCCCAAACAGTGAATGGAATGGTTCTAAGGTTTACTAGTATTGTTTCCAGGTTCAATTTGGAGTTTCATTCCTGGATTTCACAGGATGTATATTCCTGATTACACATGAATACACCAAATATCTCAGGTTCTGAGAATAGCTTCTAGGTGCTAAAAGGGAAGTCCAGTGAGCACTTGACATAAATTCAGTTAACTGAGATCTATCTCAGGTTTTGACTGAGATTACTCCACAGGGATCTGAATTCTCTACAGGTCCACTGGACTGTTAGCACCATTTCTAGTTTAAAAACATTAGGAAGCTACTCTAAGAATCTCCTGATGGGATTTAGTTCCATTGAACCTGAACAACCAGTCCAGTGCCATTATAAATCTCTCAGTGAAACCTGAGTTGTTTACAAAGATACTAGAGGCAGTGTTCAAGTTAACTTGAACTCAATCTTCAAAAAGATGGTTAAACCAAAATATTTCACTATCCTTCCTGGACAAAACAGTCCAGTTCAACAAGGTTCAGTAAATTACCCTTAAACTAGGCTTCACTCACTGATCTATCAAGGAGAATTAACCATCATTCCTAATGAAAATCATGTATCATCAATATGCACTCAATACCATAACCCAGGTTTTAGGAGTTCCTGTCTTGGTCTTTAGTATTCTAATATCAACCATGATGAGTTCAAGACTTGGTTTCCTATCCAAAATCAATGTCAGTCCAATACCCAAAACATACACAGCCTATAACAGTCCTAAGAACACAGTTCAATTAAGAACATAATGGCCTTCACAAAAATTAGGAATGGTCATCTATGTAAAGTTCAGTCCTGTAATGGACTGATACCATCAATCCTGAAATGACAATCACAACACACTATTCTAACTTACCAACAGATGACTGTCAATTGGTTGACAGTTACATCAAGGATGCTTGTAGGTTAGATCAATGGTTCTTCTCTAACCTTATTGAAAAAAACGAAATTCTAAAATAAAAGACAGGAGAGGCCATCACACCCAGGTTACACTATCTATCAATAATCCTTACCAATAAGCATTGGCCCTTCCTTAGCAACCATGTTATTAGTACAAGCCCCAACTGAACTGATTCCTATATTAATCCTGACTGAATCCAGCCTTCAAGAGTACTCACCTCAGATATCACTTCCTCAGTCCAGTCTACAGTCTAAACAACAGTCCTAGATTCAAATTCAGCAAGCCTTCACGCAACCAACCCAAATACTACTCAGATCAGCCTTTCCCCACCCCAGGATATGGCATAATTAGTTAACTAATATAAGTGTCCTGTACAGACCAAAACATACCCTGTCCAGGTTCCTTCAAAAGGCTAAACTGAGATGGTCATCCATCTCTCTAATGCAATCACCTAGCTCACAGTTAGAGTGGAGAATGGAAAATATATATGAAGACTGAAATTGATCTACACCTCTAAATCAGTGAACAATATTGAAAATACAACTATACTAACTAATCTTAATGGCACTCAAAATCCCACCACATTCCTCTGTTATAGATACTGATAATTAAATCCTAACTAAACACATATCAATCATTGGTTCAATGCTACAGTCTTCTCAAATAAGATGATGAAACCAACAGCATTTTAGTTTGAGGAAAATATCATAACCATATCAAAATAGGGCCATAATCCTAGTATTGATGTTCTGATGTACTCATGAACCCTGATATTTCAAATTACAGGTAACAAGCAGGAATAGATGATTACCTGAGTTTTATGAACAATTAGCTGATCGAATCACAACTCTCGATCTTCTAAACTGTTATCAAGGAAATTCAAGGATCCCAAAAATAGATTTTACTTGGAAACAATTCAATAAAAATGTAACAAAGTATTTCAAAATGAATGGAGATCTGGTACTTATAATTCCAATTATTTGGATCGAATTGATGAGGAAGAGATCTCAAATGCTTCCAACGACTTAATATGTATCCTGGAAGAATCAATCAATCGTTCATTCATCAGATCGGAGCCCAAAATGAAATGAACGAAGAGTCGAATCACACCTCTGTCACGAGTACTCGATGAATTCCTCCTCGATAATTCTTGGAGACAATTCGTCGATCACTTATTCTACTGGTTGTAAGCACAGACTCGATCAAAAAGAAAGGAAAATGATTGGAGGAAGATCTTCATTCGAATTTATGGAATTTAGGATCGATCGATGGACTTACCACGAAATTAAAGATTTAAGAGATGTTGATTCCTTGTTGTCGTCGTCTGGAGCTTCAATTGGACCGATCACTGGGATCCTATGTTGATCAGTCCAGTGAGGGTGCTTCTACTGAGCTGCATCGCCATAGCTTCTCTCTGGTTTGATTGTAGGAAATTTTTAGAGGAGATGATCCATGGAATGGTGTAGATCCAATGAGAAGGAAGCAGGTTAAATAGGCTGGGGAGTTGGCGTGAGGAGTAGGCAACAAATTGGCGGAAAGAATTTCCATCCTCCTCCCTGGCAATTCGGTTAGAGGAGAGAGGCACATACCCCCATGGCCGTTGGTTTGAAAGTCAAACGGCCTTCTATTTCTACGAACTCAGGATTGAAAGGGAAAAGTAACCCTTCCCTGAGGATTAATAGTCATGGGTTGTGGGTTTTTAACAGGCCCAGTAAGAGGATTATAAATCATAAAATCTTAAGCCCAAATTAAAATCCAATGATACAAAACTATTCACTTATTTAAATATATAAAATATATTCTCCCAAAAATTGTAAATTCTACTATATTTCAGAGAAGTGGAGTTACAAATCTCTCCCCCTTGAAAAATTTCGCCCTCGAAATTCAGATAAAGTTCAAAATGAATCTATGAAACACCCCGAATTATTTATTGAAATTTGAAAATTCAAAATACAAAAGAGTACAATAAAGTGAACAATGTAGGGTAGCGCTCTCGCATCTCATCCTCGTGCTCCCATGTGGACTCTCCCGGAGAGTGGTGTCTCCATATGACGCGGACAAGAGAAATGGTCTGGTTCCGGAGTCGCTTCTCCCTCCGGTCCAGGATCTCTACTGGCTGCTCCTCATAGGTCAATCTCGGGCCCACCTCTAGCTCTGAGTAGTCCACTACATGGCTCGGGTCTGAAATGTAGCATCGAAGCTGGGATACGTGGAAAACGTCGTGCACTCCCTCCAAGCTAGCTGGAAGCGCTAGTCGATACGCCACCTCGCCAATCCGTGCTGTCACATCGAAAGGCCCGATGTACCTCGGACTGAGCTTCCCGCCTCTGCCGAACCGAATGACGCCTCTGGTCGGTGAGATCTTCAGGAACACTCTATCGCCGATTGCGAACTCTAATGGCCGTCTGCTGCTGTCCGTCTAGTGATTCTGCCGATCCCATGACGCTCTGAGCCTTGAGACCAAGTACACACAAGAAGTTTGAGATATCATGCTTGACAATGATCGAGGATCAAAACAGTCACGAAGTGGAATGAATTTTAATTACAATTTAAAGGATGAGTCGTGACACTATCTTCCAGGCATGATTGAAAGTTTTAGCACGATAGGAGAATCACTGTTAGATAGGTATGATCAGATCGAAGTTTAAACAAAACATGATCAAAATATAGATATGATAAAATCTGATGGAATAGAATCCAAGTCTAGGAAGTCAAATGATCCAACAATAAAATACAAGAAGAGAATTTGCAACGGTCGATTTGAGGAGTCAGATAGAACTACCCGAGAGGCATTAGTATCAAATCAAGGAAACGTACAAGGATTTGCGATTTTTGAAATATCAATAATCAGACGAAAAGAAATATAGTCACCAGGGTGTCCGAAAACATATAACTATTTGAAATCACAGTATTTAGAATCCTGTCTTGCCAGTGTACATCTGGCTGCAGCAACATTCAGTTCCATGACTCAAACAACGATATATTACCGAATACTCTATCAACTTTATCAATTCAAACAAGTGTTACAAAACAACTCAAGAGATCAAATATGAAAGTTTTTGGACAAAGTCTCGATAATACTCGAAAACCGACAAATACCTGAAATTATTTCAACTTAAAGTTCCCGGCTCGCCAGTGCGCTGCTGGCTGCAGTAAACCCGTAGTCTCCATAATCCAGATAATGGCTACAGTATGCAACTGCCACACCTTAGTAGGTCATTGAGTAGTCTCTCGACGTTATCCATAGGAATTTCAAAAGAATTCAAGGAATTCAAAATGGTTTCTCATAGTCCAAGTCACAAAATAGTATTATCTGCCTATTAGAATTCAAGGGTTTATTAGGTACTAAGAAACAACAAAGAAATTTCCTGAAATAGATCTTGAACACGAAACGAAGTTTCGAACAATAACCAGAATCTCAATTGGCCAACAACCTCATATAGGAATCAAATGCTCGAGTAGATAACAAAATCTCGAAGGATGAACAGAATGCGAAGTATAGAAACAAAATCTCGAAGCAAAATCTCGTACCAGGAATAGAGTTCAACAAAATCTCAAACAACAATGAAATCTCAACAGAGTTCGAATGGAAAATAAAATCTTCAATAGAATACAAAGTCACAGATGGGAAATAATTCTCGAATAGAAGATCTCGAACAAGAAGCAAGACCACAGGTAATGAGTATAAAACATTGTATCAATTAGGGAGTGGAAAACAAGCATGGAATTCATGGATATGAAACAAGCAAAATCTAAATTAGGAAACGAGGTCAAATAAGGTCGTGAACAGAAACAAATTCTTGAACAGGAACAAGTAACAAATAGGAAACAATTTCTCAAAGTAGCAGACCAAAGTCTTCAAACGAAGTCTCGAATAGGGATTAAATCTTAAGCAAGTGTCAAGATAGGAGTGAAGGTCCAGCAATATTTTGATTGGGATCAAGTTTCAAAATGAAATTTCGGATAGGAATAAAATCTTGACTAGCACATGGTTCAAAATAGAAAACTTTTCAAATAGAAGCAAAATAAAGCCATGAATATGAAACAGGGTATCGAATAGTGAATTTCAAACAATTATCAAATTGTGGATCTGAAACAAGCTTACCCGAATAGGAAACAATATCTCGAATTAAGTTTCGAATATCACTCAGGATCTCAAAACAAGAAAACAAGAAGTTTCGAGAAATGATTTAGATGCTAAGAGGAATTTAAAGAAAGACTGGGTTACGAATCACAATACATGGTTTCCTCCAACCATGCAAAAGAAGCCTTCTGCCTTCAATCTGTCTTCAGTATTCCTCCGGGACTGGAATTACTTCCATCTTTTTCACTGTTCTGATGTAGACTGGCTCCTGCGGTTGTGCTCCATGTGATTGCTGAATCCAAAGAGGTGGGTCCCCTTGCTGTAGTCCTGGTGCTCTTCGTGCTTGTCCTTGGGCAGTGTGATCAACGATCTCCGGGCAATCCTTGACTTGATGGGCAGGCGATCTGCAGTACAGGCGTAGCCTTCGTCTCTGGCGGCACTCTTTATGGTGATGTCCTGGCGACGACAGAAATCACAGGTGATCGTCATCTGAATCTGAGTCTGGGTCACCTGCTGGACTGAAGCGCAGAGCCTCTGTTAGGAATATACGTCTACTGGCGTGCTGGCTGTTGAGATCTGCTCACGATGATGCGACTGGTGGTGTGACCGAAGAAGCGCAGACTAAGTGTTGCGATGCTTTACGGGTCCATGATAGTTGTTGTCTTCATCATAAGTCTTCATGTCGCTCCTGGGCTTTAGCTTCCCATCTTTTTGTATGTGCTACGAGCTGGATCTTTTCCGGTTGGTGACTTCAATCTTCAGAGGAGTCGGGTCCTCAGGGACTTGAATGATCTTCAGTTGCGACTCCAGGTTCTCGATCTGCTCCTTGATGCAAGATATATGCTCGGGGTCGGAGAAGTCTAAAGGTCTGGGAGTCTGGAAAGTAGAAATCTTTTCTGGCTCGAGAAGCGCATCCACAAGTCTGGCTTGGAAAGTGATGGCTTGCTCTCTCTCTGGTGTCAATGAACTTTTCAAACATTTCTGTCAACTACGTACTACCCATGGGGATAGTAGGGATGACCTGCGGGGTAGAAGCTCGGAACCTTAAGTATAGGTGGATCAACCGTTCCGGTGTCGCGTGCTTTTGATCTATCTGTAAAACAGAAAACTGTTAAAATAACTTAGACCTAAATACATCAAGTGTTTATAGAATATCAATATACCTGATATACCCTTATTTCTCGATTTTCCTATACTGTGATCAAGTTTCCCTAGTGTAATCAAGTCCCCCAATAGTACTCTAAGACCTAGGTACCATTAGGATGGACCTGTATGGGCCACCACTAAAAACATGTCACGACCCGCTCCCGAATAACTGGATACGAGTCGAACACGCCCAGCCTTTGTTGTTAGACACAACAAAGTAAGCTGTACCAATCTAGGGAAACTAACCAGATAAATATGAACATGAAATGAAATCACAGCATCTATATAAATGTGTCCCAACCAGAGTAAAGTACAATATCTGAATTATTACATTCCAACTAATAAAAGAGTCTGCTAGTCTCAATACATGGAAAGATAATAGGAAATACTAAAGAAGCACTAGGCTTCTGCAGCCTCTAGGTCACAAGCAGCTCCAGCTGGCTCAGTAGGGAAAGCAATATCCTGTCCATAGTAGTTGTCACACAAGGTCTCCATCTCACCTGCAACATATCCTATTCAGAAGCGGAGCAAGTACAATTCTAGGTAATGAACAAGACATCATGATATGAAAGTACAAGAAAACATGGAAAGTACAGAAAGAACAGGTGAATAAGTACATGAAAGAAACAGTGTAAAGAACATGAAAGAACATGGTGTGTAAAGTACATGAAAGAACATGGTATGTAAGAACATGAAAGTACATGATATGTAAGCACCTGAAAGAACATGATATCATAGAATCATAGAAAATATGTACAAGGTATATCTCCTGAACATGTGTGTAATATATTTGAAATATAACTAAATATGTGATCGGCTAGGTGTAACACCCAGTTTCTGAAATGAGGATAATTTTAAAATTTTGTATTTAAATTATTTAATTATGGTTTTTAAATTTAATAATATAATTTTTGGTGATTTTTAATAATTTTAAAACTATTTAAATCATGACTTGTGATTTGGTGTGCAACTAGTGAAGCCGTAGTGACTGCCTGCCCTAGAGCCTAACCATGTGGGTAGAGATTTTTGTTTATTACATTTAGCTTGAGGATATTGGTTATCTTGAATTTATTTGAAATTATTATAATTATTTGGAATTAATATATACTATATTAAATGGTGTGATTTAATATTATTTAATTGATTGCCATGTGATTGTTAGTAGCCCCAACCTAGAATTGACCTAACCTAGGTTAATCCTAGTTAGTCATGGTTAGACTAAGTTAGAAATTGAGTTGGTCATGGTTAGTCATGACTAGTTAGAATGACTAGGTTGCAACTTGATTAAGGGGGACCTTGATTGACCCTTGAATAACTAGATGGGATGAGAGCCCTTAGATTAATTCTCCAAAACCCTAAAACTAGCATTGATGACAGCCACATAGGGTACCTATTCCTATAAAATCTCTCTTGAAACTTGTGCCTCTTTCCACTCTTTCCACCATTCTAAGAACAAGGTTTATTTTCTTGAAATTTCTTCATAGTTTATTCATTAATGGTCCATTTTCATTGAGACTTCTTCCATAGTGATCTAAATTTCATTCCCCTACTGTTCATGGAGGATAATCTCAGGTTTGGGCCAATTTGGAGCCATTGGCTAGCTAGAGGAGATCTCATTTTTGGGGCTTTTCCTTGTGAAGGAACACACCTAGGTAACTTTCCATTCCCTCCACCAAATCTCGATTTCCTTGCATGGTTAGGAAGCCCTAGGTGCCCTCTCTCTGTTGGTATAGGCATTGCTAGGGTTCGTGTCCAATACGTGTCCATATCGGACACGTATCAGACCATGGTCGCAAGTGTTCGACCTAATGCCCCAATAGGTTTTTCCTTACTGTTTTCTGTTTGTGTTTGAATAGGAATACTCTTTTTAGTGTCGCTTAATGGTTTATTCGTGTCTGAGATTGGTTTTGTGTCATATTGGAGTCGTACAGACATGCGGACACGCGGTCGTGCACACGCGCGCGCGAGCAGGTGGCATGCCCTGCTGCTCAGGTAGCATTGCTCTGTGCACACGCCACTTGGACACCTGAAACTCGACACGTGTGTCGTGTCAATGACTGATATGAGGCTCGTCAAGTTTCACGAGTCCTCGTGTCGTGTCGGACACGGTATTCAGTGTGCACGGGTCAACTGTGGGTGCGCGCGTGTGCTGTGTGTTATCTCTGTTGCTAAATCATTTTTAAATGATTTTTAAATATTGTTTAATGCCTAATTAGATCCTAATAATTATGTTAATCTCTGTGATAATAGTGTTACATGATTGCTTGGGGTTTTGGTGATGGTTTGAATGTTCCATGTTAACCCCCCTTCAACTGATATTGATTTCCTAATTCCATTTGAAATTGCCTTAGCTGATACATGAGTACATTCCCAGATTTCTAATAACCTGAGATGACTTCTTCCCTAATCTGAATTAAATCAATGTTATTTCAATACTGGTTTCCCTTCTTTCTGTAGAACTAAGTTGAATGGTATTATTTCATTGGTAGACTGATTTGAATGAAGGTTATATTCTTTTGGATTAACTGTCAACTGGGATTGGTGCTTGACAATTGATTTCCTTTTTTATGATACAGTTAGATGTTTGTTTCCTGAGATTTTGATGAGGGTTCATTTCCTACAAATTTCTGAAAACTGTTTGGGGGACTGAAATGATGTTGATGGAATGATTTCCTTCCCTCTCCTTGACTGTCCAGAGATGGACTGCTACTCTTTCCCTAATACACACACAATGTCATCCTGTTTCCTGAGATTACACAACATTAATTCCTGAGAAATTGATTCACTGATTTTCTGCTTCCCATTCTATTTTGCACTGCCACCCTGTTTTTATACACACACTTAATTATTCCTGTCCATGAAGATCTGAAAAATGACTTCCTGTTTTCTATTGACCCTTGAACCCAAATGTGTATCATTCACTGATTTTTTCCCCATGTATAACTGTCATTTTGTGTTCCTAAGAACATGTTCCCATCCACTGTTTTCCCTTAACTGTCTTCTAATGATAGCTGTTTTCAGGATCACACATTGTTCTCATATGCACACAAACTGGAAATCTAACATACATGTTTTAATATTCACCACACACACGCTATATTCTAGTATCCCTATCATCTACACATATCTATCTAAACTCTACACACATGAGTAAAACCTGAACACACATTAATCTGAGTTTTGGTTTGTTTAAAACTGAGTTTTGTAAACTGTTTGTGAGTTCCTAATATGGACTATTAAGCTGGGTTGGAGGCTGTTTTAAACTAATTATTTCATTCCCATTTATCTGAGTTTAACCCTGACTTAATTATGTTATCATGTACATAATTCCAGATTTCATTGTATATATATAGTTCACTGATTTATCCACTGTCACACTGATTTAGGATTTCAGATTTTGTATTGTTATAACTCATTGATTTCCCTTACATTCCTGTATAAGCGTGGGGTAATGTTATATAGACTATATATGGGTTGATTTGAGTTTTCAGCTATTGCACTACCTGAGATTTAGTTCTCAGTCTCACAACCTGAGATAGGATTAGTTCCAGTTTCTTTTTATGTCAAACCTGAGATTGGTTCTCATGTAGCTACACTCTTCATTTATATACACCCTAACACTCTCATGACACCACACTATTTTTCTATATGGACACACACATGTTTACACACCCATTCATTCACACATTATCTCACATACACTTTCCCTTTTTATGCCTCACACACAAAAGCATGATTTTCCCCCTATCTTCTATATGTGTACATATGTATATATGATATATATATATATACCAGTGTGATATATGTAATATAATATAAATATTGCTTTTGCCTATATAAATAGTATCTATATAGACATACAGGAATTGATATGCAATATAGGTAATAAAATATAGGCCTGAATAATATGGTATATATATACACATGTGATTTGTGTGTGATAGACTTGTAAAGCTTGTGATGTGATGTGTGCTGCTAGGATAGGCTGATTAGACTTGTTAGACCTAGATAGTTGAGCCTAGACTATCTTGACCATATTTGACCTAGTTGACTGGTACAGTTGACTGAAGTTGACCAAGAGTTGACTTTGGTCTAGATCGACCTAGATTCATGTAGAACTCATAGTAGTGCATCTTATTACCATTCTGGACTTGTTGTGACTTGTGTTGATCTAACTAGGAGTCAGGTGCCTCATCTCAGACAGTACATTTACTTCAGACATTCAGATACCAGGCGAGTACATTCTCTGATCACTTCATAACTTGCTTAGAATTATATTCCTGCTCTAGTTTACCTTATTTGATGCTGTCACGACATTATCACGGATTGATACTATATGGATCCTTGCTTGAGATGTTATCCCCCTCGGGAGCATCGGATACATTATGCCATGTGTTTCATGTACATCGTGTATTCCTCGCTCTCATGTTATCCATGTTTATCATGTGCTTCATGCTCGTTCGTGCTTGCTTGTGTACTCTCATGTGCTATCATGATCGGTCGTGTTTCCCATGAATCTCATGTATAACCTATACTTCATGTGCACCCTTCGTTGGCCTTCGTGTGGAATTCATGTGCACTCAGTTCTCTGAGCCTCGTGAATACTTCATGTATACCCATCTATGGGCTTCATGTGAAAATCATGTGCGTAACATAACCTGTCTGGATCCTTGTGTATTGATTGGGGCTTGGGGGAGTATAAATAGTCATGTGAACAATTCTAAAGTAGAATAGCCATGTACACCTCTTTAGTATAGCCATGTGCAAATCAAGCCATTCACATGTCGACTTTGTACTCTAAATCACTAGTCACTGGTAGCTCTCTACTTATAGTAGATATTTCTATTACAGTTCTCTTCCTGTTTACATCATGTACCTTCTTTCAGTTTCATGTATCGTACTCTCTTGTACGTTTATATTTTCTAACCTGTTATGATCTGCGTGAGATGTATTGTGCTCGCTCCCGTCCTGACTGGACCTGTTAAAAATTTTACAGATGATGATAAGGAACCCTGCACCCTTTACTTTGGAGCTTGCCTAGATGACACTCGCGACCTGGGCCCCTGGGGAGGTCCAGGCAGCTACTGAGGATGGCACCTTTGCTTAGTGTAGATAGCTTAGCCTGTTCTCTTTTCATGCATAGCTGTTGTTTTATTTCCAGAGTTGTATATTCTTAGAGATATTGGACTGGTAGATGTTGAGATTTTTTTATTCTTCTGTTGTGCCTCAGTTGAGGAGTTTCTTATCTATTTCCATTCGTGCTACTTTCTACCTTAGCTTGTGATTGAGTTGTACCTCTGTGTTGGACTCCTTTTGGAGAGTATTACATGTTAGCTAGTTATAGTTCATGACCTAGAACAGTGTTCTACCACCGATACTGCGACGTAGGCTGGGCGCTGTTACGTACTCGTACCCTCACGGCGGCTGCGGGTCGTGACACGTTTTTAGTGGTGGCCCATGCAGGTCGAGTTTGTGTAGTGGTATTCGAACTATAGTACCACTACAGCCTGCAGTAGGATTAGGAGTTATTTTGAGGTACTCAATCACATTAGGAAAAACTCTAACTGAATTCCTACTATCTAAATTTTTAATACTTCCTTGAATAACTGTCCTCCCTTGAACTATAGTTTCTATCTCAGTATTGATTCCTTGTTTGATCTGTCTCCAGGATGGTGATTGAGACACGATCGCATCGCTCTGGCTCAGCAGACGCTGGTGAGAGGCCTACCACCCCTCACCCGATTGTGGATGCTGGGACCACAGCACCCCCTATCTCTGCTCATATAGGAGCTTCTGCAGCTTTTGGGAGTGCACCTCCACCTGTCCGGAGGCTTTCTCCCGTCATCCCAGATCTGTTCCAGCAGCAGTTATCTTCAGGAACGGTAGATGCGGCTCAGATGTTTACCCTCTTCCAGCAATTCATGGAGTTTCAGCAACAGATTCAGCAGAGCCAGTCTGCTGATATCCGACAGAGCAAACAAGATACTCACCAGTTGGTTAGGACGACAGTGGAGCGGGTGGCTGCTCAGCCACAGGGAGGCCAGATGCAGCCGTATCAGCCGAGGACTCCAGACATCCATTCCTTTAAGAAGATGGGACCCCGAGATTTCAAGGGTACGGAGGGCATCATATATGCTGACGATTGAATAGAGCACATTGAGGAGATATTCAGATTAGCACAGATACCAGCAGGATTACAGATCGAGGCAGCCGCCAGTCAGATACAGGACTTGGCCCGTACCTGGTACCAGACGGACCCGAGGGTTGGTACAGCCGGTCAGACTTGGGCAGCATTCAAGAAACTATTCAAGGAAAAATTCTTTCCTGATACAGCTCTCCGTGCTCTGGAGGCGCAGTTCGAGAGTTTGGTTCAGGGGAACCAGACCGTTGAGGAGTATGCTGGAGAGTTCAGCCGTTTGAGCAGATTCATCGAGGATCTTACCGAGGTCGGGAAGGCGAGGAAGTTCCGCAGGGGTTTGATCAGGGAAATCAAGTCATATACCAAGAGCGACCGCGATGCCACTTTCGAGCAGATTCTAGTAGGAGCCATGACGGCGGAGGACGATCTCGGACTGAAGGAGAAGAGGAGGCTAGATACTCAGGGAGCCAGTGGTTGTACGGGCCCAGCCAAGAGGCCCCACCTACAGATTCAGCAGCAGGTGCCCCAATTGCAGAGTCAGCAGCAGTATCCGCAGCAGATGCTACCTCTGCAGTTCCAGCAGCCGAGGGTCTACCTTCAGCAGTGACAGTTTCAGGACCGTGTACCCTTTCAGCATACGCAGCAGCCACAGATTCAGCAGCAGGCCCCGGAACAGCAGCTAGTTATTATTTGTCCCTTCTGTAAGAGACCAGGGCATGGTTGGGGCGAATGTCGGAAGAGGTTGGGCAGATGTTTGCTTTGCGGAGGATCCGATCATCGTCTGAGAGAGTGTCCCGAGTCATCAGGACAGACAGTTCAGGGAGTAGGAGCTAGGGCTCCGGTAGACCAGCAGACGGGATTACCTTTACCGACTCAGCAGCAGAGGTATATGCAGCATCAGCAGCAGGCCAGAGGAGGCCAGCGAGGGCGAGCTTTCGCCAGGACAGTCGAGGATGTTCAGGCCAGTAGAGATCTAGTTGCAGGTTCCGTTCTTTTGACTCAAATTCTGCAATTGCCCCTTATAACTGCCTTGAAATTTTGATTCCTTCTGTTCCTTGTTGATTTATCAATTTTGTCCTGTTGTCCTTGTGTTGTGGTTGATTTCTTCTGAGATAAATCATATGGGCTAGGTCACCCAGTTATGGAATCTGGAATCTTCGATAGTCGTGTTTAGCTGGCATAGTGAGGACATATAGTCAGATTTAGGACGTATTTTTCGGTTATAGGAATTTAAGGTTTTCGCTGCCAAGCATGCGGCAATGCAAAAATTTCAAATACCATGATTCTAGAGGTATGTGCCTTAGTCGAGGACTCTGTGATTATCGTAGCTTTGCTCACTAACACGACGAAGATACTGAGTATCATGATTTTGGACAGACGCATATGATTATCTGATGGTATGAGTGAGACTTTGATTGTGGGGTGTTTGACCTAGAAGGACTACTACCATCTTAATTTCGAGGACAAAATTTTTATAAGGTGGGTAGGATTGTAACACCCAGTTTCTGAAATGAGGATAATTTTGAAATTTTGTATTTAAATTATTTAATTATGGTTTTTAAATTTAATAATATGATTTTTGGTGATTTTTAATAATTTTAAAACTATTTAAATCATGACTTGTGATTTGGTGTGCAGCTAGTGAAGCCGTAGTGACTGCCTGTCCTAGAGCCTGACCATGTGGGTAGAGATTTTTGTTTATTACATTTAGCTTGAGGATATTGGTTATCTTGAATTTATTTGAAATTATTATAATTATTTGGAATTAATATATACTATATTAAATGGTGTGATTTAATATTATTTAATTGATTGCCATGTGATTGTTAGTAGCCCCAACCTAGAATTGACCTAACCTAGGTTAGTCCTAGTTAGTCATGGTTAGACTAAGTTAGAAATTGAGTTGGTCATGGTTAGTCATGACTAGTTAGAATGACTAGGTTGCAACTTGATTAAGGGGGACCTTGATTGACCCTTGAATAACTAGATGGGATGAGAGCCCTTAGATTGATTCTCCAAAACCCTAAACCTAGCATTGATGACAGCCACATAGGGCACCTATCCCTATAAAATCTCTCTTGAAACTTGTGCCTCTTTTCACTCTTTCCACCATTCTAAGAACAAGGTTTGTTTTCTTGAAATTTCTTCATAGTTTATTCATTAATGGTCCATTTTCATTGAGACTTCTTCCATAGTGATCTAAATTTCATTCCCCTACTGTTCATGGAGGATAATCTCAGGTTTGGGCCAATTTGGAGCCATTGGCTAGCTAGAGGAGATCTCATTTTTGGGGCTTTTCCTTGTGAAGGAACACACCTAGGTAACTTTCCATTCCCTCCACCAAATCTCGATTTCCTTGCATGGTTAGAAAGCCCTAGGTGCCCTCTCTCTGTTGGTATAGGCATTGCTAGGGTTCGTGTCCAATACGTGTCCATATCGGATATGTATCAGACCATGGTCGCAAGTGTTCGACCTAATACCCCAATAGGTTTTTCCTTACTGTTTTCTGTTTGTGTTTGAATAGGAATACTCTTTTTAGTGTCGCTTATTGGTTTATTCGTGTCTGAGATTGGTTTTGTGTCGTATTGGAGTCACACAGACACGCGGACACGCGGTCGTACACACGCACGCGCGAGTAGGTGGCATGCCCTGCTGCTCGGGTAGCATTGCTCTGTGCACTCGCCACTTGGACACCTGAAACTCGACACGTGTGTCATGTCAATGACTAAAACGAGGCTCGTCAAGTTTCACGAGTCCTCGTGTCGTGTCGGACACGGTATTCAGTGTGCACGGGTCAACTGTGGGTGCGCGCGTGTGCTGTGTGTTATCTCTGTTATTAAATCATTTTTAAATGATTTTTAAATATTGTTTAATGCCTAATTAGATCCTAATAATTATGTTAATCTCTGTGATAATAGTGTTACATGATTGCTTGGGGTTTTGGTGATGGTTTGAATGTTCCCTGTTAACCCCCCTACAACTGATATTGATTTCCTAAATCCATTTGAAATTGCCTTAGCTGATACATGAGTACATTCCCAGATTTCTAATAACCTGAGATGACTTCTTCCCTAATCTGAATTGAATCAATGTTATTTCAATACTGGTTTCCCTTCTTTCTGTAGAACTAAGTTGAATGGTATTATTTCATTGGTAGACTGATTTGAATGAAGGTTATATTCTTTTGGATTAACTGTCAACTGGGATTGGTGCTTGACAATTGATTTCCTTTTTTATGATACAGTTAGATGTTTGTTTCCTGAGATTTTGATGAGGGTTCATTTCCTACAAATTTCTGAAAACTGTTTGGGGGACTGAAATGATGTTGATGGAATGATTTCCTTCCCTCTCCTTGACTGTCCAGAGATGGACTGCTACTCTTTCCCTAATACACACACAATGTTATCCTGTTTCCTGAGATTACACAACATTAATTCTTGAGAAATTGATTCACTGATTTTCTGCTTCCCATTCCATTTTGCACTGCCACCCTGTTTTTATACACATACTTAATTATTCCTGTACATGAAGATCTGAAGAATGACTTCCTGTTTTCTATTGACCCTTGAACCCAAATGTGTATCATTCACTGATTTTTTTTCCATGTATAACTGTCATTTTGTGTTCCTAAGAACATGTTCCCATCCACTGTTTTCTCTTAACTGTCTTCTAGTGATAGCTGTTTTCAGGATCACACATTGTTCTCATTTGCACACAAACTGGAAATCTAACATACATGTTTTAATATTCACCACACACACACTATATTCTAGTGTCCCTGTCATCTACACATATCTATCTAAACTCTACACACATGAGTAAAACCTGAACACACATTAATCTGAGTTTAGGTTTGTTTAAAACTGAGTTTTGTAAACTGTTTGTGAGTTCCTAATATGGACTGTTAAGCTGGGTTGGAGGCTGTTTTAAACTAATTATTTCATTCCCATTTATCTGAGTTTAACCCTGACTTAATTATGTTATCATATACATAATTCCAGATTTCATTGTATATATATAGTTCACTGATTTATCCACTGTCACACTGATTTAGGATTTCAGATTTTGTATTGTTATAACTCATTGATTTCCCTTACATTCCTGTATAAGCCTGGGGTAATGTTATATAGACTATATATGGGTTGATTTGAGTTTTCAGCTATTGCACTACCTGAGATTTAGTTCTCAGTCTCACAACCTGAGATAGGATTAGTTCCAGTTTCTTTTTATGTCAAACCTGAGATTGGTTCTCATGTAGCTACACTCTTCATTTATATACACCCTAACACTCTCATGACACCACACTATTTTTCTATATGGACACACACATGTTTACACACCCATTCATTCACACATTATCTCACATACACTTTCCATGTTTATGCCTCACACACACAAGCATGATTTTCCCCCTATCTTCTATATGTGTACATATGTATATATGATATATATATATATACCAGTGTGATATATGTAATATAATATAAATATTGCTTTTGCCTATATAAATAGTATCTATATAGACATACATGAATTGATATGCAATATAGGTAATACAATATAGGCCTGAATAATATGGTATATATATACACATGTGATTTGTGTGTGATAGACTTGTAAAGCTTGTGATGTGATGTGTGCTGCTAGGATAGGCTGATTAGACTTGTTAGACCTAGATAGTTGAGCCTAGACTATCTTGACCATATTTGACCTAGTTGACTGGTACAGTTGACTGAAGTTGACCAAGAGTTGACTTTGGTCTAGATCGACCTAGATTCATGTAGAACTCATAGTAGTGCATCTTATTACCATTCTGGACTTGTTGTGACTTGTGTTAATCTAACTAGGAGTCAGGTGCCTCATCTCGGACATTACATTTACTTCAGACATTCAGATACCAGGCGAGTACATTCTCTGATCACTTCATAACTTGCTTAGAATTATATTCCTGCTCTAGTTTACCTTATTTGATGCTGTCACGACATTATCATGGATTGATACTATATGGATCCTTGCTTGAGATGTTATCCCCCTCGGGAGCATCGGATACATTGTGCCATGTGTTTCATGTATATCGTGTATTCCTCGCTCTCATGTTATCCATGTTTATCATGTGCTTCATGCTCGTTCGTGCTTGCTTGTGTACTCTCATGTACTATCATGATCGGTCGTGTTTCCCATGAATCTCATGTATAACCTATACTTCATGTGCACCCTTCGTGGGCCTTCGTGTGGAATTCATGTGCACTCAGTTCTCTGAGCCTCGTGAATACTTCATGTATACCCATCTATGGGCTTCATATGAAAATCATGTGCGTAACATAACCTGTCTGGATCCTTGTGTATTGATTGGGGCTTGGGGGAGTATAAATAGTCATGTGAACAATTCTAAAGTAGAATAGCCATGTACACCTCTTTAGTATAGCCATGTGCAAATCAAGCCGTTCACATGTCGACTTTGTACTCTAAATCACTAGTCACTGGTAGCTCTCTACTTATAGTAGATATTTCTATTACAGTTCTCTTCCTGTTTACATCATGTACCTTCTTTCAGTTTCATGTATCGTACTCTCTTGTACGTTTATATTTTCTAACCTGTTATGATCTGCGTGAGATGTATTGTGCTCGTTCCCGTCCTGACTGGACCTGTTGGAAACAATTCAAGGATCCCAAAAATAGATTTTACTTGGAAACAATTCAATAAAAAATGTAACAAAGTATTTCAAAATGAATGGAGATCTGGTACTTACAATTCCAATTATTTGGATCGAATTGATGAGGAAGAGATCTCAAATACTTCCAACGACTTAATATGTATCCTGGAAGAATCAATCAATCGTTCATTCATCAGATCGGAGCCCAAAATGAAATGAACGAAGAGTCGAATCACACCTCTGTCACGAGTACTCGATGAATTCCTCCTCGATAATTCTTGGAGACAATTCGTCGATCACTTGTTCTACTGTTTGTAAGCACAGACTCGATCAAAAACGAAAGGAAAATGATTGGAGGAAGATCTTCATTCGAATTCATGGAATTTAGGATCGATCGATGGACTTACCACGAAATTAAAGATTTAAGAGATGTTGATTCCTTGTTGTCGTCGTCTGGAGCTTCAATTGGACCGATCACTGGGATCCTATGTTGATCAGTCTAGTGAGGGTGCTTCTACTGAGCTGCATCGCCATAGCTTCTCTCTGGTTTGATTGTAGGAAATTTTTAGAGGAGATGATCCATGGAATGGTGTGGATCCAATGAGAAGGAAGCAGGTTAAATAGGCTGGGGAGTTAGCGTGAGGAGTAGGCAACAAATTGGCGGGAAGAATTTCCATCCTCCTCTCTGGCAATTCGGTTAGAGGAGAGAGGCACATGGCCCCCACGGCCTTTGGTTTGAAATTCAAACAGCCTTCTATCTCTACGAACTCAGGATTGAAAGGGAAAAGTAACCCTTCCCTGAGGATTAATAGTCATGGGTTGTGGGTTTTTAACAGGCCCAGTAAGAGGATTATAAATCATAAAATCTTAAGCCCAAATTAAAATCCAATGATACAAAACTATTCACTTATTTAAATATATAAAATATATTCTCCCAAAAATTTTAAATTCTACTATATTTCAGAGAAGTGGAGTTACATGAGTGCACCGCAACGGGTCACTATCGTGTTAAGCTAAAAAGAAAGACATACATTATGAGTGCACCACAACGGGTCACTATCATGTTAAGCAAAAGAAGGAAGACATAAATCATGAGTGCCCCACAATGGGTCACTATCATGTTAAGCAAAGAAGTGACATGTGACTTGAGTGCACCGCAACGGGTCACTGTCTTGTTAAGCAAAGAAGAAAGACATATATTATGAGTGCACCGTAACGGGTCACTATCATGTTAAGCAAAAGAAGGAAAACATAAATCATGAGTGCCCCACAACGGGTCACTATCATGTTAAGCAATCATAGACGTAAGAAATCTTGTAGATAGATCTTGATAAAAGGTGCATCATAACATAAGAGAAGGAATAAATGAGGTAACTACTTGGCCTAAAACACCAATTGAATCTGTGCTAGTGTCAAGGGTATGAGAGGGGTACAATCATTCTCTAACTGTACAATATTATCAAATCATGTTAAGAAATTCGTTTATTAAAAAATATCAAGCTATTAAGTAGGGTCGTCGCAATTTAGGCCGAGATAGAAAACATGCAATACAATCATAAGTTCCATATCAAGATAAAAGAAACTTGCATAAAATAGTTGGTAACATTTTTTTGAAGCCAAGAAAAATATCTACAACTTTTATGTTGGGAGTTGGAAGAAATTTTGGCCACAAATCAGCCAAATAGGACATAAAACAGCCAAAATAGGCACTATACGGCATTCTGCGGCACTATGCGGCCTGCGATACTATTCATCCATGCAGCACTATACAAGCCATGCGGCACTATGCAAGCTTGTGACACTATTCATCCATGCGGCACTATTCATCTATGCGACACTATGCATCCATGCGGCACTATTCATTCCTGTGGCACTATTCATGCCTATGACACTATTCATCCATGCGGCACTATTCATGCCTACGGCACTATTCCTCTATGCGGTACTATGCAAGCCTACGACACTATTTATACATGCGACACTATTCCTCTATGCGGCACTATTCAAGCCTACGACACTATTCATGCCTGCGGCGGTACTATACAAGCTATACGACACTATGCAAGCCTACGGTACTATTCATCCATGCGGTACTATTCATGCCTACGATACTATTCATCGTCCTTGCCAGAATCATGACAGATGATCATAGAAGATGTCTAAATCTTATTTTGGCCATAAATTCCTCAAAATAAGTCAAAATCTAACTTTTCAAAGGTCCATTTTGGGTAAAATCGAATTCTCTACAACATAGAACAATTAAAACTTAAAAATAATAAAGTTTAGTAGATCAAAACCCAAGAAAACCGAAAAGGCTATAAACTTAGATCTACAAAAATTTATCCACCAAAATAAAAAATGCCAAGTTCTAAAGATGCTTAGAATCATGTAAGGAATAGTTTAGAACAAACAAAATAACATTTGTCCAACATTTGGCAAGATGTACTTGCCTTAGGTTGGAGGAGAAAATGAAGAGGGAGAAGATGAAGAGAATGAAAACAATGGAGGAGAGTGATAGGAGTTGGGTTTTATAAAAACATTCTCATCTCAAACCCACCTAAACCAAACCAAGCCCTATACCAAGTTGAACCGAACCAAATTAAACCAAATCAAGTTTAACCTATACTTTGGAAATTTTTTAAAATGTTCGAAAACCAAGAAATACGAAATACGGCTCAAAATACGTACCCGTACATAAATACTGATACAGTGAGACGAGTCTCACACATCTTCAAAAATTTTGTGTTATTTTTTTATTTAAATTATTTTGCATTTATTGCATTGTGCAGCTATAAGTATTGGTTTTTGGTCTTTCGGATCTAAGACTTCCTTTTCATCATTATCTGTGATAAATAGTTTACTATAAAAAATTTATAACATCGATTTACTCCTAATTGAAATATTAATACTTATAACTTTTAAAGGTGACATTTGTGTTTTTGGTATTTCATTTTCTACAGGGTTATTAGCATCAAAATTCTTGACATAATAGTAACATTATTCTGAATTTATTTTATAGGGGTGTTAGAACCAGTAGCATCGTTTTCTAAAGGATTATTAGCATAATAAAATCGGTTATAAACTAATAGACAATAGCGTGCATCGATTACTATTCAGATGGCAAAATATTTTCGGATATACCAGCAGTATGCCGGCCAAGGGATAAATTTTCCAAGTTCGGAAATTTTACAAGGTTCTGTGCTACGCACGAATCCTATCATGGGTCTATGACAATACCCAAAGGCAAATTCTATAGGCTCTCCGCATTTTACTCTAGGACAACCCTTACTTCATGACAACCCATATTGGGGGAACTTTTACTCATGACAACCTTAATTTTACTTTGGGATGCCCACCCCCACAAACCCTCACCCAACCATTCATTTCATAATTTTCATTCTCTTTCTTCAAATTTCTTTCTCCATTCCTAAACCCTAATTCCCTACATTCTTTCAGTTCCAAATTCATATACTCTACCTTCTCCATTCCTCTAATTCCAAGCAATGGCACCCAAATCCAAACCTTCATCACAATCTAGGTATGTATCCAACCATTCTCCATTCCTTTAGGGTTTTGAAATATTTTGTTGTATTTTCGTTTTAATTTTCTTGAATCTTTGGTAATGCTTAAAATAGTTTATAACTAATTTATGGTTCATATATATTTGTTTCAAACCCTAGAAAATTATTGTATGAATTAAAGAATCATTGTTTTGGCCTTCAGTCGGGCTTGAACACGACATGACTGTAGAAGCATGGAATTTCACAACCAGAAAGCCCATGCGCCAGACACTACATGCGCTAGAACTCAGACGAAGAACTTCACAGCAAGATCAATAAAGATAGACATTTACATGTCTAAGAAAAGGTTGTACAAAGGAGAATTTCTACAAAGGAAAGATCCTAAGTCTACAGCCAGCGGCTACCACGCGCCTCCAGATAAGCGCAGCAGCCACCATGCGCCATCAGTCAGGCGCAGCAGACATCATGCGCCTCCAACCAGGCGCATCCTACCATATCTTCAGCAGCTCAATTATGTGCATCCAGCCCAGCTATGTGCATCCCTTCAGCCAAATTCTTCCAGCCAGGCTCACCTGGCCGAGCAGAGCCCAGCCTCTTCCAGCCAGGATCCACAAAGCATTTAACCCTCTGGCTGGAACCAAGGAAGAGAGGAGCACGGCAAAGCTGTGGCCAGGGGAGGCTTCGAAAGAGCCTTCAAAGCCCAAGGAAGACCGCGATCGAAATCATGGCACAAGGAAGCTCTCAACACAACCAGAGTGGGCGACACCCACTTTGAAGGAAGAGAAAGCCTAGCACCGCCATTCCGATCTACGGCTCTTCCCGAATAACGGAGACAAGGCCCGAGCATCCCTACCTTTGGATGCAACAGGCACCTTCCGCCTGCCTCGGAAGCCCTCGACTCCGTCTTTTGGATGTAACAGTCACCTTCAAGTGCATCGAAGACAACACAGCGTCTCATCTTCACCCTCGGGAGCACTTCGTCAACAGAATGCACCCGCATGTTCAAGTTCATGTTGGAAGTACGTGAGGGAATAAGAAGCAAATCTTCTCTCCATGCCACTATTTATAGGCCGGGCAGATCAAACCCACGCGCCAAGTGGATGGCCCTCCGAATTTCGTGCAATGAATTTACATTAAATGGATGAACCGGACGCCTCGAATTCAGCCAAACGGCTATTTATAGCACTCGAAGAGCGAGACAGCCGCATCATTAAAAGACATGTCCGATGCGCCAGCTAGACAGCGCATCACACGGACGCGCCCTTCGACATCAGGCGCATCACACAGACGCACCCTACAGTACTCGGCGCATTACAGAGGGTGCGCCCCCACACATCTCCATACCGAGTGGAACGCCAACCGACGCGCCCACTCAGCTTCCATCGAACGTCACCAACATTAAATGCTGAACTGACAGAGTTGGCAGCACGCCTCCCAAAGTCTGAACAGTTGACAGCTTTTTCAGAAAACGAAGCGTCGACAACGTCAGCATCATCATGACTTTATTTCGACGGCTACTGCCACGTGGCCACTCCACCATCAGCATGCGCCTCTACGGCCATGAGTCCAAATCAGCATGCGCCTCAAAAGCCATGCGCTTCAGACTGCTCTCTGATCCCGAAAGATAGAAGGAAAGTCGCCTGCATGCGCCTCAAAAGCCATGCGCCCCAAATAGTTTGTAACTCCTAAAGGTTATGAGCCGCAGCCTCCTCCTGCGCCCAATCCAAGGCGCAGCCCACCAGATCACTCCTCTCCACTAAATCCGAGATCTTCGAACCATGAGTCGACGGCACGTGTCCTTTGACTCAACTCATCCAAGATTTCAGCAACGGAAAGATCTTCTCTCTGCTACGTGCCGGCTCACAACAGCAGTATGAAGAGTTCTCCCCCTCGATCAGGGCGCAGCATCCATGTGCCTCCATCAGCAACCTCCACGTGGCGTCCCCACACCGACGCATCCTACATGCGCGCATGAGCAGCCAGCCTGCAAAACTATAAATAGAAGGATCATCTCCTTCACACGGAGAAGACTCACAACACAGAGAGAATCCACAACAGAGAATCACCGGAGAGGCAGTTCTAGACACTCAACGTCTTCCTCCTCTCAGCAAGCTCCAGCACCCAGAGCAATCAACACCTTCAGAGAACCGATAACCGTCGTCAGCCGGTCAACGGAGTCAACGCATTACCACTCGCTCCATTGGCACTAAGGACCCAGCTTAAACAAAAGTGTACTCCTAGGACTACGTCTAAGTCCTATATTGTATCACTGTTCTGTTTGTATTAAAATTTCAATTAAAACAATTTTAATGGCAAACAAGCTGGCGACTCTGCTGGGGACTTCTTTCTCCTCTACCGAGAAAGTCGTATCACAGGCCGACGACGTGAAGGTGGGCTCCTCCCATAAGACGCTGGTAGTACGCCTCAATCAACAGGCGTACGAGGAGTTCATTTCTGAAGGAAGTGCGAGTCCTTCGAAGCGGCTGTCGAAGCCGAAGAAGACCCGCGCAGTCTGGGTGCGCAAAGTCGACGCCTCGGGTACCACCGTTGAAGGGGATGCGCCCGTCCAGCCTTCCCTTCCTGCTGACGTCCTCGGCAGTCAAGGTGCGCCCGCTGATGCAGCACATCTCTCGGGGAAGCGTGCGGCTGACCACGTTCCCCAGCCATCTTTCTCTCAGGCGAGGAAGATACGTCGACGGAGCAGGGGCACAGCCAATGCCCCGCGCATCACTTCTGATGCGCCACAAAGAGCCTCTGTCTTTGACAGACTCACTCGCTGTAATGGCGAGGAGAATTTGGATGCTGAGTACTATGCGCCCCAGTAGGCTAGTACGAAGAAATCCAAGACGGCACGGGCCATGCGCCACAAGCGTGCTATACCAGCAGCCGGCCAGAGGCACGCGCTTACAATCACGCGCGCTGCCGATGGCAAGCTGTACAAGGTTGACTCAAGTGCTTCTGCACCAACAACGAGTCGACCTTCAAAGTCCTCATCTCGCTTGGGCGCATTCACTGCGTGCACAACCAAGCCGAGAGAGGCAAACTCAGTGGTCTTAAACTCCCGCGCCTCCTCTGGTTGTGCGTTTGAGGTCCGTTCAAGTCACTTCAAATGCTGTGGTTCCCCCACTACTGATCGTGATGCCTGCTTGGTATTAGATCAGGGGGCGCAGCACTCACCCGACCACCCCGGCGCTTGGCTCTGCCATACGCCTGAGAGGGGTGTGAGGGTAGCACTCTCCTCCAACGACCTGCGCAACGTGATCACTCACAAGCGCCGGTCAGGAGAGTTGACCAACAAGCACGATGCGCCTCTCACGGGGCACACTTGTGCAGTGGTCACTATCAACTGCTGTTGCAAGACGGCAGTACCGCCAAGCAGTCGGTCTTCCAACGGCTACAGTCATCGACACCCCTCCGACATCGCCTTGGGACGAAGGTGTCAGCAGAAGAGGAGCTAAAGGTTGCTTCATGCAACGTGATCTCCAACTCCTCATCTGTCCGGAAGACGACTGCCAATTCCTCGTCTTCATCCAAAAGCCAGCCGAGGAAAACCAAGGCAACTGTCTCAACCTCTGGAGTGTTCGAAGGCACTCGATCGAGGAAGAAGTTCTTGGAGGAAGCTGGGGGTAGCCAGACCCTTGTCGAGCCTCCTTCCGAAGACGAAGATGTCCAAAGCACAGCTGCGGCGGATCTTCATCAAGGCGAAGATGGCCTCCCTGAAGCCCCTCAAAATGACGATGTCCTCCAGGACACCGCCGGGGGTAGTGCTGGAAACGAAGAGGCCCTTCAAGACAGAGCTGAGGGCAGTCAGGCCCTTGCAGATGCGCCTGTCGAAGACGAACTCCAGAATGTGGCTGGGGTGGCCAAATACCAGGAGAAGTGACTCCCCCACATGAGAGCGAGGCTGAGAGCAAAGCCTCAACTAATCCATCCACTTCCGGCCGTGTCATGACAGTATACATGACCGGGGGTGATCTTGAGACTGATGCGCCGCCACAGGACATTGTCCAGCGCATAGACTCGCTAGAGGGAGGACTCAAAACCCTCTCTGCCTCAATACAAGCACTGACTCAAGCAGTATTTGAGATACGGTCGGCCTTGATCAGGACACCTTCAAATGGTCCCGACCCAGGAGCCAATGGAGAGTCGAGTGTGCCCCTCCAACGGACACCCTCAGACACAGAAGCACCCCGGACGTCGGAGCCCTCAAACGCTCCACTCCAGGTGGTACCTCCTTTCCCGACTCCTAGCTCCACGGAGGACGTGGTTAAAATGATCAAAGATCTGCGGGAGCGCTTCGAGTCCAAGAACAGGCAGGAGGAGCGCCAGAAGATGGGCATTCCCCAGCCTTATCCCCTTGAGTAGAACAAGGTGGTTTATCCCCCAAAGTATAAACCACAAACACGCACGCCGTATGACGGGAAGGACTCTCCACGACGGTACCTGACGTACTTCCAGTCGCAGACAGGGCATCTTCCGAAGGAGGATGCGCTCCTCACCAGCATCTTTGTTGGGGCCCTGAAAGGGGTGGCGTATGACTGGTACTGCAGCCTCCCCGATAATTCCATATCGTCCTTCGACGACCTGACACGCCTCTTCCTCGACCGCTTCTACGACGGTGGGAAGGACATGACGATGGCGTCTCTCATTGAGATACGCCAGAAGGACAAGGAAACGGTTCGGGCATTCATCGAACGCTTCCGTCAGGCCTGCTTCAGGCTACCTCCAGGCATGCCAGAGCATGCGCTTCTCTCCGCTTGCAGTATGAACATGCTGCCTGCAGTAAAGCTCTGGCTTAACTCTACTCCCCCTCCCGACTGGAGCTCCCTAATCATCGAAGCTGAAGCTGCAGAGAAGAAGGCGGCCAATGCACGTCTTCTGGGTGTTAGCTTCCCCGCCTTTGACGATAAGGGGAAAAAGTCCGCAATCAACAACTCCGGACGAGAAACAAAGGGGAAACAGGCATTGACTGTTAATGCCTCGAAGGGCGCATCTGCGCCTACTCAAAAGCCTCCACTGGCACCGAGACCCAAGGAGGTTTATTCATTCAATGATGACGACACCCTGCAACTCTTTGAGATACTGAAGCAGGGTGACAAGATCAAGCTTCCGGACCCGAAGCGGCCCGATGAAGTCGGGAAAGTGGACAACCCGAGGTACTGTCACTACCATCGGTTTGTCGGACACCCGACCAAGGACTGCTACGTCCTCAAAAATTACATCCAGCGCATGATCAATGCGGATGTAATCTCCGTCGACTACGAAGAGAAGACGGTGTCAGCTAATGTGGTGTCACTTCGGTTCGGCACCTTGCCGCCGACTACCACACAAGATGGCGTCGTCCCCATCCCTAAGGCGACAATGGAGGTGGTGAACTTGCCACCCACCCGTGACAATGTGAGTGGACTTGTCCCACTCACCACATCTCGAGGAGAGGTCCTCTGGGTTCACCCCGACCTCGTCTCCGAGGTAACTCAACCGGAGGTACGCCCTACCTCCAAAGCAAAAGACAGGAAGATCAAGTCTTGCCGTACGGTCTCTTCTTCAACGGAAGAGGCGCTTCCTGTGCAGACGCGTGCACAACAGAACTCCCAGCCCGGTGAAGCTGCTGCCGAAGTGGTGCCTCCTGGCACCATCCCTGAGGAGGGTCCATCCAAACCCTCAGCAGCCAATAAACAAAAGCAAGTGGAGGCCCGTTTCGACAGACCTCTGCGGAAAGAAAATGCTTCGGGGCTAGCCAAGCCCCACAATTTTGACATTCTGGCACAACTGGCCAGTACTCCTGCACGCTTGTCTTTGTTCGAGCTCCTGCGTCTCTCCAAGGACTCCCGAGAAGCTCTCTGCGAAGCTCTGAAGGATGCCGAATCCTTTCTCAGTCAAATCAAGCAGCCTGAAGACCTCCCAACTACTTGTGCACACTGTCATTGTGCGGATGAAGTTATCCCAAACATAACTTTCACCCAACAAGACATGCTGCTCAAGCATTACCGACATAACCGACCGTTGTATTACACAGGGTACATCGGTTCGGTAAAGGTGAGCAGGATTCAGATCGATCCGGGGTCTTCCCTAAGCATCATTCCAAAGGCGCTGCTATCAAAGCTGGGGATCCCAATGTACCGGCTGGCGCCCTCCAATACGACCATCAGTGGCTTCAACGCTAGCAAAAGCGAGCCACTGGGCAAGATCCGGCTGAAGTGTCATATCGGCAGCCTCAAAACTGAGGTGACTTGTTATGTGGTGGATGCCGAGGTCAACTACAACATCTTACTCG
This sequence comes from Iris pallida, assembly GCA_029216955.1. Lineage (NCBI taxonomy): Eukaryota > Viridiplantae > Streptophyta > Magnoliopsida > Asparagales > Iridaceae > Iris > Iris pallida. Next base: position 5,647,188 of record JANAVB010039216.1, read on the forward strand.
GACGACCATGGTTACATGAGTACATGGTGGTGCCCTCCACGCTCCACCAATGCATGAAATATGTATCCACCAACGGCGTCATCCGGACGGAGTTTGCAGATATCGATCCCTTCAAAGGGATTGAGGCCTACTTCACCGATTCCGACTTGTACAAGCCACTTGACGAGGAGGAAGCCAACGACGCCGATGATGAAGCAGAGACGGCAACAGAGCCGGACTTGGAGCCCGAAATGACTTCCGACGCCCCCTTAAAAATCCGATTGAAGGGCAAGCCTCCCCAGAAGGCGCCCCCAATGAGCATCAAGCTATCAGGGAAAGCACCGACTCACGAAGCTCCCCTGAAGATACGCCTCAAGGGAAAGCCACCTCAAACAGCGGCTCCCCTGGTGGTAAAATTACAAGGGAAGGCGCCACTCATCGGAGGCGCAACCGAGGCACCTCTCAAGGTGCGTCTTAAAGGCAAGCCGCCGCAGTCATCCAAAATGCCGGAGAGGGCTCACATAACCCTCTCAGACCCCAAAGTCAGAGCGGTGGAGGACTCTCCTGATCCGGCCCCAGTGCTTACAGATGAGGAGCTTGGCGAATATATCTCTGCTGATGTAGACGCACCCTCCTTAGACAATGTAATCCCACGGGATAAAATCTCGTACTTTATCAATAATAGAGTATCTTTCAATTATTCTTGTCTTCCACACTGGAATGCCATGTATACATTAGACAACGCTCTACGGTCGTTGCAAACACAAATAACGACCGTCCACCATAATTGAGTGGCCCCGTCTCAAGGAGTCTTCATAATCCCCCCACGAAGCCGAGACGAAGGTACCATCATCTCGGGCAAAGTCGAGCGTCATCAGGACCTCCCGTCAATCGAGCCCGAACCTGATACCGGCAGAGTACAAGTCTATCGGTACACGGATACGGTAAAGCGCATCATCCAAAAGATGGGCTACGATCTGAAAAGCAATAAAGGCCTAAACTACGGCAAGGGTCGACATCTCCCTGTCCGGCTTTCGATGCCCAATGGAAAGCCACAGGATTACTATAATCGGACTCGACGGGGGTTAGGCTATGTCACGCCGCCATCAACTCCAGAGAGTTCAGACGCAGAAGACATAGAACATTCCCACTCGTCTGAAGCATCGACGTGGGATTCCGATACCAGTATCGGATCAGTCTTTAGGAAAGTGCTGTCAGCTAACATGACATCGGCGCAACCTTAGAAAGATGAAGGCGAAGACCAACCGCCGGAACCCTTCGAAGAGGAACCCTGGGCTCAACGCCTAGGAGAACAATGGGAGTCTCGTTTTGAGTTACGAGAACCTCCCACCGAAGACGAAGTCGAGCAGATCGACCTCGGGGATGGGTCTTCTTCTAAACCCATCTTTATCAGCAAAAGCTTGGAAGGAGAAGACCGAGAATCTTTAGTCCAACTGGCTAAAGAGTATATTGACGTCTTCGCCTGGAGCTACGACGACATGCCGGGTCTCGATCCACAGATCGCGATACATAGGTTGAACATCTTACCAGATGCCAAACCTATCAAACAACAACAGCGACGCTTCCGCCCGGACATCATGAATGCCATCGATCAGGAGGTGGACAAGCTCTTGACCAGTGGCTTCATCCGTGAGGAACAACACCCGGACTGGGTAGCCAACGTCGTCCCTGTCACCAAGAAGAACGGGAAGATACGAGTCTGTATCGACTTCAGGGATCTCAACTCTGCTTGCCCGAAGGATGAATTCCCGCTCCCAATCACCGATGTAATGATCGACAACACATGTGGCTTTGAACGCATGTCCTTCATGGACGGGTATTCAGGCTACAATCAAATCAAGATGTTCCCCGATGACGCAAAACACACGTCATTCAGGACTCCGAAAGGTGTTTTCTGCTACACAGTAATGCCCTTCGGCTTGAAGAATGCCGGTGCAACATACCAACGAGCGATGAGTACCATCTTCCGTCAACATCTTCGCAAGACAGTTGAGTGTTATGTTGACGACATCGCAGTCAAGAGCCGTCTCAAAAGAGATCACCTACAGGACCTGAGGACGGTCTTTGATCTCATGCGGGCACATCAACTCAAAATGAACCCCGCTAAATCCTTCCTGGGGGTTTCTAGCGGCAAATTCTTGGGCTTTGTCATCACGGCAAAAGGCATTTATGTCGATCCCGAGAAGACTAAAGCCATCCTCAACATGGACCCTCCGAAGAACCTTCGAGAACTTCGGGGCTTACAGGGACGTCTGGCATACATCCGGAGGTTCATAGCAAACCTTTCCGGTAAATGTCAACCCTTTACTCAGCTCATGAAGAAGGGAGTCTCTTACGTCTGGACAGAGGAGTGCCAAAAGGCTTTCGACGACATCAAGGCTTACTTGACAAGCCCGCCAGTCCTAGTGGCACCTGTCGCCGGCAAACCATTCCTCCTCTACGTCCGTGCCATGGATCATTCCCTCGGCGCTTTACTGGCTCAAAACAGCGATGCAGGCTACGAGCAAGCAATCTACTACCTCAGTCGAACACTCATCGGGGTCGAACACCGGTACAACACCGTTGAAAAGGAGTGCTTGGCTTTGGTGTTTGCCATTCAGAAGACTCGTCATTACGTCTCGGGCCAGACAATTCACGTCATCTTCCGAGTCAATCCACTCAGAGTTCTCATGACGAAGCCAGGGTCATTAAACTCCCGGCTGGCTACATGGGCGATCCTACTAACGCCATATAACATGGTGTTTGTCCCGCAGAGGGCGGTCAAGGGACAGGCTCTGGCTGACTTTTTAGCTGCACACCCCATTCCAGAATCTTCAAAACTCTATGAAGACATCCCGGATGAAGTCCAAGAATCAAACGTCACTGAAGGAAGCCCCGTTTGGCGGATGTTCTTCGATGGCGCTTCAAGAACGGGCCCCAACGGCCAAATCATCGCAGGAGTGGGGGTAGTCTTGGTCTCCCCTGATCAGCTGGTCATCCAGCACACATACTCTCTTTCGAAGCCGTGCTCCAACAATGTTGCTGAGTACAACGCACTCGTCATGGGACTCCAGCTAGCACAACAGCTGGGGGTGGATCATCTGGAAGCCTACGGCGACTCGAAACTTGTCGTAAACCAGATTCGGGGGCAATACGAGGTTCGCCATGAAGATTTGATCCCTTACCATAAAGTTGTATTGGACATCATTTCAACCTTCACTGGGTTCTTCATCGAACATGTACCCCGTCTACAAAACTTGGAGGCTGACGCTCTGGCTGGCCTCGCAGCCTCATTGGCCGCGCCCCTTGGGACTCAACACTATGTCACGATAACTGGCCGAGACTTGATTTGTCCCAGAAACAACCTATGTTTGCAAATGGCTCACGCCGTGCCGACAAACACCGATGTTAATATCCGAGACTGGAGATTCACGTTCATCGACTTCGCCGTCTACGGAATCCTTCCGGAAGACCCGAAGGAAGCCGTCTCAGTCAGGAGACGCTCTCTTCGATTCTACTACGATACAGCCACTAAAATGCTGTACCGACGCTCCTTCGACGGGCTTCTCCTTCGATGCCTGTCTAACAAAGAAGCGGCCGAAGCTCTTCGAGAAGCTCATGACGGAACTTGCGGAGCTCACCAACCAGGTCCTAAGTTGCAAGATCGACCGCGACGTATGGGCTACTACTGGCCAACCATGGCCGCCGACGCAGTGGAATATGCTAAGAAGTGCCATGCATGCCAACTTCATGCAGACTTCATACATACACCGTCTGAACCTCTACATCCTACAGTCGCCTCCTGGCCATTCGAAGCCTGGGGCATGGATATTGTAGGACCAATCACCCCTCCTTCATCAAGAGGACATCGTTTCATCCTGGCCATCACCGATTACTTCTCCAAATGGGCGGAAGCAGTCCCACTAGCGGAAGTAAAAAGCTCCAGGGTGGTCAGCTTTATCAAACACCATGTCATTTATCGTTTCGGAGTACCCAGGCGAATCATTCATGACAATGGTCCCCAGTTCATCAGCCATATTTTCAGCAGGTTCTGTGACAAGAATCGCATTCAAAACGTGGCCTCAACCGCCTACAATCCGGCAGCAAACGGATTGGCCGAGGCGTTCAACAAAACTATCGTCAGGCTGCTCAAAAAGGTCGTGTCATCCAACAAACGCGACTGGGACGAAAAGCTCGGCGAATGTCTTTGGGCCTACCGCACAACGGTACGGACCCCAACAGGCAACACACCATTCTCCCTGGTCTACGGAAGCGAAGCGGTACTGCCTCTCGAGATCCAGATCCCTTCACTCCGAGTAGCAATCACAAACAAACTCACAGAAGAAGACAATCAACGTCGTCGTCTGCGGAAACTGGAGGCACTTGACGAAAAGCGTCTCCTAGCTCAACAACGTATCGAACTTTACCAAGCCCGTATATCACAGGCTTTCAACAAGAAGGTCAAGCAAAGAACTTTCCAAGTTGGCGACCTGGTTTTAGCAGTCAGAAGGCCAATGGTGTTAACTCACAAGACACCAGGGAAGTTCGAACCCAAATGGGAAGGACCCTTCATCATTGAGACGGTATACTCAAACGGTGCTTATTGCCTCGCCAAACCCAATGGGGACTTGTTCATGATGCCCATCAACGGCAAGTTCCTAAAGAAGTACTATTCTTGACATCCTCCAAGACATGTATTTCCCCAAACAACCTCTTTTCATAAAATCAAATGCTTCCGGAACCCAGCTGTTCCGTGGCATCCTTCCGTAGAAAGATAACTACGTCCATATTACCTCTGAGTTGTCTCTCTACATCCTACAAAGCGCAACCTTACATTTCGTGAGCTTACGCTATCCTTCATGTTTACCACGTCCACATTACCTCTGAGTAAACATCCCGTACAAACAACTCCTGTGTTGTCGTACATTGATCGTAGAACTTCCACGTCCACATTACCTCTGAGTTGTTCAGCGTATCCCCCAGGATCATTCCTACCACGTCCATAAATACCTCTGAGTAGGAAGATTCTATCATTTGAACCTAATGATTGCCATGTCCACATTACCTCTGAGCAAACATGTTGGTTCCTTCAAACTTATTATCTGTACCTAAAAACCAAGGTGCGCAAAAGATAATAGGTCCACATAAAACATCAAGTTCATGAGATCAAAAATGAACACATCACAAAAAAAAGATAGTGTATTTCTTTATTTTTCAAAAAAAAGGGAGTACAAAAATACGCTATTTCCCCAGCAAGAGTTGCAAAAACACATAAAAAGAAGAGAAACTACAGTCCCCGATCCTCTCCAGGGTGGGATGAGAGCTCTCTGACTCGACGTCTCAGGTCGGCAGTACGAGTTTCCACAGTCGCCTGGACTCGAAGCTCGGCTTCTTGACGCATTAATCCGACAGCCTCAGCGGAAGTTTTACTCTCATACTTCTCATCAAGCTGTCGTCGCTGCTGAGCCAAAGCAAGGGTCCGCTGAGTAAGAGTCGCTTCCTCCTGCTTGAATGCCACGTGTTCAGCCAGGACACGATCAGCTTCTAGTTGAAGTTGGGCCCGCTGGTCTTCAAGACGGCGCATCTGAGCATCAACCTCTGCGATGTTAGCATCCACCGCAGCCCGCTTCTCCGTCGTCTTCTCCATAGATTGAGACAACTGCTCCGCCGCAGCCTCAGTCCCAGCCACTTCACGCTCCCAACTGCTCACATCGGCTCGATGGGAAGCCTCGATTTCAGCAATCAACTTCCCTATCTCTGCATCTATCAAGACAGAGAGGTCATTTCGTTGGATGTGCTGCAGTTCCGCGAGCCGCTCGTCCAGCTCAATCACCGAAACCTCCAGAATTTCGGCCATATGGTCATGGCCTTGGTGAACGCGGATCAGCTCGATACAAGGCATTGCCAAAGCTTTTGCTGTCGCAAAGCTCCCCTTGGCATCCATCACTGCAGATACACCTTTCTCCAGCATTTTGTACACTCCCTCGACGAGGAACTTCATATACTCGTCGGCATCCGCCAGCACCTGCGGCGTCATAGCAGAAGTTGGGGGAGCTACTACAGTTTGCGGACCGGAGGAAGATCCGCCAACCTCGATCTGAGAGGTTTGAACCTCGGCAGCAATAGGCTCTTCATCAACAGGGGCCAGACTGCTAGCCCGAGGAGCCGAAGGAACAGAAGGAGCCGGCACATACATCGTGATAGTACCCCAAGTGGAAGGAGCAACAGAGGGTTCCACACCCTTACCCTTCTCAAGCCCGAAGAAATCACCGACGTCGACGGCCACCTCTTCTACCCCCGAAGTTCTATCAGCATCAGCTACCTCCCCCGGCAAAATGGGGAGATCAACATTTATCTCCTGGCCAGCCCCAGGAGACAAGACCGGCAGAAGGGTCTCATTCTTCTCAAGTTCCTTTACAGGGACAAAATCTGTCGCTACCGCCTGATCGGTAGCCATCTCTATATCCATGATTGAAGCCAAGGAAGGATTTGGCAATGATTCAGCCGACCTCCCTTCATCATGACAAGGAGGGGAATCAACCCTCTCCTCTATTCTTACTGCTTCTGCTGCCCCCGCAACGGACCCTTGCAACGCTGGAGGGACGTCACTAGAAGGCGACGAGCTCCAATCCATTTCATCATCAGGATGCCTCGAGTCTGTAGGACCCTCAGCGTCCAAGGCCTCCACGGCAGATGATACTATCCCAGAAGTTGTTGCGACTTCAAAGTCAGGAGATACTAAAACCTCCGCGGGAACATCTTCGGGACCCTCCTCCACATGAGACATCATCATTGGTGGAATGCGCTCCTCAGAAGAGCCTGCCACCTCCTTCGGCTTACTGGTGTCCGGTTTCGAAGCACGAGACTTCTTCTTTAATCCCTACAAGAAGAAGAACATAAGTCGCCACAATGACAAAAAAACTGGAATTATGAAGCACTCTGTACCTCAGCGGGAGCTGAGCCCGTTGGCGTTACAAGTGGCGCTTCCGTAATCTTCGGGGTCGACGTCCTTCTCGACCTTTTCGGTACAGAAGAACCAGCTTCTGGGTCAGCCCGCCTTTTCCCGACAGACGGGTCTCTCACTGGTGCCACAGCAGCAGCCCGATACCCCGCCAATTCTGGCGGACGATATGACCGAGCTGCCACCAACATATTCGTTGTTGCCTCCAACTGGGTTCCAATGATGAAACTAGTCTCCCTGTCATAACCAGGAGACATAGTATTCATAGTGCAATACAGCTTGGCGGCCGGATATAAGATCGGCGGCCGAGGATTGCGAACTGGTGTGGTAAACTTAACGCTAGTGCATCCAGCATTATAATACTGCCAGCCCCGGGCTCTATCCAGCAAACTCCCGATGAAGCCTAGACTGCTACTGGGATTCCGCAGCATTAGCTGAGTGTAGCCAAATTGACGAGCAAATCGGCTTGGCAAGTACGGTTCCAGATAACATCTGTTCTGATTACGGTAGACCAGGTACGAAGGCCGGATACTCTACAACCAACAAAAACTCCATTTCGGCAAAGTAACCGCATCCTCGCCAGAATCAACCAAATCCTGGTCGGCCTCGAAATTCTTGAAGATCGGGCCAACCTTCACGATTTCCCACCCCTGAAGGAAGGACAAAACCCTCCTACAAACGAGGACGCCAGTGTAAGACCACTTCCTCTTGTAGAAGCGGCGAATGAAGGCATCTCCTTCGACATGGTCCTCCTCAGGGCCAGGACTCATCACATTCGGATGATGTAAGATCAGCCACCCCATAAGATAATGGAAAGGCAGCTCGGCCCGGGGAAAGTTGTCATTATTACCTTTCTCGTGGATCACATCATCAGCAAAAGACCTCAAACCGCGCAACAGGTTGCACACCATCGCGGGGAGGAGAGCTAAAGGTCGTCCAAAGGCCAACTTCACTGCAGGCAAAATGAGATTCCGATGTACCCTCTCAACGGCACCGGATCCCCCTACAAATATGCAATCCTGGAGCCATATCATCAAGTAGGCCGTCAACACTGCCTTAGATGACATCCGGTGCGCGCAGTGCCAGAAACAGCTGTACGTATCCTTACCGTTCTCATTGGAATACGGGGTCCTCTCGTCCAGCCGGGTTATTTCAGAACTCACTTCCGCGGGTTTCAAGCCCTGCGGAGTCGCAAACCGGATCCTCGAAGGATCCGCCAAATCCTGCCTGAAGACATAGTCCCTCCAAGCAGTCACGTGAGGCTGGGTCTTACCCTTGTCCCTCCGGTGCATCAGATAATGATGGCTCGTCACCTCCTTGAAAACGGCTATCATCTCCGGGTCCTTATCTTCCAAGACCTGGATCTCTTCATTTGATGGGAAATATTCCTCGTACGGTTCCGAGCCCCAAGGAAGCTTGGACACTTCGTACATCTCATGAAGGGCCAATCCCAACTCCTCCACTGGAGTAAAGAAGCTGCCAGTCTGGGCGTTGAAAAGCTCCAAGAGCGCAAGGAACATCGGCTTATTGAGGTCCACGCCTGCCTGCGTGGCCCGAATGGCGGCAGTCAGCCCTATCTCTTTAAGCTCAACTTTGAACCTGGAAAGCACCCAGGAGGTCAACTCGTCCCACTTTGGGATGTAGTGACACCAACCTTCGACTCTAAAACCAGCTGTCAGATACGTGACCTTCGACGTCAGCATCCGATTTGCAAAAGTCGGGGCACTGAAGGGAAACGTGTCATTTGGGACTTCACTATAGATGCTCCCGGGACGCAAAGCTCGGTAACTGAACGAAGAACCGGTTCGTGAGGCGGTCAAGGTGTCTCGCTGGTTCGAGGTGGTGTCAATCGAAAGGGAACCCCCCAAGGCACCTCCTTGAGAAGGAGTAAGTTCCCAACCCATCCTTCTCTTCGAAGCTAGACGATAAAAGGCTGTCAGTGGCAACTGGCGGTCAACCTGCCACATGTATAACATCATGCCCTTAGCAGCAAAGAACCAGTCTTCTCTGATCTTCACTATCTTCGCTTCGGAAGAGACTAATCGGTCGCCAAACAGAAAGGCAGGCTTTAAGAAAGTCACACCTTCAGAATCAGCAGACTTCAGTTTACCGCTCTCCATCATACTCTGGAGGAAAAGCGGCAACTGGACCTGGATTTGTAGCATCCTCTCACGAGGTTGGTCCTGAAGGATAGCATCCTTTGCAGGGTTGATCACCGCCTCATCAAAATCAACTCCCATCTGACAAAGAGAAGCGTCCAGGAGGACCTCATTCAACAAAGGGATCGTCATCGACACTGGCACAACAAAAGTGGAAGTCAGGCAAAAAGACAAAATATGTCAAGCAGACTGGCGCATTGCCAGGGTATGAACCCATGCGCATCTGCTTCGGCGCATCATCAGGGCATAGGCCCATGCGCGTCAGCATGTCTCGGCGCATCATCAGGGCGTAAGCCCATGCGCGTTGGCATTGGAGCTTCGGCGCATTATCAGAGCGTGAGCCCATGCGCGTCAGCAAAGGCTTCGGCGCATCTTCAGGGAATAAAACCCATGCGCGTCAGCCATTAAAACCTCGATGCATGATAAAGGTATAAACCCATGCACGTCGGCAGGATAGAACCTCGGCGTATCATCAAAGACCGAAGTCTATACGCGTCGGCAGTTAGGGCACAGGGCCCAAAGCAGAGACGAAACCCACCTGTCACCTCAGGACGAACGTCGACAAGAGTCGCAAGAGTGATAGGTACATCCTCATCGGCCGACTCCTTCGCTTTCTCCTTCCCCTTGCCGGCAGCACCGCGAGGAGTCTTAGAAGCCATTCTCTCGAGGAAGGAGAAGTTAGGGTTTTGAAGAAGAAACTCTAAAGAAGCAGAGGCACAGAGAAGAAGAACCCTTTCTCTCTCTAACTCTTACCTATTTATAGGGCTTGGTCGCACGCGTGAACAGATGACGTGTGATCTCAGCCGTCGCCTCGGGTTCTGTGCAAGGATAGCAGCAAATAAAACCAAAAGATCATCATTAATCTTTTCGGTTATCGAGGCACCATCATCATTAACGGAGAAGAGCATGCGCCCGAACAGGCAAGCGCCCAGAAATCATGCGCCCTGACCTCCATGCTTCTTATTCAAAGTATTCCAAAACTTATTCAAAAGTTTTGAAAACTTTGAAGGGGGTCTTGTAGAAGCATGAAATTTCACAACCAGAAAGCCCATGCGCCAGACACTACATGCGCTAGAACTCAGACGAAGAACTTCACAGCAAGATCAATAAAGATAGACATTTACATGTCTAAGAAAAGGTTGTACAAAGGAGAATTTCTACAAAGGAAAGATCCTAAGTCTACAGCCAGCGGCTACCACGCGCCTCCAGATAAGCGCAGCAGCCACCATGCGCCATCAGTCAGGCGCAGCAGACATCATGCGCCTCCAACCAGGCGCATCCTACCATATCTTTAGCAGCTCAGTTATGTGCATCCAGCCCAGCTATGTGCATCTCTTCAGCCAAATTCTTCCAGCCAGGCTCACCTGGCCGAGCAGAGCCCAGCCTCTTCCAGCCAGGATCCACAAAGCATTTAACCCTCTGGCTGGAACCAAGGAAGAGAGGAGCACGGCAAAACTGTGGCCAGGGGAGGCTTCGAAAGAGCCTCCAAAGCCCAAGGAAGACCGTGATCGAAATTATGGCACAAGGAAGCTCTCAACACAACCAGAGTGGGCGACACCCACTTTGAAGGAAGAGAAAGCCTAGCACCGCCATTCCGATCTACGGCTCTTCCCGAATAACGGAGACAAGGCCCGAGCATCCCTATCTTTGGATGCAACAGGCACCTTCCACCTGCCTCGGAAGCCCTCGACTCCGTCTTTCGGATGTAACAGTCACCTTCAAGTGCATCGAAGACAACACAGCATCTCATCTTCACCCTCGGGAGCACTTCGTCAACAGAATGCACCCGCATGTTCAAGTTCATGTTGGAAGTACGTGAGGGAATGAGAAGCAAATCTTCTCTCCATGCCACTATTTATAGGCCGGGCAGATCAAACCCACGCACCAAGTGGATGGCCCTCCGAATTCCGTGCAATAAATTTACATTAAATGGATGAATCGGACGCCTCGAATTCAGCCAAACGGCTATTTATAGCACTCCAAGAGCGAGACAGCCGCATCATTAAAAGACATGTCCGATGCGCCAGCCAGACAGCGCATCACACGGACGCGCCCTTCGGCATCAGGCGCATCACACAGACGCGCCCTACAGTACTCGGCGCATTACAGAGGGTGCGCCCCCACACATCTCCATACCGAGTGGAACGCCAACCGACGCGCCCACTCAGCTGTCCATCGAACGTCACCAACATTAAATGCTGAACTGACAGAGTTGGCAGCACGCCTCCCAAAGTCTGAACAGTTGACAGCTTTTTCAGAAAATGAAGCATCGACAACGTCAGCATCATCATGACTTTATTTCGATGGCTACTGCTACGTGGCCACTCCACCATCAGCATGCGCCTCTACGGCCATGCGTCCAAATCAGCATGCGCCTCAAAAGCCATACGCCTCAGACTGCTCTCTGATCCCGAAAGACAGAAGGAAAGTCGCCTGCATGCGCCTCAAAAGCCATACGCCCCAAATGGTTTGTAACTCCTAAAGGTTATGAGCCGCAGCCTCCTCCTGCGCCTAATCCAAGGCGCAGCCCACCAGATGACTCCTCTCCACCAAATCCGAGATCTTCGAACCATGAGTCGACGACACGTGTCCTTTGACTCAACTCATCCAAGATTTCAGCAACGAAAAGATCTTCTCTCTGCTACGTGCCGGCTCACAACAGCAGTATGAAGAGTTCTTCCCCTCGATCAGGGCACAGCATCCATGCGCCTCCATCAGCAACCTCCACGTGGCGTCCCCACACCGGCGCATCCTACATGCGCGCATGAGCAGCCAGCCTGCAAAACTATAAATAGAAGGATTATCTCCTTCACACGGAGAAGACTCACAACCCAGAGAGAATCCACAACAGAGAATCACCGGAGAGGCAGTTCTAGACACTCAACGTCTTCCTCCTCTCAGCAAGCTCCAGCACCCAGAGCAATCAACACCTTCAGAGAACCGATAACCGTCGTTAGCCGGTCAACGGAGTCAACGCATTACCACTCGCTCCATTGGCACTAAGGACCCAGCTTAAACAAAAGTGTACTCCTAGGACTACATCTAAGTCCTATATTGTATCACTGTTCTGTTTGTATTAAAATTTTAATCAAAATAATTTTAATGGCAAACAATGACTATAGGCAATTCCTACAGTCATGTAGTATAATCAGGACTACAAGAATTTTCTACAGTCCTGAACTATATGTGGCATTACAGAAAATCCTACGATCTTTCCTATAGTGCAAGACTGTTGACATTTTTTATAGTATAATCAGGACAGTTGAGATTTCCTGTAGTATAATCAGGACCGTTGAGATTTCCGGCATTCATGTCCTTTTCGCTGCACTGCTGAAGATGGTGATGACCAAATTTGTAGACCTGAAATATTTCCAACTAGTTTACAGTCATAAATTAATTTATGTCGTGTCATGTGCAGGCTAAAAGAGTAAAGGGGTTGGAAAAAATGTATTCGTCGGTGCAAGGACAAAAACTACGTTGAAATCTGCGAGAAGATGGAGCGCATCGACAACTCTCTAGATTTCCCCTTCATGAAAAATATAGAGCAGCATATGAAGGCCCGACATGATAGTTAGTATTTTGTTTTGTTTTTTTTACCTTGTTTGAATATTGTGGATAATTTTGGTGTATGTGATACTTTGTGGGTATGAAACATTATTAGTATGTGGATATGTGATTGACATTAGTTATAAAATATTGTAGTCCTAAGTATCATTATATGTGTGTTGTGACATTGGTTCTGATATGTGATTAAGTTACTTGGTATCTTAAGTGTATCATTTTGTATCCTAAGTATTAGTGTTTTATGCATAAAGCAGGACTGTCAGCTTTGTTAGCAGTCCTACTTAATGTTAGGACTGCCAACAAGATGACAGTCCTTGTCACGCCCCGCTCCTATAGGAGCGATCGTCCTCGCTAAGGTGTGATGTCCCACGAGCCTAGATTGTGCTCGTGCAAGGCAGGTTCCATAACGGCTGATTACAGCGGCTGCAACGGGGTCATCGCACAGAAGTCCCAAGCAGAGACATTGAATATGCCAGCGGAATTTAGAACAAAAATACTAGTCATTCAAAAGATGCATTTTATTGATATTGGAACAAAGATTACAATAGGGCGCAAGGCCAAGATTACAAGTTGTAGGGTGTGAAAATTATGACACGCTGACATAATACGCTCAGCCAAAGTCATACGCTCAAGGCCATACGCTCAGCCAAGGCCATACGCTCATCTAAAGGCTGTACGCTCAGTGAATATTTTATTATTTCCTGAGATGATAGTACAGCATGTATTTAATGAAGGATAAATCTGACACTTCGTCTTTCGTGTAAAGACAGCTGTCCTATGAAGATTAGCCGTCGTATAGGTTTTCGAGAAAAGATTTTGTCTCTTACGAGGACAGCTCAGCAGCCATCATAAATAAAGAGCCATCATTACTGTCATTTCTGACAGTCTGTCAGCTATCATATCTGCAGCACGACGCTCAAGAAATATTTGTCAGTATTTGAATATATGGCATGTTTGAGAAGATTGAGAACAGCCACGTGTCTACTCCTTCCCAACCAAGTGAGCGTATAGACCTCATACGACTCCTTCCTAACCAAGTGAGCGTATGGATCTCATACGACTCCTTCCCAACCAAGTGAGCGTATGGACCTCATACGACTCCTTCCCAACCAAGTGAGCGTATGGACTCCATACGATTCCTTCCCAGCCAAGTGAGCGTATGGACTCCATACGATTCCTTCCCAGCCGAGTGAGCGTATGGATCCCATATGACTCCTTATCAATAAAGTAAGCGTATCAGCCTTCTATGGCTCTATGCTGTCCAAGTCAGCGTATGCAAGACATGTGCCTTCAAAAGCTAGCGTATGACTCCTCTTCAAAGACAAGCATATCACAGCAAAGGCATCCAGGATGATTTTCAACGTACAGTCAACACACGTTCTCACGTGTCCTGTACTCAGTTACTCAGTTATTTAGAAGTTATGCAACGTGGCATCCATGCCACCAATCTCTCCTAGATATATTCTACTACTCTCAACCACACTCCAACGTGTCTTCACCTGAATTCGCCACGCGTCCCTGCAGTTATGCACACGTCAAGTAACTGACTGAGCGTATTCTTCAGAACAGTTATCCAGAACTCTATAAAAGATATTTTCTTCATCTTTATCAGACACTACAGTCAATTTCAGAGAGAACAGAGAGATTGCCCAGTTGCTGTCCAAGTTCTTCAAAGTTCGAGTTTTCTTCATCGCATCGTCCAAGGGATAAAGTAATCGTCTTCTAGATTAGATTCCTACAGTTGTAATTTTCTCAGATACAAAATAAATAAAGTGAATTTATTTATGGAAAACAAATTGGCGACTCTGCTGGAGAAAGCTGTCTCCTCCAATGAGATAGCAACAACTCAATGCGATACTTCGTCGATCGGCTCGACGAAGAAGACGATGATCGTACAATTCGATCAATCTGCTTACGAAGAAATGCTCAAGGCGAAAGAGGGCCGAACTGCTTCCTCCGCTCTTCCTGCTGCCAAGAAGAAGGGACACTCTGTCTATGTTCCTAAGTCTTCTTCGACAGCCCGAGATGCTTCTGTCACTTCTCACGCTGACAAGAATACGTCTTCAATTTCAACGAAGCATGCTTCGGCTTCTCTGAACACGGCAACAGTGGCTTCTCCTAGTCACGCTGACAAAGTGGGTTCTTTAACCAAGTCAGCGTGTCCAAGGAAAACCATCTCTGGACATGTCAAAGTCTCTTCTCCCTCTACTCTTACGACAGCAGTCGGCTCTTTAGCCATTAATGACTCTGTGCGTATGGCTGTCAAAGGGCAGCGTACGGCAAAGGCAGCGTATAAAAGCCAACATCAGGCAGCGTACGCTAAGCCAAAGCCAGCGTATGCTAATAAAAAAGCAGCGTATGACCAGAAGTCCAAACTGAAGTCAGCGTATGCTAACAGATACAGTCCTTTGACTGTTTCTCAAAATCAGGCTGGGGGTTCTCTTCCACAGAACATACAAATGATTCCCCCACAACTTGCACATCTTGTACCAACCAAGGAGAAATACTCTTTAGTCAACTCCTCTACTCCTAAGGTCTTTACCTCTGGAGTTAATTTGACTAGTACTTTTACTAGATCAAACAAAGGAAAACGCCTTTTGGCTACTTCCTCTCAAGATGGATTATTATCGACTCCTAGTCGGAATAATACCCATCTTCCTTCTCTCAAAATTTCTCGATCTGAGAAAGGCAAATTACAAGTATCCAAGACTGATACCAAAGTCATATCTCCTGCGCTTAAGAAGCCTAATCAAATTGAGACAAGTATACTAGACCCTGATGCAGAATATGCCAAGAACTATGTGGCTCAAATTAATCAGTCTTTATACACTCAAGAACCGAGAAGGCAGAAGAACAAAAGACAAGTTTCTACACAGAAACTATCTTCAAGTACTTCCCAATCTGTTCCTACAGATCTCCGGGAGTATTTGCAAAATAAACGGAGAATTGATACTCCGTCTGGCCATGACATTGCCCATATTTGCCATGAAAAGCATGGTTGCAACTTCCAACCTCGGGTTATGATTCAGTATTGTTGTTCACCAAAAAGACGATCTGTTTTCGAACGGATTCAATATGAACCAATATTGGATGAAGATGAACCTCTTTATGCTTCTGTCAATATGACTTCCAGAAATATTGGGGGTAGCATACGGTCTGATGTTATATCAGATTCTGAAGATGGTGTTTATCTCGGCACCCGATCCAGGACCGGAGCCTTGGCCAGGGTCTCTTCTTCTTCTCATCCAAGTGATAATCTGGAGATCACAGAGGACTTCCTAGGAGAATCTAATTTTCCAGTATTGACTCCTGTAAATAGTCCCGGGAAAGATATTGATTCACACAGTGATGATTCAGAACAGACTGTTTCATCATCTATTCCTCGAATGGTTACTACTTACATGGTGGATGGCAATCATGAACCTTCAACTAGCACCGAAGCTCATGAGCAGAGGATTTCTTCCTTAGAACAACAGTTGCGAGCTATGGCAGATACATTGAATGCTATGCACACTCTTATGCAAGTTCAGCATCAAACTCAGCAAGTCCAACAGACAGCTCCTCCAGTAGTATTAAATACTCCTGTTGCTCCAAACCCGGAACCCTCTACTATTCTGGGGGTACAATCTAATGTTCCTGTACAACCCACTCCAAGTCAGTCTGGAGCTGGGGGTGGTACATATGCTGCAGTCCCTTCTCCCAATTACATTCAACAAGTTACAACTCCACAATCCTCTGGAATTGTTACTGAAGAGTTAAGAAATCTCCGAACTCAATTTGAGGCATTTAAACAGAAGGATGGTTTGCAAAGGTTAGGCATCAAACAACCTTATCCGATAGAATGGAAGCAGGTATCGTATCCACCAAAATACAAACCTCCGACCATCTCTTTCTTTGATGGGACTACTTCTCCAAGTCAGTTCATTAATCACTTTGAAGTAATGACTGATCAGTTGCAACCAAGCGATGCCCTCCTCACTCGGGTGTTCGTCGGATGTCTTAAAGGAACAGCTTATGAATGGTATAGAAGTCTCCCTGATGGGTGCATTACTTCATTTGCTGGTTTCAAACAAATGTTTCTTAAACGATTCTATGAAGGGCTCAATGACATGACTATGTCAGCTCTCATAAGAATTAAACAGAAAAATAATAAAACCACTGAAGACTTCATTGAAAGATTCAGAAGAGAAGCCCTTAAAATGCCTCTCGGAACTCCCGATGCTGTTACTATCGACACTTGCAAGTCGAATCTCTTACCAATTATCAGCATGTGGACAGGTTCCACTCAGTTTCAAGATTGGCCTTCTTTTATCGTCAGTGCCAAGGCTGCTGAAGTCAGTGCTGAGACCTTCAAAGGTCTGGGGGTACAAATGGCTCCCAAGGAATCAAATCAGAGTGCTAGCAATAATACTCGACCCAATAATCGAAAAGGGAAAGAGGCTCTTGAAGTCAATCTCCAAAGCAGTAGTCAAGAGGTAAAGACTACTCAAGCTACCCCAGCTCCAACAAATCAACAACAGAGACCTCCTCGGCCGAAGGAAGAATATTCTTTTGACGATGATGATGTTCAGGGTATCTTTGAATGCTTACTCAAAGGTAACAAGATTCAATTGCCAGAAATCAAAAAGCCTGATGAAGCCAACAAGACAGATCATCCAAAATACTGTCCATATCATAGAATGCCGGGTCATACAATCCGGTCTTGCTATGTATTAAAAGAAAAGGTCCAAGAGATGATTAAATCAGGAGCTGTGACACTGACACCCAAAGACAAGACAGTCACTGCAAATGTAATTTTAATGCAGTTCGGTGACTTCCCTCCTTTAATGGTGGAAAGTGGGATTGTTCCTATCCCCAAAGCAACTCTCAAAGTGGTGAACATCCCACCAGCACAGAATGAAGGACTTGTTCCTATTATAACTAAGAAGGGAGAGATTATGTGGATCCACCCGGATTTAATGACAGAATTTGAGACGTCTTCTTCTTCTCCTCGGAAGACTCCTTTGTCTAAAAAGAAGCTTGGAAAGACTAAGTCGTACAATGTGACTTCTAGTTTCACACCCGATTTTTATCTAACCTCTACTTTCATCTTGGCAGAAAATTCACTCCCTACGGAGATAAAATCTGTACCTCAATCTGAAGATAGGTACAAGCCCGCATTTTATCTATACAGTTCACAATCTCGTGAATTAATGGCAAAGATGGGTTATGATCTAGCCACTGCTCCTGGTTTGAACTCAGGTAAAGGACTCCGAGCACCTTTAGCCATCACTATGAGACATAATCAATCTCGTGTTGGTCTCGGTTTCTGGAATGAAGCTCTTATCAAGCATAAAAGAACCAAGAGCAAGATGAAAAATTGTCACATGGTTTCCATAGATCCTGAACCAGAATCTGAAGTCGAAGTTCATACTGGAACTCGGTCAGGAAAAATATATCTGAAAGATTATGCTGACATTCCTGGAGAAACTCCTGATGTCCCCTCGGTTTCAGCTCCAACACCAGTCTCTACTGAAGAGCCTTCAAATGTTCCTGTTGAGACAGTTCCTTCTAAACCAACAGCAGCTGACAAAGGCAAACAACAAGTCCGCTTCGACAAACCATTGAAGAAGTCATCTCCTACAGGACTTGAAAAGCCTTATAATTTTGATATATTGGCTCAACTAGCCAATACACCAGCTAAATTATCAATCTTTGAGCTCTTACGCCTCTCTAAAGAGACTCGAGAAACTCTGAGTGAAGCACTATTGCAAGCAGA
Organism: Iris pallida; assembly: GCA_029216955.1. Lineage (NCBI taxonomy): Eukaryota > Viridiplantae > Streptophyta > Magnoliopsida > Asparagales > Iridaceae > Iris > Iris pallida. The sequence continues at coordinate 5,665,609 of JANAVB010039216.1, forward strand.
AATCTGCCTAACTCTCCTCAAGAAGTTGAAAACAGAACCTGTCTCTCATTGCCATAGTGTTTTGGAATTAATTCCAAACATTACCTTTACGCAAGATGATATGTTGCTAGAGGATAATCGACACGACCGTCCTTAATATCATACAGGATATATTGATTCTATGAAGGTTGATCGTCTACTGATTGATCCAGGATCTGCTCTCAGTATTATGCCGAAGGCTATGCTAGATGCACTGAAGATACCTGTGCATAGTCTTTCCAGCACTATCACTACTATCTTGGGATTCAATCAAGGAAAAAATGAGCCTTTGGGCAAGATTCGCCTCAAATTTCAAATAGGCGATCTTCGCACTAAAGTTACTTTTTACATCATCGATAATCATGGTTGTTCATACAATGCTCTATTGGGGAGACCTTTCTTGCATGAACATAATATCGTTCCTTCGACTCTTCATCAGTGCTTCAAATATGTTGATGATAATGGAGAAGTTCAAAAGGAGGTTGCCGATCTCTATCCATTCAAAGGAGTCGAAGCTTACTTCAATGACACTCGCATGTACAAAGATGAATACTCAAAAGTCTTGCAAGCTATGGATAATGATGATGAGATGTCAAAAGTCGATACCTTTGTTATTTCTGTAAAAGGGCGTATCATTCCTCCGCAGTCTGCCCAAGCTCTACAAGGTTTACTGATAATTTCTGTCAATGGACGTACTACTGTATCGTCTTTCCAAGCTCCACAAAGTTTGCTGATAATTCCTGTCAATGGACGCACCACTCCTCTTCCATCTTCTCAGGCTAGACCAGATACTCTAGTCATTCCAGTCAGTGGACGTACTATTTATCTACGATCTTCTTCAAGGGAGCTCACCTCTCCTGAGCCTTTTGTTATCGATCTTAATCGAAATAAAACTTCTGATCGCTCGTCTTCTCCCTCTTTTGTCATTAATTTGACTAAGTCTGATAAGGCTCAGCCTTCTGTTGTAAATACAGTATCTAATATTAATGAAGCATCTCCTTTGTAGTATATTGATGTCCGTAATCATGTACAAAGTTATTTACAATTGCTAGATAGCTTAGAGCCACTAATTATAGGAGTTGTTCAAACTCTTCATACAGATGTATCATTAGAGTCTATACAAAAATCGTACTTCGTGGTTCCTATTCGAAAGAAGGGAGAAAATCCAATATTCTTCTACAAAGGACCCCAGAATCCTTCTAATCTGGAAGAAGATGACAAAAATGACGATACTGGAAGGTTACAATTACGTCGCTATAGTCAACAGTCCAAAAATATCATCAAGAATATGGGTTATGACTTCAGAACCAGCCTCAATAATAGAAAAGGAAGAAGAATGCATGTTCGAATTCCTCCATTAAAATACGGAAGGACAAAATGTGGTTTAGGTTATATTGTTCCTACCTCCTTTATCAACATAATCCATGAAGATTCAAAATTCGATGAAGACGAACTATCTGAAGATGAACGATCTGAGTCTTCCGATTCCATTTCTTGGGATTCTGACACAAGTATTGGCGATCTCCATCGCTCTATTCTATCCATCAATATGGTCTCTGTTGATGGCCCACAAGAAAATGATGAAGATGAGGATAATTTTGAAATATCACCCGAATCAGAACAATGGGCTCAAAGATTAGACAATCAATGGGAATTCAGGTTCGAGCAGAGAGAACCTCCTACTGAAGATAAACTGATCCAAATTGATGTTGGGGAAGAAGGGTCCCCTAAACCAATATTCATCAGCGAAAATCTTTCAGAAATAGATAAGCAAGACATGATCAAGCTTATTCATGAGTATATCGATGTCTTCGCCTGGAGTTATGAGGATATGCCAGGATTAGATCCAAAGATTGTAATGCACAAACTTAATATCATGCCAAATGCTAAACCAGTCAAACAACAACAGCGACGATTTCGTCCAGACATTATGGATGCAATTGAAGCTGAAGTCAACAAGCTTATGGCTTCCGAATTTATTCGAGAGGAACAACATCCTGAATGGGTGGCTAACATCGTTCCTGTCCTTAAAAAGACTGGCAAGATTCGAGTCTGTATAGACTTTCGTGATCTCAATGCAGCTTGTCCTAAAGACGAGTTTCCTCTTCCAATTACCGATGTCATGATCGATAACACATGTGGTTTCGAACGAATGTCATTCATGGATGGATATTCGGGATACAATCAAATCAAAATATTTCCAGACGACGAGAGACATACTTCCTTCAGAACGCCGATCGGAACATACTGTTATACAGTGATGCCGTTTGGTCTCAAGAATGCAGGAGCAACATATCAGCGAGCAATGAGCACTATATTTCGCGAACATCTTCAGAAAATAGTAGAATGCTATGTTGATGATATTGCAGTTAAAAGTCGACGAAAGGAGGATCATATCCAAGATTTGAAGACTATCTTTGATTTAATGCGTCAGCATCAACTTAAAATAAACCCTACTAAGTCCTTCCTGGGCGTCTCTAGTAGTAAATTTCTCGGCTTCGTCATTACCGCTAAAGGTATACACGTGGATCCCGAGAAGATCAAAGTCATTCAAGAGATGCGTCCTCCACGCACCTTAAAAGAGCTACGAAAATTTCAAAGAAGAATTGCTTATATCAGGAGATTCATTTTCAACTTATCAGGACGCTGCAGACCATTCAACAAACTTCTGAAGAAAGGTGTATCTTTCGTCTGGAATGAAGAATATCAAAAAGCATTTGACGATATCAAACAGTATCTCATGAACCCTCCGGTTTTGGTACCTCCCGTCTCGGGAATACCATTCTTTCTATATGTTCGAGCCATGGATCATTCTCTTGGTGCATTACTCGCCCAAAAAAATAAAGATGGCCATGAACAGGCTATTTATTATCTCAGTCGCACAATGACAGGCGCTGAACCGCGTTATTCTCCAATCGAGAAAGAATACCTAGCATTAATGTTTGCTGTTCAGAAAATGCGATATTATATTATCGGTCAAACGATTCACGTCATTTCCAGAGTGAATCCCATCAGGATTATGATGAAGAAACCCGGTATTCTCAACTCCAGACTAGCTAATTGGGAAATCTTGTTAGCTCAATACGACATGCATTATATTCCTCAGAAGTCAGTTAAAGGACAAGCTCTTGCTGATTTTCTGGCAGCTCATGCGGTTCCAGAAGATTCTAAATTATATGACGAGATTCCAGATGAAGTCTTGGATTCAAATCTGGTTTCTGAAGAAATTCCTACCTGGCGTCTATTCTTTGATGGAGCATCTAGAATAGGCCCTAATGGCGATATTGTCGCTGGAGTTGGAATTGTTCTCGTATCCCCAGAAGGATTAACTATTCAGAGGGCTTATTCTCTGGATCAATCATGTTCAAACAATGTAGCCGAATACAATGCATTGCTCATTGGTCTTCAACTTGCTAAACATCTAGATATTCAATATTTGGAAGTTTATGGAGACTCCAAGCTTATCATCAATCAGATCAGAGGAACGTATGAAGTTCGTCATCAAGATTTGATACCTTATCATCGAGTAGCACTCTCTATGGCCTCATCCTTTGAAGGTTTCTTTATTGAACATGTTCGACGAGCCTATAATGCAGAAGCTGATGCTTTGGCCAATCTTGCTGCTGTATTAGCCATACCAATCAGACGTCAGCAAGTGATTGTGGTTTATAACCGAGAACTATTCTGCGTTGAGAATAATTTGGCTTTGGTTTTTCCTCATAATCCAGACAAAGATTCTCTCAACCTTGATGCTGGATCAAAGTTTGACAAAGTGTCCTCATCTTTTTCCGATTCTACTATGGAATATGTCTTTTCTAATGAAACAGAAGCCATAACTGAAGACTGGAGACGCCCGTTTCTAGACTTTGTTTTATATGACATACTTTCTGATAATCCGAATGAAGCAGCGTCTATTCGGCGTCGATCTCTCAGATTCTATTATAATCATACTACGAAGACATTATATCGTCGGGCCTACGACGGTCTTCTCCTCCGATGTATCGCTGGTGAAGAAGCACAGCAGATTATCCGTGAAGCACATGATGGTGTTTGCGGAGCCCATCAACCAGGTCCTAAGCTTCAAGATCGTATCCGACGTATGGGTTATTATTGGCCCACGATGGTGGCTGACGCTATTCAATATGCTCGAAAATATAAAGCTTGCCAAATTTATGCAGACTTTATACATCAACCGTCAGAGTTCTTACACCCAACAGCGGCATCATGGCCCTTTGAAGCTTGGGACATGGATGTCATTGGTCCTATTAACCCACCGTCATCAAAAGGAAATCGGTTTATTCTAGCAATAACTGATTACTTTTCCAAATGGGCTGAAGCAATCCCGTTATCTGAAGTCAAAACTTCTAATGTTATTAACTTCGTCAAACATCATGTCATCTATCGATTTGGTGTTCCTCGGCGTATTATCCATGATAACGGACCGCAGTTCGTCAGTCAGAAATTTACTCGATTCTGCGACGATCATCGGATCAATAATTTAGCTTCTACAGCATATAATCCAGCAGCTAATGGATTGGCAGAAGCTTTCAATAAAACGATCATCAAACTCTTGAAAAAGTTCGTTTCTTCTAACAAACGCAACTGGAGCGAGAAGCTTGGTGAATGTTTATGGGCCTACCGCACCACAGTTCGCAATGCGACCGGATGTACGCATTTCTCTTTGGTATATGGATGTGAAGCTGTTCTTCCCCTTGAGATCCAGATTCCTTCTCTGAGAATTGCAATCTCCAATGAACTTACAACAGAAAACAATGATCGTCTTCGACTTCAAGAATTGGAAGCTCTAGATGAAAAACGATTGTATGCTCAACAAAACATCGAGCTGTATCAGGCCCGAATCTCAAAAGCTTTTAACCGAAAAGTCAAAGTCAGAGCATATCAGAAGGGAGAACTGGTCCTTACTGTCAGACGTCCTATGACCATGACACATATGAGCAAAGGCAAATTTGACGCAAAATGGGAAGGCCCATTCGTAGTAAACAAAGTCTTCTCTAACGGAGCATACCAGCTTGCCTCTATGGATGGGAAAGTCATGATGATGCCTATCAATGGCAAATTCTTAAAGAAATATTATGTATAATATTTTCTTCATTCCCCAGCAAATATAAAATCAAAGTTAATTCTTCTCTACAAAAGTTATCTCGATATTGTTATCCTCAGAGGAAACTGATATTCTACCATGTATCATTTTCCCAGAGAATTTGATATTTTGTCTTATTAGATCCCCAGTGGATTTAATAAAGATCTTGTATAGAAAATCATGTCCATATTACCTCTGAATTTTCTATCTCAGTATGTATCATATTTTCTATTCTCTGAAAATGATATCTCGTCTTTTGATTTTCGAGTCCAAAGATCATGGAAAATAGAATCCAAAGATATCTTTATATCTGAATTCTGTTTTCCCTAATCAGTATTAAACTAAAATTATCTTTGGTTTAGTATCATGATAGAGTTACAAAATTTATTTGTATATTCTATTTTATTGAAACATGTTATGTATTATTTACCTCTGAACATGTTTTCTACAAAAATATCATCCACAAAATTGAATCAAGTCAAAATATTCATTTCAATCAGAATCAAAACATTGATTACAAATGGGTATCAAAACTTCAATAAATGATAAATATAAAAGATCTATTTAGGAGGAGTAATTATCTCCTGAATTCGAACGATTACATTATTTATCTTTTCTTCATGAGCTTTCTTGATTCGCTCTGCTGTTTCAGCTCCAATCATCCGTTGGTCATATTCCACAATAATAGAGCTACGGCGATTGGTCTCTTCAATCTGATTGGTTTGCATCAATTCTCGCTCTTGCTGTAAAAGTTTACAGCGTTCAGCTTCAGATTTACGATCAGTAGCAATCTCTGATTGTTCCTTTTCCACGAAGACAATTTGCTTCTGAATACGAGCTAGCTCTTCCCTCAACCTTCTAAGCTCTTCAGCTTTTGACGCTTCATCTTTCTCTAAGCGTTCCATATTCTGACGAGTACTTATTATTTCTTCGTCTTTCACCATTAACTCTTTAGAAGACTGAGCGAGGAATTCTGTCAGAGCAATGTGTTGAGCTTGAGCTTCATTCTCCAATTGAGTAATCTCAGCTGCAGTCAGAGACTCAATATCTTCCTTTTTAATCTCCCAATATTTATGGATATTTGCTTCTAAATTATTCAGGAGATGTTCAAAAAAGACATATTGGGTCTCATAACCAGCCTGTCTTAAAGCTGAAAGTGGAAAACTAGTCGCCTCTCGAAGACTCGAAAAGGGCATAGTCTCATCCTTCATAAGTCGTCTCGAGAATGTATCCAGATATGAATAAATAATATCTGAATACATCCCCATGACCTTTGCTATCCCTGTGTCAAAACCGGGAGTCGCTGCAATAGTAGAGGAAGGAGCAGGAGGAGCCTCTATTCTGGGAGCCGAAGAGAGTGCTTTTGGAGAACTCGGCAAATGTGAACTCCCCTCACCCATATCAGTTTGGACAAGTGGGGCTTGAGTAGAACTCATAGCTGGTGCAGTTCCTACAGCTGTTGGAATCAAAGAAGCATGATCAAAACAAAAAGACAATAAAGCAGAGACAAGACAAAATTTTGATGAATAAAATATTACCTGGAGCTGGTTCATATTCAGTTTCCTTCGGATCATTCAGACCGGCTCGTAGTCTGTTCAAAGTGCTTTCTGACACGAAATTTATTTTACTGCTTCCCGCCCCAGAAGTACTTGGAACTTGAACTTCTATATGCCTCTCCGGCTCTGGTGTCAATCCTGCGTGTTGACCAATTGTCTTCACTACATCAATTAAAGTTTTAGACGGTGATTCATCGTCTATCTCCATGTCTTCTTCTCCAAAAGAATGAGACGACGGTTCATAGTCAACTTGTTCGTTCTCTGAAGCTTCAGCAATTGGGTGGAGAGAAGTGGCTTCTTTCACTGATTCTCCCGAAATCAGTAAATCATTAGCCGTTTCAGTCGAATGCTCGGCCTCTACCACAGGTTGACTAATTACCTGCGCATCATCGGCCATTGGCAGAATCGATCCTATATCAGAAGGCATGGAAGACCCAGCAGGTTCAGGAATATCTTCTTCAACAGGTTCTGTCTTTACAGAAAAATCAAAAGCAGCTTATTTTTCTGAAGCCAATCGCACAGCACGATCGGTGGGACTCTCTGCATCGAGACAAATTACGGATTTAGTTTTTGAAACTATCACTTTCCTTCCTATTCTTTTTGTGAATGGAACAGTAGGATAATTGTCTTTTGGATCACTACCTGCTTCATCAGCATCTCTGACTCGATTGGAAGCAGGAGAAGTCCCTGGAATGGTAATTCCTCCACGATTTCGAGTCTCTGCTCGAGTGACTCTTTTTGGGGCAGGCCCAGCAGCACCTTTGCCCCGCTTCCTCTTCGGGGTATTATCGGTAGATATACTCTCTTCAGCACTCCCAATGGGTACATGTAATGGTTGATGAATGTCATCAGAGAAGAAAGTTTCTAAAATTTCATCATCAACTTTATCAGTGGCCAGAGGATCTTCTTGATCATGACAATCTCTAGGCAGGGCTGATTTAGTTGATTTCTTCTCAATATGAATAAAGCTTCTACCTAAGATGCTAAATTTTTCATCAAAAGTATTAGCTGATACATAGAACTTGGCGTAAGACGCCAATATTCTAGCTCCTCTATGATAGGTGACCGGATCTGGCATAGAAAAGGTAGCCCCTGTACCTTTAGCAATGTAATATATCCAAGCTCTAGCACCATCAATCAACCCGCCTTGATGAGCAAAACACATCGTTGTATTGCCCACATGCAACTGATCATAACCAAATTGTCGAGCAAATTTGCTCGGAAGATATGGTTCCAGATAAGTGATGTTGTCACGACGGCAGATTAAATGAGATGGTCTGATTCTCTTCAGCCATTCATGTTGAATCTCATCCAATTCATTGCCACCAACGCCATCAATCAGCCTCCCAGGCATGGTTTCATAACCAACAGAAGGAGGAACACAAGTGAAGCTCCACAATTCTTCCCTGTTTAATATAGTTCTGCAATCTGTCAAAGTGTCATATTTCCACTTTGGTGTGTGTCTGTATCTTTCCAGAAAGGTGTCATCTGGTCTAGCCATCCCAGCATCCAGGAGAGATTCAAAGTGCAGAAGCAGCCATCCGAATAAATATGTAAAGGGCATTTCTACTCGAGGAAAGGATGTAAGGCTCTTCCTTGCCAATTCGAACATTCTGTCTGTATATGCTCTTAATCCATCATTCAGACGGCATGTCATCGCTGTCAGTAAATCCATCTTATACCCAAAAACCAGACGGACTGCTGCGAAGACAACTCCTCTATGCATCCTATCTGCCGAACAGGTGCCAGGAACTACGAATTTTCTCAGCCAGAGAGAAATAAATCCGGCCAGATGACCCTCAGCAGATAATTCTCGGCCACCCTGCTTAATATAGGTCTCAAACCTATCACCGGCTTTATAAGTGCCTTCGTCTTCCTCAATGACGATGTCGTCATGAGTGGTGTCCCTGATGAGCCTGTCGATCTCCGCTTGATTCAGAGGTTTAAATTCACCGACATATTGCTCAGTCTTCTTCTTCTTTTGAACTTCATCAGTATGGCCCTGAAATAATAGACCATCCATTTGGAAGAATAACAGTCGGAATCTCCTTCTCCACCTTGTCCTTTATAAAAAGCCTTACAAATACTGTAATGGCACATCAATTCTTCAAAGACATGAAGAACCAGTGGGTTGGCTTCGGAGATCTTATTCATTTCATCAACGAAAGGGATATACTCTTCATATGACAGATCTGCTGTTGGCAGTTGTGAAATATATGCCATTTTATGAAGGACGAATCCCATCTCGCCTCTTGGGGTCATGAAGGTACCGGTACGGTAGTTATATCTCTCCGCTAACGCCAAGAACAAATCCGGGTTTGGCTTGAAACCATAAGCAGTGCACTTAATGGCATCATATAGGCCTATCACTTATAACTGTTCACCAAAATTCTTCAGAATCCATTTCACAAGAGCAGTCCATCTGGTATTCTCCGGATTTACCAGACCAGTCAGCCTCATAGACTGTTTTGGGTAGATGGCATTTTTCAGTTGAGCAAATTCGTTTGCAAAGATTGGGACTCTGACTGGCTTTAGCAGTGCTGAGTCCTCAGGAGGGATGGTGGCTGGTAGCAGTCCTCGCAGAGATGTGACATGTGGTTCAGTACTACTGCGGAATCTTCCTTGACGATATCCTATCCACCCAGCCTTTGCTTGTCGGGATGGAGTGATATCCCACTTCATCTGTCTTTGACAACTCGCATGAAATAAATGAGCTATGTTGATGCTTTTTGATAAACCAGTCAAATACATTGGCTGATTTACATCACCATCTCTATAGTAACAGTATGATACTTTGTCCAGAGCAGGCTGAGAATTCATGTCAATAGCATCTCCGAAAAGAAATGCTGGCTTCGAATGGGTAACACCATCCACACTTTGTAAAGGCAGTCCACTCATCAGGTTCAGCAAAGTGTCATTTTCTTGATTGGTCAAAAGAGCTATTCTTGTAGAAGGTCCATCGAATTGGGGAAAACGAACATGTGATAGGTCACTGTTATAATTATTTCCTACACATCCTTCAAATTCTGCCTCCTGAGCCAGAATATCCACTGCAAAAGAAGAATAAGAAGTTAGATATCTTCAATATAAAGAGATGGCAAAGTTCAACATACGCTCAGTTTTTACTATGCGTACGGCAGACTCAAAGTTCAACATACGCTCAGTTTTTACTAAGCGTACGGCAGACTCAAAGTTCAATATACGCTCAGTTTTTACTAAGCGTATGGCAGACTCAAAGTTCAACATACGCTCAGTTTTTACTAAGCGTATGGCAGACTCAAGGTTCAGCATACGCTCAGTTTTCCTTAAGCGTATGGCAGACTCAAGGTTCAGCATACGCTCAGTTTTCTTTAAGCGTATGACAGACTCGAAGATCCATATACGCTCAGTTTAGTCTAAGCGTATGACAGATTCAGAGATCACTTTTTACGCTCAGTTTATCTTAAGTGAATGATTTTAAAAATTCAGTTTATCTTCAGTTTGAGCGTATCAGCGTATGGTTGACAAGATGATCATCAAAAACATACGCTAACACAGGAGTTAGCGTATCTCAGTGAGACAACTTGACATAGCGTATTCTTTCAAGACAGCGTATTTCGACATTTTGATCAAAAATACGCGTATCATACAGAATACGCTCAAAACATATTTTTCGTATAAACGAAAAACATGGAATACGGCTAAACCCTAAAGAGGGAAGCGTATTTTCTAACGTATTTGACCCTAAAAAGGGGATACGTTTTATGATTTGGTTCAAACCAGAGCCCTAAATAGGGGATAGTTACTGTTCATCATCATCATCCTCACCATAGAGAGGCTTCAATGGGCGTTCGCTTCGACGAACGCGCTCATTGGTAGTCTTCTTAGCAGCGGCGGCGGCGGGCTGAGATGACTCCGTAGGAGCCTTCCCCTTTCCCTTCGCAGCAGCATCAAACTTCGGCGCCATTGATAAAGCTTGAGTCGAAGAAGAAGAAGTTGAGTCTTGAGTTTCTTTTTCTCTCTCGAAGATGAATGCAAAAGTAAAGAAATAAATTAGGTCTTGGAAGACCTATTTATAGAAGAAAAGAAGAAGTTCAAACGGCGGATATTCTTTAAACAGAATCCCTAAAGATTGGCACTAATATTGAGGAAGATAACAAACTCATGCCAGCATGTCAGGACTTGTTCCCACTTTAAATTCAAAGTAATTTTGAACTTTTGAAATTTATAAAGTTCGAAAACTTTGAAGGGGGTCTTGTAGGGTGTGAAAATTATGACACGCTGACATAATACGCTCAGCCAAAGTCATACGTTCAAGGCCATACGCTCAGCCAAAGTCATACGCTCAAGGCCATACGCTCAGCCAAGGCCATACGCTCATCTAAAGGCCGTACGCTCAGTAAATATTTTATTATTTCCTGAGATGACAGTACAGCATGTATTTAATGAAGGATTAATCTGATACTTCGTCTTTCGTGCAAAGACAGCTGTCCTATGAAGATTAGCCATCGTATAGGTTTTCGAGAAAAGATTTTGTCTCTTACGAGGACAGCTCAGCAGCCATCATAAATAAAGAGCCATCATTACTGTCATTTCTGACAGTCTGTCAGCCATCATATCTGCAGCACGACGTTCAAGAAATATTTGTCAGTATTTGAAGATATGGCGTGTTTGAGAAGATTGAGAACAGCCACGTGTCTACTCCTTCCCAACCAAGTGAGCGTATGGACCTCATACGACTCCTTCCTAACCAAGTGAGCGTATGGATCTCATACGACTCCTTCCCAACCAAGTGGGCGTATGGACCTCATACGACTCCTTCCCAACCAAGTGAGCGTATGGACCTCATACGACTCCTTTCCAACCAAGTGAGCGTATGGACTCCATACGATTCCTTTCCAGCCAAGTGAGCGTATGGACTCCATACGATTCCTTCCCAGCCGAGTGAGCGTATGGATCCCATACGACTCCTTATCAATAAAGTAAGCGTATCAGCCTTCTATGGCTCTATGCTGTCCAAGTCAGCGTATGCAAGACATGTGCCTTCAAAAGCTAGCGTATGACTCCTCTTCAAAGACAAGCGTATCACAGCAAAGGCATCCAGGATGATTTTCAACGTACAGTCAATACACGTTCTCACGTGTCCTGTACTCAGTTACTCAGTTATTTAGAAGTTACGCAACGTGGCATTCATGCCACCAATCTCTCCTAGATATATTCCACTACTCTCAACCGCACTCCAACGTGTCTTCACCTGAATTCGCCACGCGTCCCTGCATATATGCACACGTCAAGTAACTGACTGAGCGTATGCTTCAGAACAGTTATCCAGAACTCTATAAAAGAGAGTTTCTTCATCTTCATCAGACACTACAGTCAATTTCAGAGAGAACAGAGAGATTGCCCAGTTGCTGTCCAAGTTCTTCAAAGTTCGAGTTTTCTTCATCGCATCATCCAAGGGATAAAGTAATCGTCTTCTAGATTAGATTCCTACAGTTGTAATTTTCTCAGATACAAAATAAATAAAGTGAATTTATTTATGGAAAACACAAGTCACTCGAACTCACTCTTCTCACATTATAAGTCACCCAGCTCTCTCTCATATCTCAATACATGTCTTGAGCCAGCGGATGCTTGGAAGGCGACGTTCATACATTATGTCCCATATAAGTCTTTACTTCATGCAGTCGCACGCTTCGAATCGCAAAAGAACTCCGTACCTCGACGTATCCAAGCGAGCTCCGCGCTGTCACGCCCCAGAACCAGAATACTGGAGAGCGGGGGCAGACATAGCCAGCTACGTATATTGAAATAGAATACATCTCAACTATATGGTCACGGCTGTCTAGATATGAGGGTTTACTACAAGCCAGCAGTCTCTTAAGGTCAAGCCTATTGTCTCAATCTCAAGCAATTAACAGAGTTACAAGATGTTAGAGCATCAAATATATATATAAGGCGTCCCAAATATTACATATTGGATGATCATGAAGCTAGTCGTACAAAATGATAGGACTAGCAAGAGTTTAGTCATACATGATCAACCCTAGGATTTGTTAATCATGTTTACAGCCCGTAGGTAGACAGTAAGTAAATGTGCATCGAGCTAACAGGTGCTCGTCGGCTAAACGCCTCAAAAGAATAAATTTACATATAAGTGGGTGAAACAAAAAGGAAAACCCACTCTTGGCCCGGGTTCCGTCTAGTTGTCACCATTGGGCTGGAAGCTTGGTAGATCCTCGGGAGCTGCTCCGAAATCTAGCCACACAAAACCAGCTGGGTCAAACCCCAGAAAGAGCAAGTGCCACAAAGGAGGCCACAAATAAGAACAAAAGCCAGCATATCAGAACATAAAGAATAAAAAAAAGTACAAGTAGAAAGGTACACAGGGCGATAAACGACTAGGGACGTGGAACCATTCCGGGAGCCAGGTTACAATCCTTAAACCAGACAAGGACCGGGGTTGTAACCCTTCGCCTGAATAGCTCACTGTCTCTACTCATTTATCGTTAAGATAAGTAAAACAAACATGCTCAGGAGATAGCAGGTACTGGAGCTAGACAAGACTCAGACAAGGCTGGACACCATCCATTCGCAATCGGCCAAGCAAGTACTATGGCTTACTACTTTAACTAACTAGGGTTATCACAAGCCTTAATTACTAACAAGATGCAAGTGAGAAACTCCAGTCCCAAGCCCTGCAGACCATCCAGTTATCCTTCTGCGGGTTGAGAGTTATAGGTGGGTACATTGCCCGGGAGACAAATGTACCCTTAGGTGCCCATCTGTCTGCGGATGATACGCTGAGCTGAACTTGAGACGAGTCCCCAAACTTTGATGAAGACTGTGCCAGAAGTGCGATGTGAATCTCGTATCCCTGTCTGATACTATGCTGACTGGCACTCCGTGAAGTCTGACGATCTGCCTGAGATACATCTCTGCTAGCTGTGCCGTTGACTGTCCAACTCTAAATGGAAGAAAGTGTGCCACCTTGGTAAGCCTGTCCACAATGACCCAAATAGCATCTCTGCCTGTCGGAGATCTGGGTAACCCAGTCACGAAATCTATGGTTATGTGCTCCCATTTCTATTCTGGGATCGGTAAAGGTTGAAGAAGTCCAGCTGGTCTCTGATGTTCAGCCTTGACCTGTTGGCAAACCAAACATCGAGAGACATACCGGGCTATCTCTATCTTCATACCATTCCACCAAAAGTGCTGGCGAATATCTCTGTACATCTTCGTGCTGCCTGGGTGGATGGAATACTGCGAACTGTGAGCCTCCGCCATGACTTTCTGTCTGATATCTCCACTGGGTACACAAAGACGCGTGCCATGTCGAAGTGTACCATCCTCATGAATACATAACTCTGGCCTTCTCCCTTCCTCGCACTCTGCTCTGAGCCGCTGAATCTTGGAATCTGTTAACTGTGCGGTCCGGATCCTCTCAACTATGGTGGACTGAATCTGTAGGCTGGCCATCAAGGCCACATTGGAAGGAAGAACCACTTCAATTCCCATCTTCTGAAGATCCGCCAATAGCTCTGGTTGCGCCGTCACGAAATAAACTCCGGCTCTCCGGCTCAACGCATCTGCTACAACGTTGGCCTTCCCTGGATGATACTGCAAATCCACATCGTAGTCCACCAGTAGCTCGAGCCATCTTCTCTGCCGCATATTAAGATCCTTCTGGGTGAAAACATACTTCAGGCTCTTATGATCAGTAAAGATCTCCACTCTATCTCCGTACAAGTAGTGCCTCCACAACTTAAGTGCAAACACTACTGCTGCTAGCTCCAAGTCGTGGGTCGGGTAATTTTTCTCATGATCACGGAGTTGACGTGACGCATAAGCAATTACCTTCCCATGCTGCATCAAAACACATCCCAATCCTCTGCCTGAAGCGTCGCAATAAACTGTGAATCCTCCGGTCCCATCTGGAAGGGTGAGAATGGGAGCCGTTATCAAATCTCGCTTCAACTTCTCAAATGATTCCTGACATTCTGATGTCCAAACGAACGGCACATCCTTGCGGGTCAACTGGGTCATCGGCGCTGAAATCCTTGCAAAATCAGAGACGAACCGCCGGTAGTAGCCGGCCAATCCAAGAAAGCTGCGAACTTCTGCCACTGAGCTGGGTACTGGCCATGCCTCGATAGCCACAATCTTCTGGGGATCCACTTCCACTCCTCCTCTGGTAATGATGTGACCTAAGTAAGAAATGCGATCGAGCCAGAACTCGCATTTACTGAACTTGGCGTACAACTGGTGCTCTCTGAGAATCTGGAGGACAATTCTGAGATGCTGCTCGTGCTCTGCTTCACTCTTGCTATAGACCAGGATGTCATCAAGGAACACTATCACAAACTGATCCAAGTAAGGCATGAAAATACGGTTCATGAGGTCCATGAACACTGCCGGCGCATTGGTCGCTCCAAAGGGCATAACTAGAAACTCCCAATGCCCGTACCTAGATCTGAACGCCGTCTTCGGGATGTCCTGCTCTCTGACTCTGATCTGGTGGTATCCTGACCCCAAGTCTATCTTCGAGAAAACTGAAGCCCCTTTGAGTTGATCAAACAAGTCATCTATCCTCGGGAGAGGGTATCTGTTCTTGATTGTCACTGAGTTCAAGGCACGATAATCAACATATAGCCTAGACGTACCATCCTTCTTTTTCACAAGAAGCATCGGGGCTCCTCAAGGCGATCCACTTGCACGAATGAATCCCTTGGTCCTGAGTTCTTCAATCATCTTGTACAAAATCTCCAACTCTGAAGGCGCCATTCTGTAGACTCGCTCTGATACTGGTGCTGTCTCGGGAATCAAGTCGATGGTGAACTCGATCTCCCGCTCTGGTGGCATCCCTGGAAGTTCCTCTGGGAAGACATCTGGAAACTCTTCAACTATCCGGGGCAACTGCACTGCTGCTACTGCCATCCGCAATACTGGAGGAGATAGCTCTACGGCGCCTCTGGAAAATGAAAACTCTGGCTCTCTGGGAATACTAAAGACAACTCTGCCAGCATGGCAGTCTATCCTAGCATAATAGTTCCTCAACCAATCCATGCCTAGGACTACATCATAATCTGCCATAGGGAACTCTATGAGCCTAGCGGGAAACTCTCTACCGCTAACTACGATCCGACACGAGGAAAACACTCGATCTACTCCCACAAGACCATTACCAGTAAGTATATTGAGCCTCACTGATAATGACTCGGGCTCCAACCCTATCCGTGTCGCGAATCGTGCCGACATGAATGAATGCGATACACCAGAATCAAATAATACAGATGCTGGAAAGGTGTTGACGAGAATAGTACCTGCCACTACCTCACCTGGTGCAACTTCTTCTTCCATGGTCATCATCATAGCCTGACCTCTAGCTGCGGGTCCTCTCTGCTGGAAACCCCTCTGTCGGTTCTGTGCTGGAGCCTGGGTGATCTGCTGCTGGTTCTGCTACTGAAAGGCCTGGGCCTGAGGCAACAATGGCCTCGGGTACTGCTGCTGCTGCTGAACTGGAGCTGGGGCTGGTCCTCTCACCGAAGAACTAGAAAGGTTGGATGATGATAGACCTCCCCTATTCGGGCAGGTCCCTATCTGGTGGTCTGCTCCTCCACAAGCCAGGCACAATCCCTGTGCCCTACGACTCTCTGCCACTACATGGCCCGGCTTCCCGCAATGAGAACATCCCACCGCGGAAGACTGCTTCTGCTTCTGCTGCTGCGGGTACGTCGGGGTCGAATGCTGAACCGACGTCACTGAGGCCGCCCGCCTCGGAGTCCTAATGGTTATACCCCTAGCTGCCGGGGCTGGAGCTGAAGATTGGTGCATCTGGTTGTGGGACCGCTTCCTGTCTCCGGTCCTGTCCACAATTCTCCGGGAGGTATACTCATGCCTCCTTGCTGCCTTCAACACTGCATCGAACGTCTGGTGCTCGAACTGCTCCACAGCCAATAATATCTCTAAGTGCAGCCCTTGCTGGAATCGCTGAGCCCTATCGAACTCGGTTGCCACCAAGGTGGGGGCGAACCTACTCAGCCTGGAAAACTCGGTCGCATAGCCATCGACCGTCCTGCCTCCTTGCTTTAAGTTGGTGAACCGGGTCTGCAGGTCGTACCGTGCCACCGCATCGAAGTACTTTGTCTGGAACCTCTCTCTGAACGTCGCCCAAGTGACTGGTGCCGCTAACCCCATGGCCTGAGCCGCCCACCAATCGCGAGCCAAGTCTAACAACTGTAGGCGTACCACCGCCACCTTCTCATTCTCAGGTGTCCTAGCTGCTTCCAAAACCACCTCGGTATCCTGAAGCCAAGCGTCTGTGGCAATCGCATCTTCACTGCCGTCAAAGAAGGGAGGGTTCAAGCGCTTGAAACTGTTGGCCGCCTGATTCCCTTGGGGACCTCCTCGGTTTAGTGCATCATGAACTTCCTGGTGCAAGGCGTCGCCTCGACGATCTTGGGATGCAAGTAGTTCTCTGATAAGCCCTACCAAAGGTCCCTCATCCTGTCTAGCTGGTTGAGCGGGCGGAGCTGCCTGAACTGGAGGTTCCGAGCCTCCGGGAAGCATAACTCGGGAGGCTACTCCAGAGTGCTGAGCTTGATCTTCCTGGCGCTGGGGTGCTTGTCGAGCTTCCTCTGGCTGGTTGGCAGGTCCGGGAGTAATGCCGCTGAAGAAGACGACATAGGGAACAGTAAGGAAAGGACCAGGACAGATCAATGATACAAGCAATGTGATCAGGTCGAGATTCTCAGGGATTTGAAGATACGAGCAGAGATCAAGGACGAAATATTGATTGAGACATCTATTCGGTAAACTCTCACATTTTTTGATTGACAAGACCTGCATGGGCCACCACTTAAACCGTGTCACACCCCAGAACCAGAATACTGGAGAGCGGGGGCAGACATAGCCAGCTACGTATATTGAAATAGAATACATCTCAACTATATGGTCACGGCTGTCTAGATATGAGGGTTTACTACAAGCCAGCAGTCTCTTAAGGTCAAGCCTATTGTCTCAATCTCAAGCAATTAACAGAGTTACAAGATGTTAGAGCATCAAATATATATATATAAGGTGTCCCAAATATTACATATTGGATGATCATGAAGCTAGTCGTACAAAATAATAGGACTAGCAAGAGTTTATCATACATGATCAACCCTAGGATTTGTTAATCATGTTTACAGCCCGTAGGTAGACAGTAAGTAAATGTGCATCGAGCTAACAGGTGCTCGTCGGCTAAACGCCTCAAAAGAATAAATTTACATATAAGTGGGTGAAACAAAAAGGAAAACCCACTCTTGGCCCGGGTTCCGTCTAGTTGTCACCATTGGGCTGGAAGCTTGGTAGATCCTCGGGAGCTGCTCCGAAATCTGGCCACACAAAACCAGCTGGGTCAAACCCCAGAAAGAGCAAGTGCCACAAAGGAGGCCACAAATAAGAACAAAAGCCAGCATATCAGAACATAAAGAATAAAAGAAAGTACAAGTAGGAAGGTACACAGGGCGATAAACGACTAGGGACGTAGAACCATTCCGGGAGCCAGGTTACAATCCTTAAACCAGACAAGGACCGGGGTTGTAACCCTTCGCCTGAATAGCTCACTGTCTCTACTCATTTATCGTTAAGATAAGTAAAACAAACATGCTCAGGAGATAGCAGGTACTGGAGCTAGACAAGACTCAGACAAGGCTGGACACCATCCATTCGCAATCGGCCAAGCAAGTACTATGGCTTACTACTTTAACTAACTAGGGTTATCACAAGCCTTAATTACTAACAAGATGCAAGTGAGAAACTCCAGTCCCAAGCCCTGCAGACCATCCAGTTATCCTTCTGCGGGTTGAGAGTTATAGGTGGGTACATTGCCCGGGAGACAAATGTACCCTTAGGTGACTTAGAGGGTGCAACACATGACAGTGTGCTGGAAATGTGCTCTACTCGTCGGCAAGCTACAAGTCCATTAAGGCGCCCAGATAACGAGATTGCCTGTGACTGGGAATTCTCCATGTTCTAGTTTGATCTAATAATTAGCCTAATCCAATTTAGCGCGAGTCCCTGGCCGTGGTACCCAGGAAGTCGCGTCCTAGACATGATGCAAGACAAGACAAGTGGATTGTACAAACAAGCAAGCAGGAACACCCACGGTGTCAAGTTGATTATACGAGTTAATTACAAGTTACAAGTCAAGTCAAGTCAGGAGTGCGCCGCCACGGGCCACTATCAAGTTATCAAGATAAATCATGTCAGGGTACTTGTTAGGAGTGCACCACTACGGGTCACTGTCATGTCAGGTTGGTCATGTCAGGAGTGCACCACTACGGGTCACTGTCGTGTTATGCTAGGTCCTTGTCATACCATGCCATGTACAATAGACATTCCAAACATATTAAGTAAAATCAAGTTCATGACAAAAGGCGTAAGGATATAAAATGGGCGTAAAATATCTAATACAATATCAATATATATAGGACTATAGAAGAGCCAGGCTTAAAGAAAATAAAACCAAATCTCCAAGAGCCAATGGTTTGCGCAAGGGGTCAGGGGGTTGGATTGCGCAGGAGTCAAGTGCGCCAGGAGGCCAACTGCGCAGGGTGAGCTGCGCAGGGTACCAACTGCGCAGGAGTGGATGGCGCAGCAGATGGGTTGCGCACAGGAGGATTGCGCAGGGGTGGATTGCGTAATGGTCGATTGCGCAGGGGTTACTTTGCGCATGGCTGGCTTGCGCATGGCTAGCTTGCGCCAGCGCAATCCAGCGCAGCGCAAAGCACTGGCCAAGTGATTGCGCAATCGGCCATGCGCTAAGGAGCACAGGCCGGGGTGCGCAATCGGCCATGCGCTAAAAAGCGCAAGGCAGAGGGCTGTTCTTCCTGGCCGAGAGCAAGTCCAAGAACACCAAGAACTTCAATTCTTCATAACTTAGCCAAATTAAAACCAAATCTAGATTTTCAAAGTTCTAACTTGAGTAAAATCGAATTCTCTTCCACATGGAAGCATCAAAACATACAAAAATCAAAGTTAAATAGATCAAAACCATGTAAATCTGAAAATAGTAAAAACCTAGATCTAGAACAAAGGAAACTCCAAATCACAAAATGTCAAGTTCTAAAATTGTTCTCCATGGCCTAATCTAGCTAGTGGACAAATAAAAAGTGGTGCTTATTTGATGGCAAGGTGCACTTGCCTAATAGGTTGGGGAGTTGTGTGGAAGAAGGAAGAAGAAGAAAATTAATGGAGAGTAAAGAGGAGAGAGAAAGTTTGGTGGAGATATAATGAGGGTGGTTGTGTTGTGTTGAGGATAGAGTGTAGGTTAAAGTGTTCCACTCATGATGAACCAAACCAAACCAACTTCCACAAAATAAAACCAAGCCATGGTCCAAAACCCATTTACGAGAAACCAAAATCCGCAAGTCGAGAAAATTAAAATACGTGCC
Organism: Iris pallida; assembly: GCA_029216955.1. Taxonomy (NCBI): domain Eukaryota; kingdom Viridiplantae; phylum Streptophyta; class Magnoliopsida; order Asparagales; family Iridaceae; genus Iris; species Iris pallida. The sequence continues at coordinate 5,685,702 of JANAVB010039216.1, forward strand.
AAAATCAAATACGAGCATAAATACGTAATACAGGAAATGGGGGTGACAACTCTACCCACCTTCAAAGAATTCCGTCCTTGAAATTTAATCAAGGAGCTAGAGATTGCCACGACAAGCTATACTAAGCACAGGCAAGCTACGTTAAGCAGTTCAATCATACAATCATACAATGCAAGCAAGGAAGGGAAAGCGTAAGGCATAAGAAAGACATTATACCTCACGAGTCAAACAGGTAGGGATATCGCGATCGGATGTCGTCCTCACGCTCCCACGTTGATTCACCTAGAGAGTGATGACCCCAAGCAACACGAACTAAGTTAATAGTCTTGTTCTTGAGCGTCTTTTCCTTCCGGTCCAAAATAGACACGGGCCTCTCCTCATACGAAAGGTTGGTACCAACAACCAATTCCGAATGATCTAGGATATGGCTCGGGTCCGGGATATACCGTCGTAATTGGGACACATGGAATACATTATGTACCTCACTTAGCGACGGCGGAAGAGCGAGACGATAGGACACATCGCCTACTCGCTCCAGAATATAGAACGGCCCTATATACCTAGGACTAAGCTTTCCCCGTATGCCAAAACGAATGACACCGCGGGTAGGCGAGATCCTAAGGAATACATGGTCGCCAACGGCAAATTCTAAGGGACGCCGATGAGCATCGCCCCAATGGCGCTGGCGATCCTGAGCAACTCGGAGGTGATCTCTGACTCTCCTGACCACTTCAACCGTCTGAGAAATCAGTTCTAGACCGAGCATCTGCCTCTCTCCGACATCGTCCCATGCTAACGGGGATCTGCACTTCCTACCATACAGAGCCTCGAAGGGTGCCATCTGGATACTGGCCTGGAAACTATTATTGTACGAGAATTCCACCAGGTGCAGGTGATCCTCCCACGAACCACCAAAGTCAAGGGTACACGACCGCAACATATCTTTGAGAGTTTGTATAGTACGCTCTGACTGCCCATACTCCCACGAACCACCAAAGTCAACGGCTGCTTGAAGGCTCACTCGGTCAAGGCGATCGCTCGCTCAGGTGGGGTAGTTTCGATGAACTTGCCTCATCTTTGCCTTCATATAATAAATCGCATGTTTTCAAATTGCACAAGTAGGCTTGATAATAAAAGAGATGAATGCATATAGCTAAAGGGAATAATCCCGACGGGTCGAATTGAGTTAGAATATAGAAAGGTCCAATGGTCGGCTTAGAGTTGGTGCACGGCGTACTTTGAAAATGATACTCGGTCCTTCGTCCCGTGGCTTGGGAGAAAGAAAAGTTGGTCTTTGACACAAACTGTGAATTAGCCTAAGTCATAGGCGTTGCCCGCGTAAATGCTCGATAAAGCATGCACGCTTCCACGATGCAAGGCTTGACATAGCCTTTGCTCGTCCCTTGGATTAAGTTGTAGACTTGATTAAGTTAGGCAAAGGATGGTGGTCGACCTAAGACATCCCAAGTACGGTCCTATGAGTTCTACGACTGAGTATAGCCACAAAGTCCTATGGTTTCAAAGCTAGTCGTATGGAGTATGAGTTGGGCGATAGTGTCGCGTAGAGCACGATGGGTCTAAGGCACGATACACGGACTTAGTGTTTAAGGCATGAACCACGGTTGATTTAATAAGTTTTGGAGAAAGGACTATCAAATAGGCATTGAGTGAATGAAATGATATGTTAACATGGAAAGAATGCTCGCGACCGTGGGTCGTCGAGGGGTCCTTGAGGGGTCTCAAGGATAGAAGACTTGAACTTGGTTTTGAAAAGAGATGATAACACTGAGAGTACAATGACTGTGTGAGACGTCAGTTTGAGTGAAGGGTCTTACATGGTCATTGGACAACTTGTCGACAAGGTAGAGTTTCCCCGTAACGGCAACCCAGGGACATGGGACCGTTTCGGCCAAAGGAAATACGGTAATAGCTGTACTGACTCGATAGCATCGGGTTAGTCGGGGACTTCCAGGGGGCTAGCTACCTTGCGCTGGAAGGGTCCCAGCCAGCCGCAAGCTATGTGTCCATGATAGCTTGTCATGCTAGTGACCTCATATAGATGAGTCGGCACGGGCGACAATCCACGAGTGTGCCTTTGGATTAAGTCGAGTATTGAGTGCACTATATCAAGGAGTCGAGTTGAATGTGTGTGTATAGTTTGAATGTAATTTTGGGCCTAAGGTTTGGTCGTAACGTAGGCGACGTGCTTCGGTACGAGATGTGACATCGAGTCTTATGTTGTCGGCATATAAGTTGCATGTTATGATTGAGTTGTCTTGAGTTTAAGTCAAGAGATGCCGTAAGGCAAAGTCGGTCGAGTGACATTTAGTTCACAAGTCCAGATTGGGTCAGTTGGTGATTGAAGCGAAGGGCCGCGAGGCGGCGATATGATTGAGTCTCACTGAGTTGCGAGGCACGGCCTCAGCAAGGGTTTGTAGCACGGTCACACGGGAATGGAGTCTTATCGCGTAGTTGCGTCTCTAATTTGGGCCGTAAGGCAAACACGACTTAATAGGTTAATGTTGTTGGCACAAAAAGGGTTTAGAGGCAAAATATGAGTTAATATCGTTGTTGCAAGCACGGGATGATCGAGCAACACAGAATAGGCCAAGGCGTCGGTCCTAAAACTGATCATAAGGCAAGAGTAGAAAGACAATTGATAAGAAGGGACTATGTTGCACAAAGTAAATCAAACGTGTCGGTTTTGTATGGGTGGACGAGGAGCTCATTCCATCAGTACAGTTGAGTACTGACACCCACATAGTTTTTATGTGCAGGCACAGGTAGAAGCTCGTGGTGCGGAGCTCGCTTGGATGCGTCGAGGCACGGAGTTCCTTGGCGATTCGAAGCGTACGGTCGCATGGAGTAAAGACTTATACGGGACATAATATATGGACGTCGCCTTCCGAAGCATCCGCTGGCTCAAGACTTGTAATTGAGAGAAGAGAGAGAGCTGAGTGACTTATAATGTGATAAGAGTGAGCTTGAGAGACTTGTAATCTTGGCCTTGTGTCCATTGTAATCTTTGTTTCAATATCAATAAATGAGTGTTTTGTAATGACTTGTGTTTGCTTTCTAAATTTTTGCTACATATTCAATGTCTCTGTATGGGACTTCTGTACGACGATCCCGTCGCAGCCGCTGTAATCGGTCATTATGGAACCCGCCTTGCACGAGCGCAATCTTGGCTCGTACGGCATCACGCCCTAGCGAGGACGATCGCTCCTATGAGAGCGGGGCGTGACAGTCAGTACTCAACTGTACTGGTAGAATGAGCTCCTCGCCCACCCATACAAAACCGACACGTTCATTTATTTTGTGCAACATAGTCCCTTTATGATTGTCTTTCTACTCTTGCCTTAGGATCAGTTTTAGGATCGACGTCTTGGCCTATTTTATGTCTGTAGACCATCTCATGCTTGCAATGCACATCAACTTAACAACGTTAACCTATCAAGTTGTGCCTGCCTTTCGACCAAAATCAAAGATAACTACTCAGTGAGACTCCACTTCCATGTGACCTTGCCACAAATCCATCGTACTGTGCCTCGCACTTCAGTGAGACTTAACCATATCACCGTCTCGCGGCCCTTTGCTACTTAATCATCAACTGACCCATCAAGACTTGTGAAACTAAGTGTCACTCGACCAACTTTTGTCTTGCGGCGATTCCTGACTTAAACCCGAGACGACTCAATCCAACTTGTGAAACTCTATGCCAACATCTTAAGACTCGACGCCACAACTCGTGTCGAAGTACGGTGTCTACGCTGCAGCCAAATCTTAGGCCCTAAAATATTGTCTTTATCGTGTACGCATTCTTCTTGACTCTTGATTCACTTCACCTAATACTCGACTCAGTCCAAAGGCATATACGCGGATCGCCGCCCATGCCGACTTATATATATGAGGTTACTAGCATAACAAGCTATACCTGGACTCATAGCTTACGGTTGGCCGTGACCCTTCCAGCGCAAGGTAGCTAGCCCCCTGGAAGTCCCCGACTAACCCGGTGCTATCGATTCAGCACAGCTATCACCGTGTTTCCTTTCTTAGCCGAAACGGTCACATGGCCCTGGGTTGCCGTTACGGAGAAACTCTACCTTGTCGACAAGTTGTCTAATGACCATGCAAGACCCGACTCAAACTGACATCTCACACAATCATTCTACTTTCAGTGTTATCATCTCTTTCCAAAACCAAGTTCAAGACCTCTATCCTTGAGACCCCTCGACGACCCATGGTCGCGAGCATTCTTTCCATGTTACCCTATCTTTTTATTCAACTCATGAACACCTATTTGATAGTCCTTTCTCCAAAATTCACTTTGAATCAATTGTGGTCATTGCCTTAAACACTAAGTCCGTGCATCGTGCCTTAAGCCAACTATAACGCCCCAGTCCTAAAATACTTAGGACTAGGTACGTATCCATGCCAGCTGCATACATACGAATTATACTCTAATATATGAAAACTCGTATGTATACATAAGCTGTAAAATGCAGTAAACCAAGAGTAATCTAATCTCATCCACAAATGAAGAATAAAAGATATCATATAATCAACTGTAATAAGTCTTTGTACAATACGTTGGGCGGAGACAAAGTCCACTACCAACTATCTCAAATAAAAGGTATAAGAAGGAATAGATAAAATAACAAGACTAGCCAAGTGCAATCATCTTCGAAAGGATAGAGAAGATCACGACCTCAACTAGAACACCTGCAACTATCATAGAAGCACACGCCTGGAGAGATAACTAGGTCCTCAGAGGGACGTAACAAGATGCAATAAATATGCCATATAAATACTGAATATAAAATATGTCACAAACAAAAGTAAGTGACAAGACAACAATAAGGTACTCTAACCATACTAAAGTGAACATGCAGTTAAGAACAAACCTTTCGTCGTATGAGCCCTGGACGTAAATGGGATCTGGTATAGTCCCCACTTGGACACCAGTGACCTAAGCACATGACGTTCAAAAACGACAGTGGCCAACCTGAGAGGCTAAACATACCCGTATCTCCAGCGGAGCTTTCGGGTTACAAGGAAAGTGCAATCGAAGCCCATACGACAAGAAAATGTTCTTCCCACCCAATGTACCTATAATGTCGCATCTACGACCATGTAACACTACTAACCGTCAAGTCTTCTAATATACAACTATTGACAGTTAGACCTAACGCATGCGTACGGGTGATCAGCCAACACGCAAGGACCTCTACATGCTACTCATCTCACACATCCTTGTGGTACAACTGTGTCAAGGTATATGCAATACACTACAAACGGTGGTCTCTTAACTCTAAGTCCATATTTTTTTTCTCTTAACTCTAAGTCCATATGCAACCAAAGGATAATAACAAAGTACAACTAATATCACTGAGCAGACTGTAAATCAAGAACTGTAAAAACTAGAAATAAATGAACAGTGATATGTAATAAAATACAAACTGAATATAAACAGTATAATGGCAAGGTATCTTGCCTGAGGTTATGTACAAAAGAGAAAGATCCAGTAGCTCGAACCGACAAATAAACGAAGCAAGAAAAGCCAAATCCCGCAGGTGACTCCGGATGCTGCAACAAACATCACGAACGAGTTTGGAATAGAAGATATACCTATAAAATGCCTGTCCAAAAGTCAAATTCTGGAACATGGGCAAAATCATAATTTTGGGTCAAACGATGTCCGTCGTTGGACCCGCTTTGCACCGAAATGTGCGCCAGAACCTACGGTCTCTAAAGTCATCAAACTACATGTCTACGAATTAGTTTTGATGAGACGAACCCAACGGTATGTCCAATTTTGGATTCCGGTGGACCATGCACAAAATCGCCCGTTGAGTGGGATTGTGGACCCACCAAAATGGCATCCCAGTCAACCTTCTCAGAATTAAACCAAACTTGGCTCACAGGACCAGGAAAATATTTCGAGTCCAATGGCGCAAGTTTTGTCACGATTTGATGAGTGTCCACGAAGTTATGGCCAAGTTTGCAAAATGTCGATACGGGGATATCTCGACGGATACGTACTGATTCCGTCGCGCACATACAACAAAATCGGATTCTGTCAGTTCCCACATGTCGACAACATCCATACGCACCTTTTGATGAATATAGGGTGCAACCATGTTGCCCGGTTTGTCGGGGCGCACGCCGTATCGGGGTATTTTTCTAATTTTTGAAAACAGAATTTACTATTTTTCGTGAAACTTTAACTACGTGTAACTTTTTACATACTAGATAAAAGATGAATCCAGAAGGTGCGTTACAATATCGATTATGTTGTCTTTGACTGTCTTCAATTAGTTTCTACAAAATCTTAAAGTACAGAACGAAAATTGGCCGACAAGTTGATGTTTCAAAACAGTTTTTAATATGCCAGAAAAGTGGTTTTTCTCCAACTTCGCCTTGATTTTTCGAGCAAGTTGGATGGACACGTCAAAATCCACCTGGGGGATCTCGAAGAGGGTCATGTGGGCTTTCTATACGAATTTACGGATCTAAAAACGGATATAAATGAGAGAGATATCGATCGGGAAAGTGGAATACCTTGATGTTGATTTCTGTTGTGGTGGTTGTTGTTGTTGTTTGATGCTGTTGTCGTAGACGCTGTCGCAGGGTGCTGATGTGCTCACGGAGGGGAGGAGTAGGCCGAGGGTGGAGGAGATAGGAGGAGGAAGGTGGAGGAAGAGATTAGGATTAGGTCATATATATATATATGTATGTACATATATATTTAAAAGGGGAAGAGGGGCGGCTAATAATGTTGCTGCTAGTGTTGCTTGTTGCTTATAAAAGGGAAGAGGGGTTCGGCCCCACCAACAACTAGCTGCTATGCTATGGCCAATAATGTCGCTGCTGCATTTTCTATTGTGTGCATTGTGTGGTCGGTTTTCCCACTTGGTGGGGCCGACCACACATGCCATTATTTTCTTTTCTCTTTATCTAAATCTATTTAGCTATATCTATATATATATATGTATATGTATATATCCATATACCATAATCTATCTAAAAACTAAAGAACAATTTAAATATTATCTATCCAAATATTTATATAAACATATCTACATATATATATAAATTCAATTCACAATAAATCAACTCAAAATAATAATATCTTAATAGAATAGACACGTTTATTAAATATCCAAAAAATAACTTTAATAAAAATAAATTAATAAAATCCTCCCAATGAGTGAACTAATACCGCACACCCCTATCCGGGTCCAAAAAAATCTACAATCTTATCAAATATTATTTAATAATAAAAATACCAATAATTGTACATATAACTAAATAATTAGAAATTATACATAAATTTCTAAAATAATTTAGAAAATATTTCTACGTACATAAAATATGTCTACATGGCCACCTTGGTCACACCACATGCCTACATGGGCTTAAATTTGGTTCGGGCCCTGTTCAGACTGAATTGGACAAACCGGGTCATCTAAAAATCAATATATAAAATAATATTTAATTAAAATAATTTAAATGAGTTAATGCACAACTTGGTCTGGTTTTCCTAGTTTGGATAAAACTATGGCTAGGCCTCCCATGGCATGGCTAATATACTAGTCAAGGTACACTGCTACAACTTCCGTGCTAAAAGTCATGGCCGTCTAGTGCTCCAAAACCCAACAATGGCTAAGGTCATTTTTAATAATTAATAAAAACCATAATTTGTATAAATTCATTTTTAAGCCTAATAAAATAATATTTTAAAAATAGGGGTTTTACACCAACTGTGCTCTACGCGACACTCCTGTCCAAGTCGACGGGCCTTGAGATCGTGGGAATACTTAACGTGACAAATCGCAAAAGAGCGGGACAGTACTTGGGATGTCTTAGGTCGACCTGCATAACTTTGCCTGACTTAATCAAACCTACAACTTAACCAGAGGGACGAGCAAAGGCTATGCCAAGCCTTGTATCGTGGAAGCGTGTATACTTTATCGAGCATTTACGAGGGCGGTGCCTAAGACTTATGCTACGTTCATAACTTCGCCAACTCAAACCAACTTTTCTCTTCCCAAGCCACGAGATGAAGGATCGAGTGTCATTTTCAAAGCACGTCGTGCACCAACTCTAAGTCGACCGTTGGACCTTTCCATATTCTAACTCAATTCGACCTGTCGGGATTATTCCCTTTAGCTATGTGGATTCGTCTCTTTTATTATCAAGCCTACTTGTGCGAGTTGAAAACATGCGATTTATTATGTGAAGGCTAAGATGAGGCAAGTTCACCAAAACTACCCCACCTGAGCGAGCGGTCGCCTCGACCGAGCGATGTCTCTGAGTAGCCGTTGCAAGGCTAGTCCGAACGTTGTTGGCGTTTCAATTCCTCCGATTGACTGAGCGTGACAGGTCACTACATCATACACCACTCAGAAAAAGTTTCGTCCTCGAAACTAACTGAGTACACTTATCGACTTATTACTTTACTCAACATTCAAGAACTCTCGCACACACTACTCCTATACATTTCCTCAATTCGAGCCACGCTCGCGCTACCATCACATTTCTTTGAAACTCTATTTCTAAATCCTTGACACTTTTCCATTCCTCAAGTCTCACTTGATTCAATGTATCACTTAGTTGGATCGTGCGCATATTCCAGGCGTCCCTAAAATATATGTATTTCAGCCAAGCTTCGTAATAGAGAATCTGCCATCACCACTCGAGTCGGATTGTGCGCATATTCAAGTGTCCCTGATATACGCGCATGTCAACCGAGCCTCGTAAGTGGTGCCTCCACAATTCGTATCACTTCACACTGGAATGTCTGCCTAACCGCTAGGCTATGTCTTTTAGCTAAAGTCATCCGTCAGTATTGGAATCATAGTTCCCAAACAATAATATCAACACTGACCCCATCCTAAGGTCAAACCAAGTTGACAGTACGGGGGTTTTTCTACCCAAGCTCGTATCACTCCGATTTCTAAACATCGAGCATAGATTTCCTACACACATCCTGACATTCGTCGCACGGGGTCCGAGTCGTTCAGCAAAGCCATCCTACGATAACTCACGTTCACCTAATTCCACGACATATCAATATCGTTCGTTCAATAAACCATTTTGCATAGTCTATCCGTTCAAACACGTTCGATATAGTTCGCCTATCAATCCTTCCAAGTCAAGCACGCTATGACACAATTCATCGCTAAACCATAATTCACATTTCATACTTCCTAAGTCGTTTATCACAATTCACGTATTTGATCATGAGGTCGTCTATCTTAACAATATGTTGCGCCCCGATCTCATGCGATTCAGATTATCCATGGTGGGCATGAATCACCATGCACGCTCCCGCGGGATAATCATTTTCATCGGGATGTAACTCTTGTTTTGTGTCTAGACTAATTTATTCTCGATGCGCGGATTGGACCTACTCATTCCTCAAGTTTATTTCATTCATCAATCGCAAGTCCAAACATCCTCGAATTTTTTTTCGTCTCAAACTAACAAGTCGAGACTATCAAAGTTGTCGCGTCCTGATTTTTCGAGTTTGACCATTTCCGCGACATGAATCACCATGTCAGCGCTCACGCGGAACGATCGTACCAAAATCTGACGCGATGCATGTGCAAGGCTAGAGTTGCGCTCACGTAAGACAAGAATATCGACGTTTTGGTTATCCACGTAACCCTCAAGACACGATCATTTTCATCCAACATCCATCTAAATCAAAATCCTAAGTATTGCATCCAACTGAACGATAACACTTGCACGATCGTCATTTGTCGAGTCAGAGTACCCCCGAATTATCGCATATCGATCTTTGATACGCCTCAATACCATCGATGATATGCGTAACCTGACGATCTTCCTTTGCAACAAGTTTCGAGTCGTACGAATGATGCTATCGTCCGACTGCAAGATCTCCTCGACATTTAAAATCAATTTCGATCATTATCCCTCGAATCATTCACAACATCAATTTGTTCAAATCCGAAATCACGTATATTTGTCCATCTATCTTAAGTCATCGACCAACGCATTTCCTCAATTCGCATCGTCCCTTTTGCTAACTCAATCATCGAGCAACATTCAGTCCAATCCTTAGAGTCATTCGCGTAACTTCAACATTCAACTTTTTCATACACGCTATCTCTCCATTGTGCTAACTTTTTCTATATGATCCACCTATCGATTTCCTTTATCAAGTCATCCGTTCGCTACACCTTAACTTTTCTTCGATTTGATTTCACCTACTCAATTGTTTTCGTGTTACATACTCACACAATCCTTAATCCCGTGCACATTCCGTGTGCGTCAACTCTAGGTTGTTCAAACCAACTCATTCAAATCTTTCAAGATTACAACTTGTTCAACGACACTCAATCTAAGGCTTTACATAATACTACGTTTGCTGATAGACTCATCGACACCCCGCATCCTCAATCGATCGATCGACATCCCTGAAGCTATCGCATACACCACTCAGGGATGAAGTCATTTAACAAATCCTTAACTGTCATTCGAATCAAAATCGACTTCTTCAAATTTTCCGTTCGAACCATTCCTTAAACTTTAAGTACGCCCATCTATATCGCATCGACGTTATCGTCGCTCGATAGCACCCCTATCGATAGTCATCTCATTTACCCAATCAAGTTCAACTCATTCTTGCTCGATACTATTCAATTCCCGCACTCGACTTTTCTAAGGTCGACGCAAATCCTTGGTGTATATGCCAGCCCGACTTAGCCAACCGTGCTTACACGAACCATCTTTTTGTTTCTTGTCAAAAATTGTTCTCCTACGTTTTGCAAAATAGATAGACTTATTGTATAGACATCCCGTGAAACATTTGAGAGAGAGTGCACCAACGATATCACTTTGTGGAAGCAACATTTCAAAGTTTGCGGAAACAACAGAGTTAAAGAATTCAATCGATAGTCCAAGGACGTAAAGTCGTGCTCTGATACCATTATGTCATGCCCTGCTCCTGTAGGAGCGATCGTCCTCGCTAAGCGTGATACCGCACGAGCCTAGATTGCGCTCGTGCAAGGCGGGTTCCATAACGGCCGATTACAGCTGCTGCGACGGGGTCGTCGCACAGAAGTCCCAAGCAGAGACATTGAATATTCCAGCAAAATTTAGAACAAAAATACTAGTCATTCAAAAGATACATTTTATTGATATTGGAACAAAGATTACAATAGGGCACAAGGCCAAGATTACAAGTCACTCGAGCTCACTCTTCTCACATTACAAGTCACTCAGCTCTCTCTCTCATCTCTCAATACATGTCTTGAGCCAGCGGATGCTTGGAAGGCGACATACTACATTATGTCCCGTATAAGTCTTTACTCCATGCGTTCGCACGCTTCGAATCGCCAAGGAACACCGTGCCTCGACGCATCCAAACGAGCTCCGCACCACGAGCTTCTACCTGTGCCGACACATATAAACTATGTGGGTGTCAATACTCAACTGTACTGGTAGAATAAGCTCCTCGCCCATCCATACAAAACCGACACGTTCATTTACTTTGTACAACATAGTTCCTTTATGATTGTCTTTCTACTCTTGCCTTAGGATCAGTTTTAGGACCGACGCCTTGGCCTATTTTGTGTCTGTAGAACATCTCGTGCTTGCAACGCACATCAACTCAACAACGTTAACCTATCAAGTCGTACTTGCCTTTCGGCCAAAATCAGAGACAACTACTCAGTGAGACTCCACTTTCATGTGACCGTGCTACAAATCCATCGTGACGTGCCTCACACTTCAGTGAGACTTAACCATATCGTCGCATCACGGCCCTTTGCTACTTAATCATCAACTGACCCCTTAAGACTTGTGAAACTAAGTGTCACTTGACCAACTTTTGCCTTACGGCGATTCCTGACTTAAACCCGAGACGACTCAATCCAACTTGTGCAACTCTATGCCAACATCTTAAGACTCGATGCCACAACTCGTGTCAAAGCACGGTGTCTACGCTGTAGCCAAATCTTAGGCCCCAAAATATTGTTTTTATCGTGTACGCATTCTTCCTGACTCTTGATTCACGTCACCTAATACTCGACTCAGTCCAAAGGCATATACGCGAATAGCCGCCCATGCCGACTCATCTATATGAGGTCACTAGCATAACAAGCTATACCTGGACTCATAGCTTGCGGTTGGCCGGGACCCTTCCAGCGCAAGGTAGCTAGCCCCTGGAAGTCCCCGACTAACCCGGTGCTATCGATTCAGCACAGCTATCACCGTGTTTCCTTTCTTGGCCGAAACGGTCCCATGGCCCTGGGTTGCCGTTACGGGGAAACTCTACTACATTGTCTCGTCCTGCTCAGTCAATCGGAGGAATTGAAACACTGACGACGTTCGAACTTAGCCTTGTACGGCTGCTCGGAGACATCGCTCGGTCAAGGTGACCGCTCGCTCAGGTGGGGTAGTTTCGGTGAACTTGCCTCATCTTAGCATTCACATAATAAATTGTATATTTTCAACTTGCACAAGTAGGCTTGATAATAAAAGAGACGAATCCACATAGCTAAGGGAATAATCCCGACGGGTCGAATTGAGTTAGAATATGGAAAGGTCCAACGATCGGCTTAGAGTTGGTGCACGGCGTGCTTTGAAAATGATACTCGATCCTTCGTCCCGTGGCTTGGGAGAAGGAAAGTTGGTCTTCGACGCAAAACTATGAACTTGCCTAAGTCATAGGTGTCGCCCGCGTAAATGCTCGATAAAGCATGCACGCTTCTACTGTGCAAGGCTTGGCATAGCCTTTGCTCGTCCCTCGGGTTAAGTCGTAGGCTTGAGTCAGTTAGGCAAAGTTATGTCGGTCGACCTTTTTTGCAAAAACACAAGTTGATCTTTATTTCACAAACTTTGTAAAGAAGATTACAAGAATTCTGGGAAAGTACAACTGTAGGAATCCAATCTAGAAGACGATTACTTTATCCCTTGGACGATGTGAACTTTAAAGACGGTAGCCTTTGAATTTGAAGGCGATAGCCTCGGAAGAATGCAGCAGCACTTGGGAAATAACTCCTGAACTCTCTGATATTTCTAAACTTTATGTCTGATCTCTTGGAATGAAGACTTGAAACTCTATATATAGAGTTCTGAAAATAACTAACTTTTAGTTATTCTGAATGGCACAAGTTGGATTGCGCATGCACTGGATTGCACAGCATTAGACTGCGCAGGCAGTTGTCTGATCGTGGGCCAACTGTCTTGGACACATGGCATAATTTGATTGAAATGCGTATGATCGTGTACAGACGGTTGCCACGTAGTGATCAATTGATGGCATGAATGTCACGTATATATTTGTCAGTTGTCATGATGAAGTACGCCACATGAATTGTGCTGACTTCAGATTGTGCTAGAATAGACTGTACACCAGAAAGCCTGGCAGATTGTGCTATATGTACAGCTGTCCTCGAGCGTTGTACGACGCAATAAAAGAACAGTCTCCTCGTTTTTTGTGCTGTCAGTTGTCAGAAGATTTGATTGTGTCAGGTAATGATGACATGGCCACGTCAGCTTGTGCACTTGAAAGTGTGCGCAGTCCACTCTGCGTAATCTGGATGATGCACAATCTGACTTCTGCGCAATTCATTTGAAAGATGTATTTCTTGATTTTCATGACTTTGTTGATGGGTGCAACTTGATTTTTTTGGACCTACAAGACCCCCTTCAAAGTTTTCAAAAGTTGAATTTATTCAAAATTTTGAAATACTTTGAATTTTGAATTTTCAATCAAGTTGCGCACGTGATGATGCTGTCTGCGCAATCGGAGGGATTAACCCTATTTATTCGACGCAATCTGAGGCGGTCGTTGATCTTTGAAAAACTATAAATAGTTCTCTTCGTCCTTCATATTATTCTTTACTTGTTTTCATTGTGCTTGAGAGAGAAACCTACTCCGACTTCACTCTTTCTTCTCCGTCGACTTCATGGCTCCCAAGCGCTCCTCCGTCGCCGTCAAAGGCAAGGCCCCCGTCGAGTCTTCGGCTCGGGTTGCGCCGCGCCCTTCCCGACACGAAGCTGCGCACCCTACTTTACGAGGTAGACAACCCAATCGAAAACCCTTTTTAGGGTTTTTTCGACTTTACTGAATCTTAAAATCTATCTCTTTTTAGAGATGTGATCATACTGTGCCACCCTGTTTAGGGTTTTGGTTGCACGAACCCATTATTCTTCATTTTTATGAAGAATATCTTCTCGCGCAAACGGTTGAATTGCGCTGGCAAAAGTCAGCGCAATCGGCTGATTTGCGCAAGATTGTCAGCGCAATCTGATGCTTGCGCAAGATTTATCAGCACAATCTGATGCTTGTGCAATCTGATGTTTGTGCAATCTGATGATAGAATCTCTGACTTGACTTATACTAAATTTTGTTTTTTCTGTTTGATGCAGTTGATACCAGAGAGGACCCGAATTATGAAATCTTCACAGGAACTTTAGCTGAGCCAGAATTCAAAGAAGACTTATCCCATGTACTCTTCCCACAATATGCCCTTCCATCCTCTCGCCAAGCTATCCTGATAACTCAGGATAATAAAACTTTGCTAAGTCTGATAAATGGATAGCCCTTGCAATCTGCTGACGCCATCACTCACAAGAAACCTATGTTCCTATTCGGCGACGCCATTGATAAAAGTTCTCAACCAAGACCCCGAGTTGAGTCAAGAACTTTCCAAAGGAAGGAGAAACTGATCCAGTTACCAGACATAGCTAGATGCCTTCCTCTAGCACGATATGCTCATGCAAGCCATCCTAGGATTACTCCCCTTCAACATGCACGGACAGGAAAAATCTGTGTCAAGAAAGGCCCGAACAATAGGGACATGTTCTATAGCTCTTCTGAGAGACACAGCACTTTACTAAGAGGGTTGAAGCCAGGTTGTATTCCCCCAGAGAACTCGTCTTTGTTGCTGTCGGTAAGGACACCGATTTTTGCTAACGAGTATACAAAAGCTGAGGGTAGATATCCGGAATAGGATATCCGGCTGACCGGTTTGGTGAACCCGGAGAACAGGAGGTGGAACTGTATAGCCAACTGGGCATTGGCTCAATTTGAAGATCAACTTAAAGAGATTGATCTTTATAATGCGGTATATGCTACCGTGTATGGCTTCCACCCAAACCCTCATCTGTTTTTGGCCCTGGCAGAGAGGTATAACTATAGGACAGGGACGTTCATGACGCCCTGCGGGGAGATGGGATTGGCTCTCCATGAGATGAAGTATATCTCATGCCTACCAAATGGAGACTCCCCTTATGAGGAGTATGTTCCCACAAACGACGAGTTAGAGAGACTGCGTCGGGAAAATCCAGAAATGGTAGCAGTTTTCGACGAACTACTGTGCCATTACAATATATGCTCCCTGTATTGCCAGAGCGGCTCTTCCAGCACATGTTATTCCTCCAAATGGTTACCTTATCTTTTTCTTAACCATATCGTTGAGAAGAAGACCAAAGATCATGACTCCTGCAATCCAACTTTCTTTTAACCTCTCAGCAACAGTGAAGTGATAAAGCTGATGGAAGAAAAATAAGAGAATGGATATTAGAGTTACTGATGAACACCAATATCATCCGCTCAAGCCCGGAGATTTTGTTGAAAGCTTTATAAGAATGGGCTACAGGTCCATGTCTAAAGAAGCTCAGCTGGCAGGATTTTTGACATACTGGCTCTGCCGATTTGTTGTACCTGGAGCAAGTGCCGTAGACCGCTTCCACCGCGGCATACTCTTCGCTGCCGTCCGGTTAGTCTTCGGCTACCGGATGGATTTGCTATCAGCGATGACCTGTAGAATAAATGCAGGTCTTCGTCTGTATGTCGACTCAATGATCAAGTGGAAGGGTGAGAAAGGGAACTTCCCAAGACTGGAGTTGCCCTACACCTATCTATTCGGGTGGTTGCTTCTGCATCATCCATCTCTGATGAACCCCGACATGGGGGCAGTTAGCGGCAGCTTTCTGCGTAGATTCTCCCGAAGCGAATGGATGTACGTTAGTCTGAAGGACTGCAGACGTGCCTTCAACCTTGGCAAGGGATGGAACTTTTATAGCTTCGCTTCTCCAACTGGTTACGAGTTCATAGCGACAAATATGGTTGATCTGGGGAGGCAGCCACTGGACCGAGCAGCTTTTGACTGGCTAAAGGCGATTAGACCATCACATTTGGTACACAGATTTGAAGATGAAAGCTACCGTGAACCATATCTGCCGAGTCGCTTTGCTCGTCAATTTGGTTATGACCAATTCCATGTAGGCAACGCAATAACTTGCCTACAAGGAAAGGGGTACCTAATTAATGGTACGAGAGCATGGGCCTACTATATTGCTCGAGACACTAGGACAGTGTTCTCGATGCCTAACAAGAATGATAATGGCCCAAGAATGCTATATACATATTCGTTGTTCTACACAGCTAACAATACATTTGCTGAGAACTTTAGTCTTATTGATAGCTTCGCAACAGCGATACGTCTGAAGAAAGGGGCCACTGCTACATTAGCTCCAGCAAATGATGAACAACATAAACCGGTGGATGATCCATTGGAAGCTTCCAGAGAAGTAAACTTCCCTGAGGAAGTAAATCAACCACTGAGAATTTCTCTGAAAGTGGTTAAGTCTCCGGCCAAGGAGAAGAAGAGAAGGAGAGAAGAACCTCCTTCTCCAGTCGCGAAGAAGAAGTTGATCTTGGAACCATCATCAGAGAAGGTCACTACTAGATCACAATCCCGACAATTGGCTGAATCAACCCGAGAAGAAGCAGCTACGCCGACCTCTATTCAGAAATAGGTCGAGGTAGTAAATGTAGAAAGTCCTGAGAGGCCTCTGCATAGAAAGAAACTAGCCTATATAAGAAAAAAAATAATGGTCTCTCCTCCAAGGCAAATATTGTCTTCGGTGGTAGTAAATGCTGCAGCGGGAATTACTATGTCATCTCCTACTCCCGCCTCTGAGCTTAGTCCAGAGCAGAGAGAGGAAACTGAACAGAGAGGAGGCGACAGAGCCCAGAGAAGAAATTGAGCAGAGAGAAGAGGCTGCAGAGCCCAGAGAAGAGGAAGCTGTACGATCTTCTTCACCAGCGGCAGTAATGACTCATCTTCCTGTTATACCGGGAACAGCCCACGAGGAGGAAGATCGTTTAATGATCGAGGCATTAAATGATTGTGACTTCGGTTATCAAGAAGATGCTGATCATCCCACTGCAAATGCTAGCGAAGAAGCTCCTGAGGATAGTAAAAGCGAGAAGAGCACATCATCAGAGGCTCTTGATGAGACACAAAATCCTGAAGAGGACATTGAGGTCCAGACATCTCCCAGAGCTGTTGATGACACCCTGAATCCTGGAAAGGAGGCTGAGGTGCCGGTATCTCCAGAGAAGATTGCAGATGAAGAAGTGGCTTTGGAAGAAACTCCTACTGTTGATCCCCAAGGTATAGAATGAAATTAGCAATCTTCTTTTAATAAATTGATAGCTGACATCTTTATTTTTATTCATACAGAATTCAGATCTTCTCCAGCTCCTCCAGCGTGCACAGATATAGTGCTTGCAACGATGATAGCTAGTAGTAGTCGTCATTTATCATGTGGCTCTGAGGCAGGCAGTAGCCAGGCAATAATATCTGAGGCTACATCTGCTAGGCTGGAATCTGTTCTAACAGATAACAGGCCTGATATTGGACCAAGCCACGGTAAGATTGCTTTCATCTTTAATCTTCTTTGACAGTAGCAAATGACAGGCACAATGACAAAATTTTAATTTTGCAGAGAAACAACCGGGAGGAGCAACCAGCTCTACTCTAGCTCCTTTATTTAAAGAGCCCTCCATCGAAGTGCAAGAGACTGAACATCCTGCCGCTTTATCGTCAATATGAGTAGCTTCTACTCCTGGTGCTTTGGCTACCAATCAGTTTGTCATTAAATCATTTACCAAATTCTTCTTTGATTCATTGGGGCCTTTAATAGATAGAGTGATGGAGAAGGAAGAGGCCGATTTCTCCACTGTTAGAGGTCCAACCTCTTATTTGGTAAATGCCATCCGCGATCAAGGTGATGAGGCTCAAGCCACTTTTCTTGATCACATATTAAATGAGCTGGAGACCTCAATAAATAGCTACAAAGAACTAAACAAAGGAGAGGTAGAACTTTTAGTGCAAGCCGAGTTTGAACGAATGTCTCAAGAGGCTGCGGTTGAGAAAGTTAACTTCCAAATTCTCTTGGATACTTTCACCACCAAATCTGCTGAATACAACTCCAAGGTGGAAACAGTGACCTGTGTTGCTGAAAGAAAAGAAAAGAAAATTGCTGAATTAAAAGCAGAGATTGCTCGTCTTCAGGAAGAACTGGAAGATGAGGTCATCCAACATCAAACTGCAATTCAACAGCTTGATGTTCTAACTCAAGAAAGGGATGAATATGCTGCGGCTCATAATGCTGAAATCACTCACCGAATGGTAACTCTGCCAACCTTCAATGAAAAATCTGGGATGGAAGAAGCCAGGAAGAGAGTGATGGAATCTCGTGAAGAGCGTCTGCAAATTTTGAAGCAGCAAATTGCCAATTTGATGACACCTCCAGCCTAGTAGAAATATTCCTTGTATCTTTTTATTTTGCAATATGAATCTTTGTAATGTCTTGAATTTTTATCAATAAAAAAGACATTCTTTGTGGCTCTATTATTTATTGCATATCTTATTCAGATATAAATAATAGCAATAGAAAATATATTCAGAGGTACATGACATGATATATTTCTTGATCTTGGAAAATAATCATATTCAATTAAATCTGCTCAGAGGTAATATGGACGTGGCAGAATATAATTTGTTGAATATTATTATTTCAATAGACAACTTAATCGAGAATGATAAGTTGCTGATGTGGATAAACGAACGAAATAAATCGTCAAAATATATGAACGAAGTGAATCGTCAGGATGAACGGATGAACCGTCAAATGAGTGGAATGAACGAACGAATCGTCAGATTGATTGAATGAACGGGTGAACCGTCAAATTGATGTGATGAACGGATGAACCGTCAGATTGATGGAATGAACGGGTGAACCGTCAAATGGATGGAATAAACGGGCGAATCGTCAAATGGATGAATGTGTCGCTTTGTTGTTTTAAGAATCTCTGCCTATAAATAGAACAGAAATATGGAAGGAATGATCATTTTTATATTTCAACATAAGAATGTCGTCTGGAGATGCATCCGATAAGGCCGAGATCACCCCAAAGGTAACAGCAAGTACTGAAGAACGTCCTGCCGAACTGGTTCAGCCAAAGCAAACGGAAACAGGCGAAGGTTCGTCTGTACCCAAGCCACCACAGGATATCTTAGATTTCCTACTTGAACCAGGAAAGACTGAAGAAGAAGAAGCCATGAGGATGGCTGCTTGCAAGTTCTTGGTGAGTTCCAGCAAGGATGTTCTTGGCTCTTTTGCTGATTATGTCTTTGATAAGGACGACAGTGGTCCGCGTCCCAATGTTAAGAAGGATAATAGTGATCTTCCTTGATATTATGTAATATCATTTTATGATAAAAAATAAAATCAAACTTTATTTATGAACTGTCTGATCATATTTACATAAAATCCCTGTTACAATTATACATAGTATTTCTTGAGGAATTTGCCATTGATAGGCATCATTGCAACTCGACCGTCTAACTCTGAAAGTTGATAGCCTCCATTTGAAAAGACTTTGCTGACAATGTAAGGCCCTTCCCATTTTGCATCGAACTTGTCTTTGCTCGAATGAGTCATAGTCATAGGACGTCTGACTGTTAAAATGAGCTCTCCTTGTTGAAAGACTCTGACTTTAACTTTGCGGTTGAAAGTCTTCGAGACACGAGCTTGATATAACTCAATATGTTGTTGAGCCATTAATCGCTTCTCATTAAGTGCTTCTAGTTCTTGAAGTCAAAGAAGATCATTATTCTCTGTAGTAAGCTCATTAGCAATGACAATCCTTAAGGACGGAATTTGAAGTTCTAGAGGTAGAACTGCTTAACAACCGTACACCAAAGAGAACGGTGTAAAGCCTATGGGATTGCGGACCGTAGTTCGGTAGGCCCAAAGACATTCACCAAGCTTTTCACTCCAGTTTCGTTTGTTAATAGATACAAACTTCTTGAGGAGCTTGATGATAGTCTTGTTGAAGGCTTCAGCTAAGCCATTAGCAGCAGGATTGTAAGCTGTCGAAGCGACGTTGTCAATCCGATGATCGTCACAAAACCTTGTAATCTTTTGGCTGATGAACTGAGGTCCATTGTCATGGATGATTCGTCGAGGTACACCAAATCTATAAATGACATGGTGTTTGACGAAGTTGATGACGCTGCTGGTCTTGACTTCAGCCAATGGTATAGCTTCGGCCCATTTGGAGAAGTAGTCGGTTATTGCCAGTATGAACCGATGTCCTCTAGAAAAAGGAGGATTGATGGGACCGATGATGTCCATGCCCTAAGCTTCAAAAGGCCAGGAGGCAGCAGTCAGATGAAGGAATTCTGATGGTTGATGAATAAAATATGTATGGATTTGACAAGCTCGACATTTCCTCGCATATTCGATGGCATCAGATACCATAGAGGGCCAGTAATAACCCGTTCGTCGGATGCGATCCTGTAGCTTAGTACCGGGTTGATGTGCTCCGCAGACACCGTCGTGAGTTTCACGTAATACTTGCTTTGCTTCATCACCAGCAAGACAGCGCAAGAGTAGGCCGTCATAAGTTCGTCGATAAAGAGTTTTGGTGGTATAATTGTAGTAGAATCGTAGAGACTGCCGACGAATACTCGTAGCCTCCTTGGGATCTTCAGGGAGTATTTCATGGACCACGAAGTCGATAAAGGAAGTTCTCCAATCTTTACTGATAACATTGGCTTCAGTAAGATTACTGAACTCAATATTACGATTGTTTTCGACGCAGAACAATTCCCGATTAGGGATGACCACCACCTGTTGTCTTTTGATAGGGATGGCTAAGATAGCTGCAAGATTGGCCAAAGCATCGGCTTCAGTATTGCAAGCTTGCCGAACATATTCAATAAAGAAGGCTTTGAATGATGTAGCCATGTTGATTGTAGCTTCAAAGTAAGGCACTAGATCTTGATGGCGAACTTCATAGGTCCCTCTAACCTGGTTAACAACCAGCTTAGAGTCACCATAGACTTCAAGATACTCGACGTCTAGTTGTTTAGCTAGCTGAAGGCCGATGAGTAGGGCATTGTATTCTGCCACGTTATTGGAGCAAGGCTCATCTAGGGAGTATGCTCTTTGAATAGCTGACCCGTCCGGAGAAACAAGGACAACTCCAACTCCTGCAACAATGGCACCATTGGGTCCAATCCTGGATGCACCGTCAAAGAATAGACGCCAAGTAGGAAATTCTTCAGAGATTGTATTAGATTCCAATGTCTCGTCTAAAATTTTATCATAGAGTTTAGATGTCTCTGGAACAGATAAGCTGCTAAGAAATCTGTCAGTGCTTGACCTTTGACAGACTTTTGAGGAACATATACCATGTCATATTGGGCTAGCAGAATGGCCCATGTAGCCAGCCGAGAATTAAGTGTGCTAGGCTTTTTCATCAGTACCCGAAGAGGATTAACTCGGGAAATGACATGAATAGTTTGGCCAATGATGTAATGTCGAATCTTTTGAACAGCAAACATAAGAGCTAGGCATTCTTTTTCGACCGGACTATAACGGTGTTCGGCACCAATCATAGTACGACTGAGATAATAGATAGCTTGTTCGTGGCCTTCTTTGTTCTTTTGGGCAAGTAAAGCCCCCAATGAATGGTCCATAGCACGGACATACATTAAGAATGGTATGCCAGAGATTGGTGGTACCAAGACTGGTGGATTCATGAGATATCGCTTGATATCGTCAAATGCTCGTTGATATTCTTCGGTCCAAACGAAAGATACACCCTTCTTCATGAGTTGAGTGAATGGTCTACAGCGTCCAGACAGATTCGAAATGAACCTCCTGATGTACGCAAGTCGACCTTGGAATCCTCGTAGCTCTTTTAGATTGCGTGGAGGACGCATCTCTTGAATGGCTTTGATCTTCTCGGGATCCACGTGTATACCCTTAGAGGTAATGATGAAGCCGAGAAATTTGCCACTAGAGACAACCAAGAATGACTTGGTGGGATTTATTTTGAGTTGATGTTGGCGCATGAGGTTAAAGATAGTTCTCAAGTCTTGGATGTGATCTTCCTTTAGACGACTTTTGACGGCGATATCGTCGACGTAGCATTCGACAGTCTTGCACAGATGATCTCGAAAGATGGTACTCATGGCTCGTTGGTACGTTGCACCAGCGTTCTTGAGACCAAATGGCATGACAGTATAGCAGTAGACTCCACGAGGAGTACGTAAAGAAGTATGTTTTTCATTTTCAGGATTCATCCGAATCTGATTGTATCCGGAGAATCCATCCATAAAAGAGATTCTTTCGAACCCACAGGTGTTGTCAATCATGACGTCCATGATAGGAAGAGAAAATTCATCTTTTGGACATGCTTCATTAAGATCCCGAAAGTCGATGCAGACTCGAACTTTGCCGGTTTTCTTTAGAACTGGGACAACATTAGCTACCCAATCAGGATGCTGTTCTTCTTAGATAAAACCACAAGCGATGAGCTTCTTGACTTCATCATCGATTGCGTCCATCATTTCTGGCTTGAAGTGCCGTTGTTGCTGTTTGACCGATTTTGCATTCGGCAGGATGTTCAATTAGTGAGTAGCAACTTTGGGATCTAAACCTGGCATGTCTTCATAACTCCAGGCAAAAACATCAATGTATTCTTTAATCAGAAGAATTAATTCTTGTTTATCTGCCTCTGGAAGGTTCTTGCTGATGAATATTGGACGAGATGACCCGTTCTCTCCTACATCGACTTGAACTAATTGATCTTTGGTAGGAGGTTCCCTTTGTTCGAATCGGGGTTCCCATTGGGTATCCATCCGTTGAGCCCAAGGATCTGTTTCAGGACTTTCTTCAATATCCTCGTCATAGCCTTTTGGAAGTTCGACGGAGACCATGTTAGAAGATACAGTCAGCCGATGGACTTGACCGATGCTGGTGTCAGAATCCCATGATCTGGAATCAGAAGAGTTAGAACGCTCCTCACTATCGGATTCAGAGCCTGCTGGGGATAATAATGGGGGTGAAGCATATCCGAGACCTCTTTTGGTCCTGCTGTAGTACATCTCTGACTTTTCTTTCGGAACAGCCGTACGGATAGGAGTTCTTCTACCTTTACCGTAGTTGAGGCCGCTCTTGAAGTCATAACTTATCTTTCGGATGATGTCTTTCGATTGTTGACTGTAACGACGGAGTTGAAGATGCCCCGTGTCACTACTTTTGCTATCATCCGTATAGCTGAATTGTTGTTCCGGTCCTTTACTAAAAAGTATTGGACTTTTGCCTTTCTTACGAGCGGGAACAATACGATATGAATCTTTTGGGTATTCATATAAGACTTCTGTTTGAAGAGGTTGCACAACTCCCATTGTAAATGATTGAAAGCTATCTAACATATCCAAATAGCACTTAGCATGATAAATGACATCAGTATACTAGAAAGTATATGCTTGTTCATTGATTTGTTCATTTGTATTTACAGCAGGACCTTTAGCCTTAACAGGCTTGGTCAGATTGATTACAAGAGGGGGAGAAGAAGAAGAAGAACGTGGAGGAGGATTGGCTTTGTTACGACGGAGATCGATAACAAGCGGCTCAGAGGAGGTGAGCTCCCTTTTTTTCCTTGTTATGAGATAAATCAATAACAAGTGGCTCAGAAGAGGTGAGCTGCCTTTTTTTCTTGTTACGACGTAAGTCAATAACAAGTGGCTCAGAAGAGGTGAGCACCCTTTGATCTTGGCCATCATCAGTTGGCTGCTTCTGGACTGGCAAGTGGATAGCCAATGGTTTGGAGGATTGAGGACAAGAAATACGCCCTTTGACAGGTATGATGGGGGTGTCATTAGGCACTGCTTCTTGTTCTTCTTCAGTGTCCAAAGACAGGACAACCTTCATGAATTCATCCTTGTACATACGAGCATCGTTGCAGTATGCTTCGACGCCTTTGAAAGGATAGAGATCAACAACCTCCTTTTGTACCTCTCCATTGTCATCAACATATTTGAAACATTGATAGAGAGTTGACGGGACAATGTTGTGCTCGTGCAGAAATGGTCTTCCCAGCAAAGCATTGTAGGAACAACCATGATTGTCAATGATGTAGAAAGTAACCTTTGTGCAAAGATTACCTATTTGGAGTTTTAGGCGAATCTTGCCCAGAGGCTCACTCCTTCCCTGGTTGAACCCAAAAATGGTGGTGATTGTACTGAAAAGACTATGCACTGGGATCTTCAGTGCATCCAACATTGTCTTCGGCATAATACTGAGAGCAGACCCTGGGTCTATCAGAATACGATCGACTTTCATCGAGTCGACGTATCCTGTATAGTAGAGAGGACGGTCGTGCCTGTTGTCTTCCATCGACATGTCATCTTGTGTGAAAGTTATGTTTGGAATTAACTCCAACACACTATGACAATGAAGGCAAGAGACTGGTTCTGCTTTCGACTTCTTCAGAAGGGCTAGACAAGTTTCAGCTTGCATAAGAGCCTCGCTCAGAGTTTCCCGAGTCTCTTTGGAGAGGCGCAAGAGCTCGAAGATGGATATCCAGGCCGGTGTATTGGCTAGTTGAGCCAAGATATCAAAGTTGTAAGGCTTTTCAAGTCCGGAAGGAGATGACTTCTTCAACGATTTGTCGAAGCGGACTTGTTGTTTGCCTTTGTCAGCTACCGTCGGCTTGGGAGGAGTAGACTCTACAACCGGTGAGGATGCAGTAGGAATATCCTCAGTGGAAGTAGGCTGTACTGGAGCAGGTTCAGAAGAAGAAACATGATTATCTTGAGTTTCGGGATAATCCTTTAAATAGGCTTTCCCTGATCTGGTGCCCAACAGGATTTCTTCATCAACTATGGGGTTAAAAGACACCATATTGCAAGTCTTTGTCTTGCCCTTGGAGCGGCCTTTCTTCTTGGAGGAAGAGGGAAGTTCGAACTCTGAAGCAAGATCCGGATGGATCCACATAATCTCGCCATTGTCAAGAGACAAGGGGACAAGACCTTCACTTCGTGGAGGAGGGAGATTCTCAATCTTAAGAGTAGCTTTGGGGATAGGAATGACACCGTACTGCACCATCTGGGATAGAAAGTCGCCGAATTGAACTGAGACCATGTTTGCGGTAACAGTCTTCTCGTCTTGCTGCAGAGTGACAACACCAGCGTTGACCAACTCCTGGATTTTGCCTTTGAGCACATAACATGCTCGAGTAGGATGCCCAATGAACCTGTGATAAACACAGTACTTAGGATGATCAGTCTTACCGACTTTATCAGGTTTCTTTGGATCTGGAAGTTGGATTTTATTGCTTTTGATCAAGCAATCAAAGATGCTAGCAGTGTCATTCTCGTCAAAGGAATATTCTACTTTAGGATGAGGTTCCCTTGGTGGAGGTGCAGAAGGAGTGGAAGTAGACGTAGGTGGAGCTACGTTAACAGCCAGGGATTCTTTGTTCTTGTTCAAATTGATGTTCAAAGTTTCTTTTCCTTTGCGATTGTTCTGGCGATTGCCACCACCCGATGTTTGATGTTCATCCCGGTCGGGGTTAGACATTTGTACCCCTAGCTGCTTGAATTTGTCGACGCTAACTTCAGCTGCTTTAGCGTTGACAATGAAGGATGGCCAATCTTGGAACTGAGTCGACCCCATCCACATGTTGATGATAGGCAACAAATTTGCCTTGTAGGTGTCTATGGTGACAGCGGCTGGAGTTCCAGATGGCATTTTCAAAGCTTCCCGGCGGAACCTTTCAATGAAACTCTCAGCAGTTTTATTGTGTCTTTGTTTGATTTTATTGAGGGCTGACATAGTCATGTTGTTGATCCCCTCGTAAAATCGTTCCAAGAAGATTTGCTTTAAGTCAGAGAAGGAGATGATACAACCATCGGACAAGCTTCTATACCAAACGTATGCTACGCCGGCTAAACAGCCAACAAATACTCTGGTAAGAAGAGCGTCATTTGGTTGAAGTTGGACAGTCATAACCTCAAAGTGGTTAATGAACTGACTGGGAGAAGTGTTGCCGTCAAACAGCGAGATGGTTGGGATCTTGTACTTTGGAGGGAATAGGACTTCCTTCCATTCAACTGGATAGGGTTGCTTGATCCCCAACCTTTGCAAGTTATCCTTCTCCTTGAAGGCCTCGAACTGAGTGCGCAGGAGATTGACAGCTTCATTGGCATCTTCCACTGATGTAGAAGGAGCAGGCTGAACCACGGTGTTAGAAGAAGGAACAGCATGATAAGCACTACCCCCAGCACCTGACTGACTGGGTGTAGGTTGGATTTGTACAGGAGGTACTGGAAGAGAGGCTACCCCCAGCCCTGCATTGACAGGCACCGACGATGCTATGATTTCAGGATTTGTAGGAGGTACGGTCGGTAGGACTGTATGCTGGGCCACAATGATGGAATGCATACTTGCGACCATCTCAGCCATGGTCTTCAACTTATCTTCTAGTGCAGCTATCCGTTGTTCTTGACTAGCTGAACTAGAAGCATCGGGATCTT
Source organism: Iris pallida (assembly GCA_029216955.1). NCBI lineage: Eukaryota > Viridiplantae > Streptophyta > Magnoliopsida > Asparagales > Iridaceae > Iris > Iris pallida. The sequence continues at coordinate 5,712,371 of JANAVB010039216.1, forward strand.
CATTGACAACATAAGTTGTCACTTCTCTGGGTACAGTAGAGGACACTGTTTGTTCTGAGCTTTCACTGTATGCATCATAGTCGGAGAAAGAATCATCTCCTGAGTGAGAAGAAAGGAGACGTTCGAAAGAATCTTGAAGATTCCTTTGACCGATTGTGTCTCGGCTTCGGGATCTGGTATGTTGGAATACTCCTTCAGAGGATTCTTGAAGTAAATCCAAATACCGCTGGCTTAGCTTGCGAGGCTTTCCGTACTTGGAACACTTCCTACCCCCAGTGTCTCTGGAAGTCATGTTGACAGAAGCGTACAAAATCTCGTCTTCATCTTCCGATATAGGTTCAGAGTTAGGAAAGTTCAGACGATCGAAGACAGATCGTCTTGTTGTCTGGCAACAACACTTGATGACCACTTTGTGATTGCAATGGTGTCCAAGTGGTTGCATTGGGGATGTTGAGATATTATTTCGTTTTTGTTTGAGGTGTTCTCGGAGATCGGAAACAGCAACGGGACGAACAAAAGTTCGAGGGATGTGTTCTTTGATAATATTCGGAACATGGTTCCGATTCTTCAAATGTTTTGTTGCCTGAGTGTATAGGAAAGTGCTCACTTTATTGGCATAGGTGTCCGAATTCTTGATCCTGGAAGTTTGCTTCTGATGCTGATTGGTCTTCGGCATTGGCTGTTTACGCTTCACCGAAGTTGGCCTGTTGAGATAAGTTCTTAGATCAGCAAACTCATCCCCAGGGGTTTCTGTCTGAGACACCAGTAATTTTCTCTGTCTTGAACGGGAGATCTTAAGAGTTGGGAGATCTTGGAACTCTGCTACCGGAGTAGGCAGAATACCCCTCTGATCAGTACACTTCCATTTGGCAAGGAGAGAAGAAGAACCCTTGTTGGAGAGAGTTCTTGTACTGACTGGTGCCGAGGCACATTCAGATTGATCTTCAACGGTAAAAACCGAGGAAGATTGAGAAAAGACCAAGGGGCCTTTTCCTTTGTTTTGGAAAGAAGGGTTAGCTAAAGAGCGTTTCCCTCTGTTGTCTTCCAAGTCATGGGACGAGAAAGTTTGAGAAAAGACCAAAGGGCCTTTTTCTTTGTTCTGGGGAGGAGGAGGAAGAGCCAAAAGACCACCCCCAGTGGATTGCGCAGGAGCAGCAGAGTGTTTGAGAGTATAAGAGCTTTTTTCCTTGTTGTGAGAAGAAGAGAGATTAGCCAAAGGGCTGTCTCTCTTGGATTGCACAGACACAATTTTCGTATGGGTTGATGGCGCACTGGCAGATTGCACATGAGAAGTTCTGGCAGAATGTCTTCTGGCCTTAGTCACAGTGGTTTGCGCAGTAGGAGCCTTGTTGCCAGAGTGCTTGTGTTGTACTCTGGTTATTGGAGTAGTAGACTGCACAGGCAGAGTTGCAGCCAACAGCGCCAGAGGAACAGAAGTCTTGTACTTTGATAGAGCAGCATATGATATAGTTTGTGCACTGGCAACAACATATTATACACGAGTAATAGAGGCAGATTGTGCAACAGCAGAGACAACAGACTGTGCAACAGTCTTAGCAACATAGACCTTAGACTGCACAGCAGTCTTGGTTGCAGAATCAACAGACTGCGCAGTAGTCTTGGTGGTAGGATCAACAGACTGCGCAGCAGTCTTTGGGATCCACACTGGGCGCACTTTGCTTGTGGCAGAAGTTGTCGCAGTGCGATGAGTGGTCCTGGAGTTGATCATGGCTTCATAGGCCGTCTGGTTGACCTTCACAACCAGCATCTTCTGCGTCTTCCCGATAGACGTAACGTCACATTGAGTTGTCACTTCCTCGTCAGAGGAGAAAGTCGTCCCCAACAGAGTCGCCATTTTGTTTGCAAAAACAAAAGTTGATCTTTATTTCACAAACTTTGTAAAGAAGATTACAATAATTCTGGAAAAGTACAACTGTAGGAATCCAATCTAGAAGACGATTGCTTTATCCTTTGGACGATGTGAACTTTGAAGACGGTAGCCTCTGAATTTGAAGGCGATAGCCTCGGAAGAATGCAGCAGCACTTGGGCAAGAACTCCTGAACTCTCTGATATTTCTGAACTTTATGTCTGATCTCCTGGAATGAAGACTTGAAACTCTATTTATAGAGTTCTGGAAATGACTAACTTTTAGTTATTCTGAATGGCGTAAGTTGGATTACGCATGCACTGGATTGCGCAATATTAGACTGCGCAGGCAGTTGTCTGATCGTGGGCCAACTGTCTTGGACACATGGCATCATTTGATTGAAATACGCATGATCGTGTACAGACGGTTGCCACGTAGTGAGCAATTGATGGTATGAATGCCACGTGTACATTTGTCAGTTGTCATGATGAAGTGCGCCACATAAATTGTGCTGACTTCAGATTGCGCTGGAATAGACTGCGCAGCAGAAACCCTGGCAGATTGCGTTGCATGTATAGCTGCCCTCGAGCGCTGTGCGATGCAATAAACGAACAGTCTCCTCGTTCTTTGTGCTATCAGTTGTCAGAAGATTTGATTGTGTCAGGTAATGATGACATGGCCACGTCAGCTTGCGCACTTGAAAGTGTGCGCAGTCCACTCTACGCAATCTGGATGATGCACAATCTGACTTCTGCGCAATTCATTTGAAAGATGTATTTCTTGATTTTCATGACTTTGTTGATGGGTGCAACTTGATTTTTTAGGACCTACAGATCTAAGTCATTCCAAGTGCTGTCCCGCTCTTTTTGCGATTGTCAAGTTAAATAGTCCTACGATCCCAAGGCCCGTCATATGAGGTATAACTTGGAAGATAGCGTTACGTAGAACACGAGTTGGTTTAAGGCACAAGCCACAGTTGATTCAGTAGAAAGTTAGCCACGGTCTGTCGATACTTAAGAAACACGTTATGTTCAAGTTAAGTGGGAAGGCTATGCAGCAGCCATTTTCGGAGTTCAAAGAATGTTAAGTCTAAGCAATGGTTAGTCGCCGAGAGAAAATATGTCGGGACTATAGTTCATTCGTCGAGGCAACCCTGGTTTGAGCTCTACAAAAGAAGTGTGAAAAGTAGAAAAAGTAAAGCAAAGGAACTAAGTGATGATGATGAGACCATGCAATTACGTTAAGTCTAGAAGTTAGCGTAGGCGCGTGGTCATGGATAACTTGTCGACAAGGGTGATGTTTCTTCGAGCGACAACCCGGGGCCACGGGACCGACTCGGCCTAGGAAGAAACACGGTATAGCCGAGCTAGGTAATATACAACCGGTCGTTCGGGGACTTACATCGGGGATCGCTACCTGCGATGCAAGGGTCGTGATTGCCAGGCTATGTCCACGATGGCTAGTTAATGCCAGTGACCATTCATATAGATATGTCGGCATGGGCGGTAATCCGCGTGTGTGCCTTTGGATTGAGTTGAGTAAAATGTGTATGAAGTTAGAAGACACAATATCTGGGCCTAAGATTTGGATACAACGAAATGGTGTGCTTCGGCACGAGATATGGCGTCGAGTATTAAGTCGTTGGAATAGAGTTTCATGAGTTAGACTTGAGCTGTTGCGAGTTAAGTCGAGAAGGGCCGTAGGGCAAGTTGCGTGAAGTTACGTTGAGTTGCTGGGTACGACCTCGAAATGTGAGGCTTGGCCGCATTGTCAAAACTAAAGTATAGGCAAGACTAAGCGAGGAGGCACTGCCTCAGAGATATTGAAGCACGAATCGAGTTCATGGTACGACCGAGTCATTACGTCATAGAGTATGGCACGAAAGACAAGTATGAGTCGGTACATTGACAATACAAGCACGAAAAAGGTCTAGAGGCAAGGAAATGGTGTCTATCGTGTAGTTGCGTCTCTGATTTTGGCCGTAAGGCAAGCACGATTTGATAGGTTAACGTTGTTGAGTGGACGTTACTGTTGCAAGCACAAGATGGTCCTCAGACACAAATATGCCAAGATGTTTGTCATAAAACTGATCCTAAGACAAGACTAAAAAGACAATTGATAAGAATGGACTATGTTGCACAAAGTAAATCAAACGTGTTGATTTTGTATGAGTGGACGAGGAGCTCACTCCACCAGTACAGTTGAGTACTGACACCCATATAGTTTACATGTGCAGGCACAGGTAGAAGCTCGTGGCACGGAGCTCGCTTGGATGCATCGAGGCACGGAGTCCCTTGGCGATCCGAAGCGTGCGGCTGTATGGAGTCAAGACTTATACGGGACATAATGTATGGACATCGCCTTCTGAAGCATCCGCTGGCTCGAGACTTGTATTGAGAGATGAGAAAGAGCAGAGTGAACTTGTAATGAGAGAAAAGTGAGCTTGAGAGACTTGTAATCTTGGCCTTGAGCCCTTTGTAATCTTTGTTTCAATATCAATAAAGAGCTTCTTTGAATAACTTGTGTTTTGATTCAAATTTCTGCTGCTATTATTCAATGTCTCTGTATGGGACTTCTGTGCGATGACCACGTCACAGCCGCTGAAATCGGCCGTTATGGAACCCGCCTTGCACGAGCAAAATCTAGGCTCGTACGTCATCACGACTTAGCGAGGACGATCGCTCCTACGAAAGCGGGGCGTGACATCTATCTTGTCGACAAGTTATCCAATGACCATGCAAGACCCGACTCAAACTGACGTTTCACACAGTAATTCTACTTTCAGTGTTATTATCTCTTTCCAAAACCAAGTTCAAGACCTCTATCCTTGAGACCCCTCGACGACCCATGGTCGCGAGCATTCTTTTCATGTTACCCTATCTTTTTATTCAACTCATGAACGCCTATTTGATAGTCCTTTCTCCAAAACTTACTTTGAATCAATTGTGGTCCTTGTCTTAAACACTAAGTCCGTGCATCATGCCTTAAGCCAACTGTGCTCTACGCGACACTCCTGTCCAAGTCGACGGGTCTTGAGATCGTGGGAATACTTAACGTGACAAACTGCAAAAGAGCGGGACAGTACTTGGGATGTCTTAGGTCAACCGACATAACTTTGCCTGACTTAATCAAACCTACACTTAACCAGAGGGACGAGCAAAGGCTATGCCAAGCCTTGCATCGTGGAAGCGTGCATGCTTTATCGAGCATTTATACGAGCGATGCCTAATTATAACGACCATTGTTCGTATTACGTATTTTGGTATACGTGTACGTATCTCGACTTGTATTGCAGGTCTCATTGCATGGTTATTTTAGTATTTCATGGGTCATGGTTCATCTTGGTTTGGCTTGCTTTTGGGTTCATCATAAACCAAAAGAAAAACCCCTACCTACCACCACCATCACCATTTATATCTCACTTAACTTTTCTCTTTCCTCATAACTCCACAATTACTCCTCCTTCTTCTTTCTCCCTGGCGTAGAGCTCCACCTACCCCATTTTCTTGCCTGCAAGTGCAGCTTGCTTCACGAGAGAACTCCATTTTTATTGCCTTAATGTCTTCCTTTCTCTATTTTTAGCTTCTTTAGTACTTAGCACTTTTGGATTCCCTGGCTCATTTGTTGTAGATCTAAGTTTATTTTATTTTCGAAATTCTTGGGTCTTGATCTATTTAACCTTGTTATTTTCAAGTTTTGATGGTTCCATATTGTAGAAAATTTCATTCTGCCCCATTTTGACCTAAGGAAGTCTGGATTCTGACCCTAGATGAGGGATTTATGGAGCTTGGGACATGGCCTTCATGGTTCTTCTTCTCGGAAGATTGGAGAAGAAGAATAGTGCTTGACCGCATGGCTTTTTATGCGGCAAGTTTCCTCCAGCCGTATGGCCCTGGCCGCATGGGACTTAGCCGCTTGGCTGGGATTGACTCCTGAGCCGCATGGCTCTTATAGCCGCATGAACTCGTTATTCCTGGCCGCATGAATTTCTGATCCCCTTAGCTGCATGAATTTCTGATCCCCTTAGCCGTATGAACTTCTGATCCCCTGACCACATGGACTTGAACCCCCAGCCGCATGGGACCTAGCCGCATGGCATTGCTTGGACCGGGCCGCATGACCCTGATTGACCGAGCCGTATGGACTCCTTTTCTTCTGGCCGCATAAAGCCCAGTTCCCTCCCAGTCGCATGGACCTGATTCCCTTCAGCTGCATGAACTTCTTTTTCCTCAGTCGCATGGACTCGATCCCCTGAGCCGCATGGGATCTATCCCCTCCCAGTCGCATGAGTTATTTTCCAACCGCATGCTCCCTTATCCCCTGCTCCCTTCATGCGCCCTGAAACCCCCAGCCGTATGAGCCCAAGCCGCATGGCCCTTCTATAGCCCTTGCATTTTATGTGAATGGTTAATGTTATGCTCATGTTTTATGATCCTCAGTATAATATGGGTCCCTGATAGAATGTTTGTACCATGTAAACTTTGCACGTGTACCATGAACACGACAGTGATCCGTAGTGGTGCACTCTTGACAAGTAACATGACATGCTAGTGGCCCGTCGTGGCACACTTCTGACAAGTAAACCTGACATGATATACCTCGATATGCTGTTGCGACGGCTAGCATGACATGACAAGAATGAATGGACTGGACACCGTGGACGATTGTGTTTGTACAAAATAAACCAGTATTATCTTGCATCATGTCTAGGACAGGGACCCCTTAGTACCACGGTCAGGGGTACCTACTGAATTGACTAAGGCTAATAAATAGAATAATCCAGTAGTCATGAAGAAATTTCCCAGCTACAGACAATCCCGTTATCTGGGCGCTCAAGTGGACTTGTAGCCTGCCGACGAGTAGGGCACATTTCCAGCACACTGCTATGTGTGGCACCCTTCATGAACAAGATATTCGACCTGGATAACCTGGATGGTCTGCAAGGCTTGTGGCTGTTGGAATAATCTCATTGCATCTTGCTAGTAACTAGGCCTGTGATAACCCTAGTTAGTTAAAGTATCAAGCCGTACTCATTATTTGGCCGTGATTGATTGGATGGAGTCTAACCCGGTCTAGTCTTGTCCTGACTCTCTACAAGATTGTTACATGACCTGAATGCATGACCTGAATGCTAGTGCTTTACTTTATTGATAAATGGTGGGAAACCAAGTTCCGTTCAGATGAAGAGTTACAACCCCGGTCCTTGTTTGGTTTACGGGTTGTAACTTGATTATCTGAATAGTTCTATGGTTATCTTATCGTATATCATCATGATTTTATATACTTTCAGTCTTTTATTATATAATTATTTTCTTGTGCTAATTGCTAGTTTTAGTTCTTAAGTGAAGTCTCCTTTGTGGCACTTGCTCTTTCTGGGATCTGACCCAGCTGATTTTGTATAGCCAGATATCGGAGCAACTCCAGAGGATCTACCGACCTTCCATCCAGATGGTGACCACTAGACGAAATCTTGGCAACGAGTGGGTTTATTTTGGCTCTCCCACTCTATTGTAAAAAAATATTCTTTTGAGGCGTTTAGCCGACGAGCACGTGTTAGCTCGATTGCAACTTACTTACTGTCTGCCTACGGGCTGTAACATGATTGGCAAATCCTAGGGTTGATCATGTATGACTGAAAATCTTGCTAGTCTTGACATTTTCTACGACTAGTTTCATGATCATCCAAATATATAATGTATGGAACGCCTTACTATTGTATATTTGGTGCTTTAACATCTTGTAACTGTTATTACTTGCTTGAGATTGAGACAATAGGCATGTTCATGACCATAAGAGACTGATGGCTTGTAGTTAAACCCTCATATATCTAGTCAGCCGTGACCGTATAGTGAGGTGGATTCCATTTCAATATATGTAGCTGGCTATGTATGCCCCCACTCTCCAGTATTCTGGTTCTGGGATGTTACACTAAGACTTAGGCTACGCTCATAACTTCGCCAACTCAAACCAACTTTCCTCCACCTAAGCCACGGGACGAAGGATCGAGTGTCATTTTCAAAGCACGCCGTGCACCAACTCTAAGCCGACCGTTGGACCTTTCCATATTCTAACTCAATTCGACCTGTCGGGATTATTCCCTTTAGCTATGTAGATTCGTCTCTTTTATTATCAAGCCTACTTGTGCGATTTGAAAATATGCGATTTATTATGTGAAGGCTAAGATGAGGCAAGTTCACCGAAACTACCCCACCTGAGCGAGCGGTCGCCTCGACCGAGCGATGTCTCTGAGCAGCCGTTGCAAGGCTAGTCCGAACGCCGTCGGCGTTTCGATTCCTCCGATTGACTGAGCGGGACGGGACACTACCGTCCTAAAGAAAATTATGTTTGTAGATATTTTGAAAATTCGTTAGGACTGTTAATGAAGTTTGCAGTCCTAAAATAAAAGTATGACTACTAACGAAATTGGCAGTACTACATAAAGTTAGGACTGCCAACTAGCTGACAGTCATAAAGAAAACTCTCTGTTTGGAGAGATTTTGTATAAAATTCTTTATGACCGTCAACGAAGATGGCAGTCCTAAAATGAACTAGGACTACCAACTTTGTTGGCATTCCTACATAAAAGAGGTTCATTCTCATAAGTTAAAAAGAGAAAATATTGGTTTTCTGTGTTCCATACTTCAATTACTCGTGCAAACTTCGTGATCTTAACTTAAAATAAAGTAGGCTTCCCACATCAAGATCTCGTGGCATTGGACCATTAACACTACCATGGCGAACCTACAAAAAGTTAATAAGAGGATAGATTGTCTCTAATAAACATCCAACGTAATAAGTATGGGTTCCACAATATCATCAGGATGATGGAAGAAAAAGATTTTTCTTTTAAAAACATATGTTCACCAAACAGTCCCGAGCGAGCTATATCAGTTTTGCTTTTGCACAATCTCTGAATGCTAAGGGTTAGTAAATCCTTCAGGACTGTCAACGAAGTTGACAGTCCTAACACCAAATATGACTGCCAACAGAGTTGATAGTCCTACATTATGTCAGGACTGTCAATTTTATTGGCAGTCCAAATCCAAACTCTCTGTTTGGACATACTTATAACCCAACTCTTTCAGGACTGCTAACGAAGTTGACAGTCCTAACACCAAGTAGGACTGTCAACTTTGTCGGCGGCCCTGAAGGATTGTATACCAAACATATAGGATAGCCTGAAATAAGAAATGGGAGTGACAAACTTGTAAATAATTTAAAAAATGGGCTGCCCTCAAGTAAAACTTGAGGTGCCAATATAATTTACCTACCAAAAGGTATAACACAAAATCACTGGTAATCTGATGATAGTAATGGTTGTCACAAACTCATAAAAAATAATACGTTGCATAAGTCGTTAAGTATTTTTTAAGAAAGAAAAAAAAACTTGAAAGTACAATGAATAGTAAATACTCGCGTATACGGATATGGATACTGATATTGTAAGGCCAGAGTCTCATATAGAGAGATGGGAAGATGGAAATGAAGGAAAATGAAGGGAGGTCGGCTGTGAATGAGTTGGAGGAGAGAGGAAGCTCCCTTAACCTTCTATTTCTATTTATTATTTTTTAACAAAAAATATCATGAAAATAATGATGAAGGGGACATAAGTGGAACGACTATATTTTTCCTTCCATGCAAGATGACACCTAATATGGCTAGGTATTCATTCAAACTGGGTAATTGCACAAATTTTTTATGGTCTAAAATAAAAGATGCTTTTGCAAATTAGATTCGTAGATATGGATTTAATAGCATACAAATTCGTTTAATTTATGGACATTCTAAATAAAAATTTCAAATTAACTTATTTCAATAGAACACTTAATATAAATTTATTAAATAAGAAGAATAAGGAGAATACCAAATCGCAGTATCTTGAAATACGACTAATATATCTAGATACGATATATTGGAATCAACTATGATAGAAAATAAATAAAAAAAATAGAATTATGCACATTGGTTTAGTTATGTATTTCTTCTTCTATATAACATTTATAATCTTGCTATAATTATTTCCATACTACTATCAATGGGGTGAAGAAAAATGTATCAATGGCTTGCTACTATATCAGTTGTTATAATGTTAAAGATAAAAGAATTGCTATTCATTATCCAAAAAATTTGGGTGTTACTATCACCCATGACATGGTGCTGAAGTACGTCGATTTGAGTGTTAGAAAAATTTGACCACAAATGAGATGAGAGTTTCATGATAGAATCCAAAAAATATAATATCACAAATGGAAAATTTGGAAAAATATGTTATTTGTAATGCTAAAATCGTTGTCACGTACATCTACGCCATGTTAGCATCACCTTTTACGGTCTGCTTGGATTGAGAGAAAAAAGAAGAAGCAAAGTTAAGTTGGATTAAGTGAGAGAGAGTAGAGTCAATACATATAACCTTGTTTGGATTGAATGGAGAGTTAAACGGGGTGTGTTTAATAACTCTTGCTTGGATTAGAGATTTTAAGTGAGGGGGGTTAATAGAAATATAATAGTTACCAAAATACCATTATTACATATGTCATAAAATTAAATTTGGTTAGAATTTTAATTAGATATAGTCAAAATATCTTCACAAATGAGGAACTACAGACCAGCATGTTAAAAGAAAAAAATAGAGAAAAACAATCATAATATTTTACAGGACAAATAAGGGTATCATGATTTTTTAAGCAAAACCTCTCAATTTCTCTCATCAACCCACTGATATGGGAGGTTAAAAAATAGACAAAAGATGGTTAAACAAACTCTCATTTAACCCTCTACAATCCTCCCTCCTAACCCCCATCTTGAAACTAAACATGATTTTTATTCTCCTTCACTTAACTTTCCCTCACTTAACTCTCTTGGACCTCAATATCTAATTAGACCCTTAATGTTAGAGAATCGATCACAAATGAGAAATTTTATAATAAAATTCAAAAATTTAATTATAATACAAAAATAATGTTTTAAAAAAATTATATGTACAATAAATCGACGCCACATCAAGGGCACGTCATTATCGTGTCATGGATGATGGTATCGTCAAAAAAACTTAGGCGACAAATTATGTAAAGTTAAACATGTTCACTAAGCATACTAGGCATCAATATCAATGTTGTATATATATGGCATGCTAATAAAATTTGCCAAAAGAACTATATTTGACTACGAGGGAGGTCTTACCAATGTCTCCTAACATTTTGAGTAGGTTCTGAAAAAAAAATGTTGAGTTATAACTAGCATAAGTACAAATAATTTGATTGTTAAAAATAATAACATCACAAGTAGGTCTCGAACCTACAACCTAAATCTGTAACACTAAAATCGTTGCCACGTCTACGCTATGTTAGCATCACCTTTTCGTGTTAGAGAATCAATCACAAATGATAAATTTTATAATATAATTAAAAAATTAGTTATAATACCAAAATTTTATTTAAAAAAATATTATCTGTACAATAAATCGTTGCTACATCAACGCATGTCATCACCATGTCATGGGTGATGGTATCAAAAAGAAAATTTAGATGACAAATAACATTTATGTAAAGATAAACATGTTCAATAAGCATACTAGGATTGATATCAATGTTGTATATATATGGCATGTTAATAAATTTTGAAAAAAAAATTTATATTGCCTATGAGGGAGGTATTAGCAAAGTATCCTAATGTTCTACAAAAAAAACTTTGAGCTATAACTACCATAACTACAAAATTATGGATTGTTAAAAGTAATAACATCACAAGTAGGTCTCGAACCTACAACCTTGACACTTTTATTCACAAGTAGGTTTCGAACCTACAACTTTGGCACTATTAGTGGAATACTCTATGTCACGCCCCGCTTCCCAGAATTACGGCGAGCCGGGTACGTAACATCATCCCTAGGCTACGCGACATACGAATACGCCAATACTCATATTCGCGATTGTCGCCCGTAAGGTTCATGCATAGGTAAAAGCAGGTCATAACTTACATAAATTTAGGTCAGCAATAATCTGAAACTAAGACATTCTAACTAATTGAACATGAGCATAACTATTTCTACCCAGTACAATTTTGGGCCCAACTATAACTTATACAATTATACCTTAAACAAGTAGAGAAAGAGAATTCTTGTTCCGACTTGGACGTCTTCAATGGTATCATCACGTCCTTGATCTCCAGTTGTCCTTCAGTACCTGATAGCGGCTTCACTTAGTATACTGCTACAAAACCTAGTGAACAATACTAGGTCGTTTAGAAACGACAAGCAAGTCCTCGGCCAAAGATGGTTCATACAAATATAATAAGGAATGAAACATAAAGATTATCTATTAAGATGATAGGAATATGCAAGTTTACATTGTTAAAGTTTTCATGCATTTAAGTAGTATAAACGTCCTTTTTGGCTTTATTTAAAATGGAGTAGTTTCCTCCTAGAATGAAATGAAATTTGAGGGACTAAACCATCCACCCGATGTTCTATCGATGTATATGAAAAAATAAATTTCCGAGCTACCCTTGAGCTTATCATAAATTTTGTCTCCCTTGGACAAAATTGAAATATGCCTCTCTTGGAAAAATAGAAATTGTCTCCCTTGGACAAAATTGAAATATGCCTCTCTTGGGCCAACCCTAAAATGCAATGCAATTTGGAGAACAATCCCTGAACATTCATAAAATAGTTTTCCATCAACAATCCCGTTAACCTGGGATCAGGCTGTGAATTCGGCGGCACGGTACTTAGTATCCGGCCTGGAGCCTCCCTTGGGCTTAACAATCATCTATTCGATATTACTGTCGTAATAGATGTAATAATCTGAAGCACGAAATCAAGAGCCTCCCTTGGGCTTAGTTTGCCTCCCTTGAGCAAACGAAAATACGTGAGCTAAGTGTCACGACCCGCACCCGCTATAAGGGCACGTGCACGTGACAACGCCCAGCCCTCACCGTAAAAACGGCGTAGAACGCTGTAGGTTTTCTACTCTAACAACAGTTTATATATATATATCAAAAACCTGTCGAGAATATGGTCAACTCCGAACGGAGGACAAGCAATGAATATATATGAGTACTCAATCACAGTTCTAAGATGATAAAGTAAAGACTGAAAGATAAAGACAACAAGACGATAAAATAATAACCTGTCAAGTCCAAACAAAGATAATATACAAGTCCAAGTCTCTAATACAATCCATAATAATAACAGTCTCAAAAGTAGCTGGAGACAAGGTCAAGTACAAAAGACCTACTCTAACTAAGCAATAGGTAAAGTCTCGTCAGACGGAGCTAAGCCCTGCTGGACCAAAGTCTCCAAGTCTAGGCCCACTACGTCATCCGGACCGTAGTAGGTACAGTAATCCCCCTCATCAGCATCTGTAATATTTTGTCAACATATCCAGTCGGGATGGAACAAGTACAATCTACTAACAATAGTTCACAAGATATGATAAAAGCTATAAGACAGTAAATAGAGAGTATATACAAGAAAATCATGGAATGTACATGTGAGTATCCTGGCAAGGTAAGCTGTAAATCTAGAGCTAGAACAAGGCAAGTAAACTGATCATGGCATGTACAAGAATCAAGAATCATATATCTAGGTGTGTGAATACTAGCTACAACATGTGGCCGGATTGGGTCTGCACAAGGTTATGATCTAGCCAATCATACGTGTGGTGTAGGATTGGCATTCACAAGGTTCACAATATATACAAGACGGGTATTGACCGCACATCTACACTAGTACTCTCCGTCCCCGACTGGTAGAGTGGATCCAAGCAAAACACGTTACGATACGGGATTCTACGAGAAGGGTGCAAGTCTCCTCGAGAATCGGTGTCCATATACTGCACAAGAACTACAAGGGGGCTTGTACAAGATATACCAAGATAACGAGGAATAATATCTCATGTCGGGATCCATAAATACCAATCCGTGTGACCAATGTGTCGAAAATAAGCATATCTACACTAATTACATGAATTATAACAATCATCGTAAATTGGAAAAGTGTCAGAGAATGTACTCGCCTGTAATATGATATGATATGTCAACGGGATCAAATGCTGCGTCTTGAGGACCTATAGAGAACAAGACGTATCAATACTCTGTTTAGGAAATAAAGTCAAATCAAATTAAACCCTATTAAGTCATTCTAGGTCAAGATAAGTCTAGTTAGGTCAACCTTGGTCATGGGAGAACATTGGAAGTCAATCCGTATCAAACTAGGTCGAAAGTTGACTTACAGTTGACTTTTGGTCAACGGGTCAACTCTGGTCAACTCTTGGTCAACCCTAGGTCAATCCTAGGTCAATGGTGACTAATAGTTGACTTTTGGTCCACTGCCCAAGTTTAATGGAATTTGGGACTAAATTGGGTAAAGTGTTGACCCATAGTTGACTTTTGGTCTAAAAAGTCAACCGTAGTCAACCAAGTTCAAGACTAGGTCTAGGCGACTATTTCTAATCATTAACCTCTACAACCCATATCCAAGTCCATCTTGGACTTCGAAACTCAAATCTTGGCTGTAGGCCAATATCCTAATTTACCCTTTTCTAAGGTAAATTTCTAGCCTAGGTGAATATCAAGTTAGCCTACCTACGCTTGGTATTTTGACCCGTGCTCCCTAGGGTAGTAGGGTACTAGCCTATACATACGTTACCTACCAAGATACCTAGGTAAAGTGGACGTCTAGTCCATCTTACGGCCCATTGCCGATATCTTTAATATCTCAAGATACGCAATGGTACGGCGCGATACCGTCGTCCTACAACCCCGATTTCAACTCGGGAGCCTACCCGCAAAGTCTAATTTATATAATCTAGGTCTCCCCTAAGTTTCGTCGCGTTCCGATACTCGGAGCTCGATTTCACCCTTTCATCCAATCTCCGATTTATTCTAAATTCCTATTCTTCTCCTTCTCCTTCTAATTTCTATTCTTCTAACTCTCTTCTCCTAATTCTTCCTATTCTTCTTCTTCTTCTAATCTGTAAAGACCCTGATTTTTTTGGGATTTTTTTATTTTTATTTTATACGATTAGATGTCACGACCCGCACCCGGTTTTCGGACGCGAGCTCGTGAGCAAGCCAGCTACGTATCGAGCGGACTCCAGCCCGACTCGAGTACGTATAAGCTGTCAAGGTCATGGGTAAAACTGTATCTCAATCCACAGGAATAATATAAACAAGAATGAACAAGTATGGGTCATGGTCTGCAGCCCATTAGCATATTGTCCGATTAGACTCTAAGAATGATATGAGTCTATAAAATAAACGGGAATTATCATGGTACTTGTCACGCCCCAGTACCGAAATACGGAGACGGACTAGGCCAGCTACTCCATATGAGGTACGTAACGTCATACGGCGATCGTGGCTATCGAGAGACTAGGGGGTACATGCTACAATCAAGTCTCCTATGGTCCCACGGAGTTCTATGTCTCAATCACTCAAACCACATCAGCAATTAAATGAACATTAAAGATAAAGCAGTAAGGCGTCCCCGACGCTTCATCAAAATGGTCATGAGAGACTAGCTTTATAATTTAGCTATCTCAGAGAGTCAGGAGTACAAAATTATACACAGCTGCAGTCTATTTAATTACAATGATGTACAGACACAAAATATCAAGTAATCCGGCTAACAGGTGCCGGTGGCTAAACGTCGCAAAAGTATAAGCAGGAGTGGTGGAGAAGAAACCCACTCGAGTCCCCGAACCGCCATGCTCCTAGTATGCACCATGGATGTCAGAGAGGAAGATCGTGTCCTCTGGCTCTGCTACGAGATCTGGCCAAACAAAACCAGCAGGGTCAGCCCCGAATAGCAAGTACCGCCAAAGGGGCACAAGAGTTAAGATTAAAAACTCAGTTAATAGAATGATTGATAATAGTAATACTTATGCTACTATTATAGGGTAGCGCAACATCTTCGAACCTATATGGCACCCTTACAACCAAACAAGGACAAAAGGTGCCGCATGGAGTCGGGACGTGTCGTACTCTATAACATTCACATAAGTTAAAAGGTATAAACAATAAAACCTCATGATCGTGACTTCGGTCGATAGCCTATCGCAGCACAATAACCAACCCAACAATCAAACAAGAACATGGGTTGGATCATGTACCATGATAGACCATGTTCCTCAGTCATTCACAGAAGTAGCACTTCACAACCAGAATAAGTCTTCCGTTCATAACTTCGGTCCACAGCCTGTCATAGTACGATAACCAATCCAACAATCAAACAAGAACATGGGTTGGATCACGTGCCATGACAGTCCGCTTCCTTCGGTTATTCACGGAAGGTAATAGGACACAAGCAAGTCGTTTTCACGGCCAATCAAGTCTACGAGTTTCTAGTGGGACGAGGTTATCCTCGCATCATGTTATTTAGAAATCCTCAGATCGTATCTTTCTAGCAAGGCTAGCCAACCCAGGGGTTCGCGTAGACAGGTATGATTGAGCACAGGTCCCTCGCAAGGCCACCTTGCCAAAACATATATTATATAGCAGGAATTAATCGGATACAGTCATCCTCTCGTTACAGATGACACAGTATCCGTGGAGACCAGCCGGCGCGTCAAGACAATATCTCAAGGCGGCTGGTGTAACACGATCTCGGGATTCTGCCCTCCCCATGCATCTAGTATATTTAGTTGCCTAGTTTAACCCTAGGTGAAATCTTGGACTCACATGCTGTGGCCTGCATGATTATCCTCCTAAAGTCGTACTTTAGTACGAGTACCCCAAAGAGGATCCATGTCAATCAGTATGTCAACATGTGCTACCCTCCTTAGTGTAATGCATCATTGCAAATACACCACGTAGAGTTACGAGTCATTTGTCGAGCATGAACAAGAATTGGGACATTCAGGTACATGTATCAGGTATGAACACTTTGTTCTCCGGGGTCACATGAGTGCTCGTATCATGCTCGGGACAAAAGGCGTAAGAATATAAAATGGACATATAATATCTAATAAAATATCAAAAGCGAACGCACAAAAACACGCACGCTCAAGGGGTGAAGAGTCACGCAGGCTCACTCAAGGCAGCGTGCGTGAAAAGTCACGCAGGCTCACTCAAGGCAGCGTGCGTGAAAAGTCACGCAGGCTCACTCAAGGCAGCGTGCGTGAAAAGTCACGCAGGCTCAAGGAGAGAGCTGCATGAAAAGTCACGCAGGCTCAAGGAGAGAGCTGCGTGAAAAGTCACGCAGGCTCAAGGAGAGAGAGCTGCGTGAAAAGTTACGCAGGCTCAAGGAAAGAGAGCTGCGTGAAAAGTCACGCAGGCTCAAGGAGAGAGCTGCGTGAAAAGTCACGCAGGCTCAAGGAGAGAGCTGCGTGAAAAGTCACGCAGGCTCAAGGAGAGAGCTGCATGAAAAGTCACACAGACTCACAGAGAGAGACACGCTTCCAACAGGAAGCGTGCTCAAACAGGAGCACACTGCTCACTGTCTTCTCCAAACAGCAAGAACACCATGGCTGAACCCAAGCTTCAAAGCATCATAACTTGGCCATCCGAACTCCAAATCCAGATTTCCAAGGTTCCAACTTGGGTGAAACTGAATGCTCTACCACATGGAAGCATCAAAAACCCATAAAATCCAACTAAAGTAGATCAAACCATGCAAAATCCGAAAAGGATTAAAACTTAGATCTACAAAAATCAAAGCTTCAAAATAGAAATTTCCAAGTTCTAAACTAGTATAGATTGAGGAGAATAACATGTTTTGGCAAATAGTTTTGTAAGAAATTATTGACAAAATTATTGATCCATCTCTTGAGCAAGTTGGTACTTGTCTTGGTTGGTGGAGGAAGTAAATGTGAGGAAATAAATGAGAGGAGAAAGAATGAGATGAGTTATATATATAAAGATCTTGGACCCATGGGTTCATGATGAACTAAAGGGTTCATGATGAACCATTGGTGAACCAAGAATAGGTTACCCAAATGAGCCAAAACTGTAGGCCCAAATGCAAAAAATAAATTAGAAAATAATATTTTATCGAATATTTTTGGGAAATGTATGAAGAGATACTGCATAATAAATATCGTATAAATACAAGGTAAATACAATTTATCGGTTTACGTATTAGAATACGTAATCCTGGATTGGGGAGTGACAGTACTGAATATAAAGCACGAAAAGATAATAAAAATATCACAAGCAAATACCTGTATCATACATCGCAATCCTCTACCATCCTGCTCTGCTAACTAACTCCATGCAGTCGCTAACCTGAAGAGATCATCAGGTCCTCAGAGGACTAGCAAGATACATAAAACATGCCACTATAACAGTAAATAACATGCATAAAGGGAATGACAGAAATATGACACTCTACTCCTAAATAAATACATGACGACGCAACATCAAGGACAATGTTCAACACTTGGGCTAATAGACAGAGTACCATGACAATCGTAGCTCATCCGAAACTAACGACCAACAGAATAATCACAGTCGCATCTCCTTCGAGAATAACGACCAACAGAATATCTCAACCGTAGCATAAAACTAACGGCCAACAGAATAATCAATACAACCGAAGCTCATCTGAACTACCGGCCAACAGAAACTATCATATAGCCCGCATGTCTAGCAATATCCTCTATGTCACAAAGAACTATTCAGGTGTCCAGTCAAGTCGAATGAAGTCAAGTACAACTAACAGGTCAAGACATATCAAGTGAATGTGACTCGCGACCAGGTAACACTATCAGGACCTATACATGAATTAGAGTGATATACAGAAGGAAAGAAATAACGTATGTGCACATAAAGTGAGAAAATAGTAATGGCACGAACAAGAGAAACAAGAACCAAATATGACGGAAAAGAAACAACAATATAGAAAATATATAAAATACTGTATAGTGGCAAGGTATACTTGCCTGGGACAGCGCGAAGAACCAATAAGATACCGTCAACTAGTACGCCGTAAAGTCAAAATCCACAATTATCTCCGAAAGCTGAAATGAACATTGCCAACATTCTCAGAATAGTCAAATTAGCTAGGATTGCCTGTCCTTAAGTCTAATTCTGGATACAGGGGCAAAATGATAATTTTGGACAAAAACGATGTCCACCGTTGGACCCGCTTTGTACCGAAAAGTGTGCCAGAGTCAATGGTCTCTAAAGTCGTCAAACTACATGTCTACGGATCCAGTTTTCCGATACAAACCCAACCGTATGTCCAGAGTTGGATTCCGGCAGGCCGTGCACAAAATCGTCCGTTGAATCGGACCGTGGGGCCCGCAAAACGGTAATTTTATCAACGGTCTCAGAATCGGACCAAACTTGGCATACAGGACCAAAAAAACGATACGGTTCTGCTGGCGTAAGTTTTGTCTCGATCTGACGAGCGTGCACAAAGTAATTGGAGAATTTACAAAGTGCACGATACGGTAAATTTTGACGGATACGCATCAAATTCGTCGTGCACACACGACCAATTTGAATTCCGCCAAAGCCCACACAACACGAAGCCGTTACGCACCTTTCGATGCCTTCGGTTCTCGACCACGTCGCCCGGAATGGCGGGACGCACGTCGTGTGGATCAATTTTCTAAGTTTTGAAAATAGGTTTTTGCTAAACTTTGTCATCAAATTAATATGTGTACAGTAGATGAAAACTAAATCTATAAAAGTGTTTTGTAACCCTTTATTTCGTCTTCCACTGTGTTTAATTGATTTTTCGAAAATACCGCCTATCGAGTCCTATTTGTCTCTTCCAAGTTGGGTCGAGAGGCTGCCTCGTACTCTGTTTTGAAATAGGTTTTCCAGCGAGGTTGGCGTTGATTTTTCGTCGAATACAAATAAGTTCAATACGAACTAATTCATAGGGATCCGAGATGGTTATATTGGGGTCATACCTGAGAAATCGGCTCGACAAACGGTCGACCGATCAGGGAGAAATCTCTGCGCGAAGTCAGTCCTCCTAACCCGTCACTGTTGCTGTCGTCAACTGTTTGCCGCGCGCGCCTCCGGCCGGCCGGCGGTGCGCCGAGGCGGTGCACGGCCGTCGTGGGTGTGCCGTCCAGGTGGCTGGGGTCGTCCGGCGTGATCTAGGGATTAGGGTTTCTGCGAGCAACTCCCCCTCTATACGTATATACGCGCGGGGGCTCGGGTTCTCAGCTGTGCTCGGGTTCTGCTGTTATACGCGTGGGGGAAATGCCCGGGCTTGGGCTGCTTAGAAAAATAGGTTGGGTTTGGGATTATTAAGTTTTGGGTTTCCTCTGGGTTTGTTGGCCCACTGGCTGGGCCAGGTTGCTCAGCTGTGAGCTGGACTGGTTGCTATTTCTACTTATAATATCTATGTATATATATGCATATATACAATTATATATACAATTGTCCCTTTATATATATATATATATATATATATATATAAAATATATATATATATATATATATATATATATATATATATATATATATATATATATATATATATATATATATATATATATATATATATATATATATATATATATATTGGGAATATATATACATATATATATATATATATATATATATATATATATATATATATATATATATATATATATATATATATATATATATATATATATATATATATATATATATATATATATAAATATATATATATATATATATATATATATATATATATATATATATATATATATATATATATATATATATATTTTGGGAATATATATACATATATATATATATATATATATATATATATATATATATATATATATATATATATATATATATATATATATATATATATAGTATTTGGGAATATATATACATATACGTATTTGGGAATATATATACATATATATATATATATATATATATATATATATATATATATATATATATATATATATATATATATATATATATATTATATTCTCATATACATTTATGTATATATATTCCCAAATACGTATCCATATACGTATAATCAGATAATATCTATATACACACATATATATCTATATATGTATATGTACATATAACCAAATAATATTTATATACAAACATATATATCTATGTATGTATATGTACATATAACCAAATAATATTTATATACAAACATATATATATCTATGTATATACATATACGTATACCAAATAATATTTATATATACCAAATAATATTATATACACACATACATAATATATACATATATATATACCTTTGGTAACGAATAAAATAATAATAACTAATAATAATAAATAATTTATATATTTAATTACCACAATAAATACATTAATAATAATAATCCTAATAATACTGAAATTAACTAATATTATATTTCGGTGCACTCATCAAATACACCATTTATTCGGCTCCAGAAATTCGTACAATATTCTAAACGCTATTTAATAACAATAATATCTATATTCTATCCACAACAATTATTTAGTAAATAATTGCCAATTCCTAATATATACAAAATATTTGTATTTACCAAATATGTCTACAAGGTCGTATTTGGTCCCACTACACGACTACATGGGCTTGGATTCGGTTCGGGCCCAGTTCGGGCTAAGTTGGTACAATCGGGTTATCTAAAATCAATATATTTAATTAATAAATAAATAGTTCATTGGTGGAGGTTAAGTCGCAACTTAATCTGGTTTTCCTAGTTAGGACACTCATATGGCTTTGCATTCCCCTACCATGGCTAAACACTAGTCAAAGCACGCTACTGCACTATCCGTGCCATGATTCCTAGCCGTCTTGTACTTCAAAACTCGACCATGATTAAAATCATCTACCGTAATAATTAACTAAATAATCATTTATAAAATCCTAAAAATCCCTATTTAAATCAAATAAATAAATCAAAAAAATAATTCAAGATTTCTGGGAAGGGAAGCTACAAATCTACCCACCTTAAAAATAATTTCGTCCTCGAAATTCTAATTCATGTCTATCCCGTAAAATTCAACGTCTACTAATTATCTTAATCTCCTCAAATTTAATTTCTAAAAATATTTTATAACCTCGATTACTTGAGGACTTCTACCCACCTTTGGTCACACTACTCCTTGAAATTAAATCTCATAACCTTCTAACTAGTGGCTAATAATTTTACCAAAGTACCTAGGACATATGGTATCTATAATCTCTCATATCTATAAACAACCAATCAATCAATAATCAAGCAATATTATATTATAACTTAAGAATTTCTAATGAATTCTAGACAGCACGATTATTTGTCATCCCGAAATAGGAAGAGATGAGAATCAATGGTACGGAAAAGCAAGGAAGAATAATCGAGAACAAATTCGAGGTTTCAAAGACGGTAGAGAAATTTCTAAGGAAATTTGCAAGACAAAGTGGATTGAGATTCAAAGGTTTAGTCATATTCACAGGCTCGTATCAGTACAGTTACGTAACCGATACGATATGCTCTGACCTGCATGGGCCACCACAAAAACTTGTCACGACCCGCACCCGGTTTTCGGGCGCGAGCTCGTGAGCAAGCCAGCTACGTATCGAGCGGACTCCAGCCCGACTCGAGTACGTATAATTTGTCAAGGTTATGGGTAAAACTGTATCTCAATCCACAGGAATCATATAAATAAGAATGAACAAGTATGGGTCATGGTCTGCAGCCCATTAGCATATTGTCCGATTAGACTCTAAGAATGATATGAGTCTATAAAATAAACGGGAAATATCAAGGTACTAAATATAAAGCACGAGAAGATAATAAAAATATCACAAGCAAATACCTGTATCATACATCGCAATCCTCTACCATCCTGCTCTGCTAACTAACTCCATGCAGTCGCTAACCTGAAGAGATCATCAGGTCCTCAGAGGACTAGCAAGATACATAAAATATGCCACTATAACAGTAAATAACATGTATAAAGGGAATGACAGAAATATGACACTCTACTCCTAAACAAATACATGACGACGCAACATCAAGGACAATGTTCAACACTTGGGCTAATAGACAGAGTACCATGACAATCGTAGCTCATCCGAAACTAACGACCAACAGAATAATCACAGTCGCATCTCCTCCGAGAATAACGACCAACAGAATATCACAACCTTAGCATGAAACTAACGGCCAACAGAATAATCAATACAACCGAAGCTCATCTGAACTACCGGCCAACAGAAACTATCATATAGCCCGCATGTCTAGCAATGTCCTCTATGTCACAAAGAACTATTCAGGTGTCCAGTCAAGTCGAATGAAGTCAAGTACAACTAACAGGTCAAGACATATCAAGTGAATGTGACTCGCGACCAGGTAACACTATCAGGACCTATACATGAATTAGAGTGATATACAGAAGGAAAGAAATAACGTATGTGCACATAAAGTGAGAAAATAGTAATAGCACGAACAAGAGAAGCAAGAACCAAATATGACGGAAAAGAAAAAACAATATAGAAAATGTATAAAATACTGTATAGTGGCAAGGTATACTTGCCTGGGGCAGCACGAAGAACCAATAAGATACCGTCAACTGGTAAGTCGTAAAGTCAAAATCCATAATTGTCTCCGAAAGCTGAAATGAACATTGCCAACATTCTCAGAATAGTCAAATTAGCTAGGATTGCCTGTCCTTAAGTCCAATTCTGGACACAGGAGCAAAATGGTAATTTTGGGCAAAAATAATGTCCGCCGTTGGACCCGCTTTGCACCGAAAAGCATGCCAGAGTTAATGGTCTCTAAAGTCGTCAAACTACATGTCTACGGATTCAGTTTTCTGATACAAATCCAACCGTATGTCCAGAGTTGGATTCCGGCAGGCCGTGCACAAAATCGTCCATTGAGTCGGATCGTGGGGCCCGCAAAACGGGAATTTTATCAATGGTCTCAAAATCGGACCAAACTTGGCATACAGGACCAGAAAAACGATACGGTTCTGCTGGCGCAAGTTTTGTCTCGATCTGACGAGCGTACACAAAGTAATTGGAGAATTTGCAAAGTGTACGATACGATAAATTTTGACGGATACGCATAAAATTCGTCGCACACACGCGACCAATTTGAATTCCGCCAAAGCCCACACAACCACGAAGCCGTTACGCACCTTTCGATGCCTTCGGTTCGCGACCACGTCACCCGGAATGGCGGGACGCACGTCGTGTGGATCAATTTTCTAAGTTTTGAAAATAGGTTTTTGCTAAACTTTGTCATCAAATTAATATGTGTACAGTAGATGAAAACTAAATCTATGAAAAGTGTTTTGTAACCCTTTATTTTGTCTTCTACTGTGTTTAATTGATTTTTCGAAAATACCGCCTATCGAGTCCTATTTGTTTCTTCCAAGTTGGGTCGAGAGGCTGCCTCGTACTCTGTTTTGAAATAGGTTTTCCAGCGAGGTTGGCGTTGATTTTTTGTCGAATACAAATAAGTTCAATACGAACTAATTCATAGGGATCCGAGATGGTTATATTGGGGTCATACCTGAGAAATTGGCTCGACAAACGGTCGATCGATCAGAGAGAAATCTCTGTACGAAGTCAGCCCTCCTAACCCGTCACTGTTGCTGTCGTCAACTGTTTGCCGCGCGCGCGCGCCTCCGGCCTTCCGGCGGTGCGCCGAGGCGGTGCGCGGCCGTCGTGGGTGCGCCGCCAGGTGGCTGGGGTCGCCCGACGTGATCTAGGGATTAGGGTTTCCGCGAGCAACTCCCCCTCTGTACGTATACGTGCGGGGGCTCGGGTTCTCAGCTGTGCTCGTGTTCTGCTGTTATACGCGTGGGGGAAATGCCCGGGCTTGGGCTGCTTAGAAAAATAGGTTGGGTTTGGGATTATTAAGTTTTGGGTTTCCTCTGGGTTTGTTGGCCCACTGGCTGGGCCAGGTTGCTCAGCTGTGAGCTGGGCTGGTTGCTATTTCTACTTATAATATCTATGTATATATATGCATATATAAAATTATATATACACATGTCCCTTTATACATATATATATATATATATATATATATATATATATATATATATATATATATTCTCATATACATTTATGTATATATATTCCCAAATACGTATCCATATACGTATAATCAGATAATATCTATATACACACATATATATCTATATATGTATATGTACATATAACCAAATAATATTTATATACAAACATATATATCTATGTATGTATATGTACATATAACCAAATAATATTTATATACAAACATATATATCTATGTATATATATATACGTATACCAAATAATATTTATATATACCAAATAATATTTATATACACACATACATAATATATACATATATATATATATACCTTTGGTAACGAATAAAATAATAATAACTAATAATAATAAATAATTTATATATTTAATTACCACAATAAATACAATAATAATAATAATCCTAATAATATTGAAATTAAACTAATATTATATTTCGGTGCACTCATCAAATACACCATTTATTCGGCTCCAGAAATTCGTACAATATTCTAAACGCTATTTAATAACAATAATATCTATATTCTATCCACAACAATTATTTAGTAAATAATTGCCAATTCCTAATATATACAAAATATTTGTATTTACCAAATATGTCTACAAGGTCGTATTTGGTCCCACTACACGACTACATGGGCTTGGATTCGGTTCGGGCCCAGTTCGGGCTAAGTTGGTACAATCGGGTTATCTAAAATCAATATATTTAATTAATAAATAAATAGTTCATTGGTGGGGGTTAAGTCGTAACTTAATCTGGTTTTCCTAGTTAGGACACTCATATGGCTTTGCATTCCCCTACCATAGCTAAACACTAGTCAAAGCACGCTACTGCACTATCCGTGCCATGATTCCTAGCCGTCTTGTACTTCAAAACTCGACCATGATTAAAATCATCTACCATAATAATTAACTAAATAATCATTTATAAAATCCTAAAAATCCCCATTTAAATCAAATAAATAAATAAAAAAAAAAAATTCAAGATTTCCGGGAAGGGAAGCTACATTAGATGATTGTATATTTATTTTATTGTATTTTCTTATTAATTATAATTATAGATGTACTATTCTGTGTCTTTGATTCTTGGAGCATAAGACTTGCCCATCTCTCGAAACGTCCTTCATAAGTTTTGTAGTAGACAGGATGACCTTCAATTTAGTATATCATGTCCCATCCAAACTTATCCCCTAGCATTCTTTTGGCTTCGCACAATTTTAGGTCAATTTAGGCCATTTAGTATTTACCGTAATTCTAGACCGAACTTCCAACTTGAGTGCATGACTCGACATCAATCAAAACCTGTTGACTCAATATATGGTTTTGACCTATTTTGAGTCTACGACACACATGTCAAGGGTGTGCCACTCAATCGAGTCTCCATGTGCTATTTAATTGCGAATGGCACCAGTGACTTATTGGTTGACTCTTAGAGTTCGATTAAATTAGAAAATATATTTGGACCCTAACCTAGCCAACCCCACCTGGTAGGAAGCCATGTTAGGTTGCCATGACAGTATAATTATTATGGATTTATTTTGGATGTTATACAGTCAATTAGATCTAAATACAATTTTGTGTATATGATTACATTTATAATAGTCTAATGTTATATATAAATGGCCTTAGTTATGGTTAAGTTTGAGATACATATCGACTAGGAATTTTAGCACGGATAGTGTAGTCGTGTATTTTGACTAGTCTATTACCCATGGTAGGGAAGGCCGAGTCATAGGTGTGTTCTAACTAGGAAAACCAGACCAAGTTGCGATTAACCTCCACCGATGATTTATTTATTTAATTATTAGATTATTGACCTTCTAGGAGACCCAGTTGTACCAATTTAGCCCCGACTTGACCCGAACCAAATCCCAATCTAAATAGACATGTAGTACTCTCAAATACCTTCATGTTGATACATATTTTGTATATATATATTTTATTAATATTTATATGTTTTCAATTTTGGAAAGTTTCTATTTATAGAAAGTGTCTACGTGTAATCCTAGTGTAATCCTAGTTGGCATTAGTTTATATTGACCCAAACTCCAACCCAAACCTATGTAGGCATGTTGGGCATTAATATATATTAATAAATATATATATTATATATTTAATTCAGATTTAGATTGCATTTATATTTAGAAATCTAAGTAGTTCCATATTAGGAAACCTTTTATTTAAATCCTCAATCAATCAACTAGCCAACTCATCAAATAACCAAACCAATCCATGTGGATCCCACATATGACCAATCAAAGATTATTTTCATATAATTTTTGTCCAAAAATAAACCCCTACATTGGCGGGCCATGCCATGCATGGAAACACCCTCCTACATAAATAAACTCAACCCATAGGCCCATATATATATCAACCCTTATCAAAACCCTAACCCTAACACCAAAAACTCTTATTTATCACCCAAGAGCAGCTCCTTTACCATTAATTTCGAAAATATCATCCCCTCCCCTCTACTACATCATCCCCTCCATCACATAACTCATCCTCCTCCATAAAAGCTCCTTCTTTCATCATTCTTCCATCCAAACTCCACCAAACCAACCCTAAAAACTCTATCTTCTCCATCCAACCATCTAAAACCATTGCCAACTCCTCCAAACTCATCAAGAGAGGATTATCAAGTAAGGATAGCAATAAAGGTGGGAGCTTTAGCAATGAGAAGCCTCCACAACCCAACTAGCAAGGACTTTTGGTAAGAAACCCTAATTTTTCCATCTCAAACCTATGCTATAAATCTATAGAAATTATGGTATTAATTCTGTAAAAATAGTGTTTTGATTTCTCTTGGGTATTATTTTCACCCATAAAAGTTTCATTAATTATGATAGCTATTTTCATGTTTCGGTAGAGCCAAAACTTACAGGAACTATAAGTTTCTGTAGGAATATTTCAAAACTGAATTTTATGTAGGTTAATATATTTAAATTAGGATTTTTAAATATTTTTTCATGAATTTATCAATTCAATTCTGTTCGGAAAAATTATAGGTCAAAATTAGTCATTTTCGGGTGACTTGTTGACCTAGAAGATTCCAAACCATTAGTACCATGAAACCCTTGCATAAAAATTTTATATTCTAATTTTTAGGGCATTTTAATTCTGTTTAAATTGTATTTTTGAGGATTTTCATAATTTTAGATAATTAATGAAGTTCTAGACAAATTTTGGGTAGACTAGTCGACCCGATAGACAACTAGTAGTATAATTCTTTAGAAATATAAATTCTGGAAATTCTGAGATAAATCTATAGAAAATTAGTTTAAATAATATTTTTATTATTTTTATATGATTTTTTAAGTATATGATTGAAGTAGCAACATAACTGACTAATTGGGAGTTGGAAACCCAAAAACTGTGTTCGGTGTCTCGTAAAACCTGTGTGTGATTGTATGGGTCTAAAGGGTTCCACTAGAAATTGAATATAACCTTAAAATATTGTCTTGACTAATTAAGTCATATTATAAGTTCATGAGAAGTAGGTTAATTTAGTTAATTAATTATCTAGGAGCGTCGGGTTCCGACGGCGTTGACGCGGGAGCGACATTTCAGATTCACAGTGCGACACCAGACAAGTACACCTTGCCAAACTTTACAGTATTTACATGCATATTCTATATTGATATCTCTTTCCAGTTCTACTTCATATCTTTCATTCATGTTTATGTTACTTCTACTTTCTTATTTTACGTGCACGTTCCTTATTGAGTCATCTTATGTCGTTATTGTTCTACGCGAGTCTTGTGACGATTTTAACTAGTCTTCTACCTTCGTCCTTGAGCTTGACTTGACCTGTAGTCGTGATTGATTGATTCGACATTAGCCCTGATATCTCTAGGACTGGGAGCGTCCAATGGCGTTACGGTATTAGAGACTTCTTATCGACCTGTTATCCCGTCTCTAGGACCGGGAGTGTCCCATGGCATTACGGTAGTAGAGACTTATCTTTTGTCTCGAGGTCGGGAGCGTCCCATGGCGTTACGATATTAAGACATCTTATTGATCTTTGTCTATTTTACATTTCTCTACTTCATTCTGCATGTTATTTACTGTACAACAGGCATGTATATTTTGTGTCTTGCTAGTCCTCTGAGGACCTGGTGATCTCTCCAGGTATTAGCTGAAGATATGATACATTGATGGATGACATTGCTACACCAAGACTGCAGGTATATTTAGTTGATGTTTTATCGTTCTCTTTCGTAATTAGATTTTGTCCTATATTATATTACTTTGACATTGCTGCTGTATAGCCTAGTTTTACAAGCTTTATCTTTCATTAGAAGCTTGTTCAAGATAATTGCATTAGAGTCTAGTCCACTTTATTGTATATTATCTTTTCTTGTTACTTGTAGTAACCGGTTTGCTAATGTCTGATCAGCATTAGTTTACTTGGTTTATACAAGAGTTTATCTTCAGTGGATTGAGATATTTATAGATTGCTTTAGGAAACCAGACAGCTTATATGTATTCGAGCTGGGCTGGAGTCCTCTTGATGCGTAGCTGGCATGTATACGTATCCTAGTCCTACGTATTTTGGGACTGGGGCGTTACATAATCCCTCTTCTTATTATCTCCTTATCTTCTTCTATTTCTCTTATTCTTCTTACTCCTCTCCTTCTAATTCTACTCTTCTTCTTAACCTTCTTAATCTTCTTTTTCTTAACTTCTTCTAAACTTCCTCTAATTCTTTCTCTCTAATTCTCTACCTCTAACTATCTAATTATCTATATATATATATATATATATATATATATATATATATATACTAGGGGGGTTTATAGGGCAAAATGGGGGGGGGAACACCTGCTGCAGCCATTGCTACAGCTGCTGCTACTGCTTGCTCTGCTGCTGTTGCAGGTTGCACTGCTGGTGCTGCTTGTTCTGCTGCTGCTACAGCTGCTCTCTTCTTCTCCTCCTTCTTCTAATCCTAATTCTTCTTCTCCTCCTTCTCTCTCTCTCTCTCTCTCTCTCTCTCTCTCTCTCTCTCTCTCTCTCTATATATATATATATATATATATATATATATATATATATATATATATATATATATATATATATATATATATTTAATCCTCTATCTAATCCCTCTATATATATATATATATATATATATATATATATATAGACACACAAACACACTCATATCTATATATATATACATACATACACACACACACATATATATATGTATATAAATACACACACGCACACATATAGATATATATACATATAGACACACACACTCTCACACAAACACACACACTCTCACACAAACACACACACACTCTCATGACACTCTCTCACAACACACACACTCTCACTCACCATCACCACCATTCTCACACACCATCACCACCCTCATTCCTCTACACACACACAAACTCATATACACACACACACACACATATATATATATATATATATATATATATATATATATATATATATATATATATATATATATATATATATATATATATATATATATATATATATATATCACTCTAATTAGAAAACCCCAAATAAATCCCTAACATAGATTTCTAGGAAAACCTACAAATTCTAGGGG
The DNA here is from genome assembly GCA_029216955.1 of Iris pallida. Lineage (NCBI taxonomy): Eukaryota > Viridiplantae > Streptophyta > Magnoliopsida > Asparagales > Iridaceae > Iris > Iris pallida. The sequence goes on from JANAVB010039216.1 coordinate 5,742,795, forward strand.
CAAAGTGTGGAGAATCATCTCCTCTACAATTATTGTGAAACCTATAAATGAAAAAGGGGAATTAATGGGGAATTGAATGCATACCTAGAAGTTGGTTGCTTGGAGGAAGAAGGAGCTTGGAAAGAAAGAAAGAAATTTGAGAGAGAGAGAGAGTTTGCTTTGTGGAGAAGCAAAGGGGAGGGGGATGGCTACTTGGCCGGCCATGGGGGGATATTGGGTTTGGGTGGTGATCCAATAAGCCCCCAAACCCAATAGACTTGGTTTGGTTCAGATTTGGTTCGGTTCGGTTCGGTTTAATTCTAATTAACTAATCAAGCCTCTAAAATGAATAATTAAGCCATGGAAGTTGGGTTTATGGTTTCTAACCTAATTAGGATGGTATGTGGGCCAAGTCCTGCTAGTATGTGGGTCCCACTAGTGTCCAGGCTACCCGGGTCTCCAACTTAAGTCCGAATTGGATAAAATCCAAACCAAATCAAATAAATCCCTAAAAATCATATAAAATCAAATAAAATTCCTAAAAATTATAAAACTTGAAAAATGACAAAAATACCACTAATTCAAAAACTGGGGGTGACAAATCTACCCTCCTTAAAAAATTTTGTCCTCGAAATTGAATGAGAACTAACACAGCAATCATGAATTGAACAAGGAAAGAAAAAGATAGAATTTTACCTCAAGGCTCGAAGAGATATGGGAATCGCTCCCGCATGTCGTCCTCCCTTTCCCAGGTGGACTCACCTGGAGAGTGGTGTCTCCATGCAACGCGAACCAAGGGAATGACCTGGTTCCGGAGCACCTTCTCTCTTCGGTCCAAGATCTCGACCGGCTTCTCTGGATAGCTGAGTGTCGGTCCCACCTCGATCTCTGTGTGGTCCAAGACGTGATTGGGATCTGCCATGTACCGTCTCAGCTGCGACACGTGGAACACGCAGTACACTCCCTCTAGTACGGGCGGTAACTCCAGTCCGTAAGCCACTGCACCGACCCTGCCCAACATACGGAATGGTTCGATGTATCGTGGACTAAGCTTTCCGTCGCCACCAAAACGAATCGCGCCACGCGTCGGAGAAATCCACAAGAACACATGATCATCAACCTAGAACAAAACACAAGACTTAAAGCTTGATCTAAAATAATCACAATCAGACTCAAATACTAAAAAAATCTAAACTATACCTCAAACTCCAATAGCCTCCGGTGGCTATCGGCCCAATGCCGCTGCCTATCCTGCGCCACCTAAAGTCTATCTCTGATAACTCTGACCTTCTCTGCAGCATCCACTATCATCTCAGGGCCAAGCAAAACCCTCTCACCGACTTCATCCCAAGACAAGGGAGTACGGCACCTCCGTCCGTATAGAGCCTCGAAAGGTGACATCTCTATACTGGCTTGGTAGCTGTTGTTGTAAGCAAAATCTACCAAGTGAAGGTGGTCCTCCCAAGATCCCCTGAAGTCCAAGACACAGGTACGTAGCATATCCTCGAGGGCCTGAATCGTCCTCTCTGACTGCCCGTCTGTCTAGGGGTGGTATGCGGTACTGAACTTGAGCGATGTACCCAAGCTAAGCTGCAAACTCCTCCAGAAGTGGAAAGTGAATCGGCTGTCCCGATCCGAGACTATACTCACTGGAACCCCGTGCAATCGGACAATCTGTTGCACGTACATCTCGGCCAACCTCTCCGTAGACAAACCCACCTTGAAAGACAAAAAGTGGGCCGATTTGGTCAATCGATCAACAATGACCCAAATCGCATCCTTCCCTCCTGGAGAGCGCGGAAGCCCAGATACAAAGTCTATAGTGATATGCTCCCACTTCCACTCAGGAATGGGTAGTGGCTGGAGCAATCCACTGGGTCTTTGCCTCCCGGCCTTTACCTGCTGGCACACCAAGCATCTCGAAACGAACTAAGCCACCTCACGTTTCATGCCATACCACCAAACATGTTGTCTCAAGTCTCTATACATCTTGTTGGCTCCTGGATGCATAGAGTACTGAGAACAGTGCGCTTCCTGAAGAACCTTCTCTCGAAGTCCTCCGCTCGGCACGCATAATCTGGTACCATGCCTCAACGACCCATCCCCTGCTATAGAGAACTCATCCAACAGTCCTGCCTGGACCTGCTCCCTGATGACCCTCAGAGCCTCATCCTCAAACTGAGCTGCCCTGACTCTGTCCATCAGCTCTGACTGCACCTGGAGACCCCATATCTGTGCCTCGAACCCTGGAACTATCACATCTATGCCCAAGCTCTCCAGTTCTGCCAGAAGGTGACGATCCATCGTCAAACACATAGCCACGGGATACCTACTCAAAGCATCCGCGACCACGTTGGCCTTCCCCGGATGGTACTGCAAGGATATATCAAAATCCTTCATCAGCTCTAACCATCACCTCTGCCTCATATTCAGCTCCTTCTGGGTAAACACGTACTTCAAGCTCTTGTGATCAGTATAGATCTCAACTCGCTCTCCGTACAGATAGTGTTTCCACAGCTTCAAAGCAAAGATGACCGCTGCCAGCTCCAGATCGTGGGTAGGATAGTTCCTCTCATGAGGACATAACTGCCTAGATGCATAGGTGTCACGACCCGCACCCTTATGAGGGGCACGAGCACGTGGGTACGTCCAGCCTACGCCGCAGAATCGGCGGTAGAACGCTGTATATAACGTCTGTAAATACCTACGACTAACAGTTAAAATGTACCTGTACAGTATATACTCTCCGAATGGAGGTGACATAACAATACAGTCTCAATCACAGAATAAAACTAAGGTAGATAGCTCAGAGGAAAGACATATGATAGATGAAGAGTAAATAAGTGCAGAGTCCAATACAAGCCCAGATATATACAACATCCCAGAGTATCAAAATAGAATATAGAAACTACAGTCTGATAAGCTAGCTGGATCGCAGTCCAGTCAAACCTAGCTAACCTACACTACTCTGGAAGTACAAAATCTAGTAGCTCTACTATAAGGCCACGATCTAAGGCTACTCCATCTGACTCGAGCCCATAATAGGTCGAGCAGTCCGCATCAGAATCATCTGTAATATATCATAACGGTATCCTGTCAGAAAAATGAGCAAGTACAAACACTAACAGCAGTTCCATGTGAATTGACAAATTCTATAAGAGACAGCATAATGAACTACAAGACAAAGATATATGAAGACTTGGGAACCGTTCGAAAGTCGAGTTACAACCCTTAAACCAAACAAGGACCGGGGTTGTAACTCTTCTCCCGAGCAGAACTTAGTCTCCAATCAAGGTACAATATAAAGGAAAGTAGAGCATGTGAGTAACTGTATATCATGGCATGGTGAGAAAATACTGAATGTAGAACAGAACAGGATATACGATAAGACAAAGTAAATATAAAATATAATTTGAATTATTAGAGCGATATGTGATCGGCTTGGGATAAGTGACAGGACAGGCTATCCACTTGGCCCGGCAATTCGCGGTGACCTCAACGGAGAGACATGTCGGCCAACCTGGATAACGAGCATAAGGCAAGGGATCTCGCTATACTCTTCGTGAGGGAAGAGTGGCGCGAGCACATGAATAGTGACAGGGTAGCTTGGATCACATAGCCCCTAATAATTCCCCATCCCCGAATAGTACAATGGATCTGGACATGACACGTCATGGCACGTGATTTCGTAAGAGGGTAGCAAATCCTCTTAGAAATCGGTATCTATACAAGTACAGGGAACAAGACAGGGAGTGTACCCATATACCCAGAAATCCAGGAACAACATCTCATGTCATGATCCAATGTGTACTAGTCCGTGAGCTATCGTGACTAAGAATCAAGTAAGACACTACGACTGAATCGGATATAGCAGATATCAAGACAATGAAAACTATCAGTGAATGTACTCGCCTGCTGTCCTGAGCTGTATGGTATATCAATGCTCAGAGCGGTATCAGAAGACCTAAATATGAGATACTGTAAGTTAATTTAGGTTTAAACAAGTTTAGGAATGATTTACAATGAATGATATACAATCTAGGTCAAACTAGGTCTCACTGAGTCACACTAAGTCCTGTCAAGTCAATCTAGGTCAAATCAAGTTAAACCTAGGTCATACCAGTCATCACGGGTCAAAACAAGTCGAAGAAAGTCAAACGGGATCAAGAGTTGGCCTACAGTTGACTTTTGGTCAACTGGTCAACTCTGGTCAACTCTAGGTCAACCATGGTCAACCCTAGGTCAATGGTGACTAATAGTTGACTTTTGGTCAACTACACAAGTCTAATGGAAATCGGGACTAATTTGGGTAAAGCGTTGACCCATAGTTGACTTTTGGTCCAAAAAGTCAACCGTGGTCAACCGGGGCCAAGACTAGGTCTAGGCGACTATTTCTAACTATTACCAACCTCTACAACCCATATCCAAGTCCATCTTGGACTTCGAAACTTATATCTTGGCCGTAGGCCAATATCCAATTTTACCCTTAAAAAGGGTAAAATTCTAGCTTCGGCAACTATCCAGTTAGCCTACCTACGCTTGATATTTTGACCCAATCTCCCTAGAGTAGTATGATACTAGCCTATACATATAATATCTACCAAAATACCTAGGTATCGTGGACATTCGGTCCACGATACGGCCCGTTGTCAAAATCTTGAATATTTCAAGATACGCACCGATACGGCGCGATACGGGCGCCCTACGACCCCGAATTCCACCCGGAAGCCTACCCGCAAAATCTAAATCACGTATTCATGCCCCACGCCAAGTTTCAACTCAATCGGATACTCCGAGCTCCGTTTTGCCCTCTAACTCGGTTTTTTTCTTTTTCTATTCTAGCCTTTTTCCTATTCTTCCAACTTCTTTCAATCTTTCCTCCCAACCTCAAATCCTTTTCTAATTTCTCATTCCATAATCTTTTTCTACTCTTCTCTACGATTCCAACCATATATAATACTTATATATATATATATATCTATATATATACCTATATGTATAGGTGAAAAAGGGGGGGGTGTAAATAGGCCTAAAAGCCAAGGTGGGAGGGGGCTGTTTCCTGCAGCAGGTAGCTGCTGCTACTGCTGCAGCAAGCTGCTGCTGCTGCTGCGTTTAATCTTCTTCTTCTTCTCCTCTTCTATCTCCCTATATAATACACTTCATATATATATATCTATATATATATATATATATATATATATATATATATATATATATATATATATATATATATATATATATATATATATATAATCTATCTAGATATCTATCCATCCCTCTAAATATATATATAACACACACACATCCATATACACACATCCATGTATATATATAAATACACTCATATCTATATATATATATATATATATATATATATATATATATATATATATATATATATATATATATATATATATATATATATATATATATATATATATACATATCCATATATATATATATATAAACACACACACAAACACACACACATCCTCACACAACACAACCACACACACACCACTCTCACAACACCAACATCCCCATGACACAATATCACCCTCCTCTACACACACACAATACATAAATAAATACACACACATAAATACACATATATATATATATATATATATATATATATATATATATATATATATATATATATATATATATATATATATATATATATATATATATATCATTCACAAAATGATTAAATCCTAATAAATCCTTAACCTATTTTTCTAGGGAAAACCTACAAATTTGTGGGCAAATGGAAGAGAATGGTCATATCTCCAATTAATGTGAATGAACTATATGCAAAATAGAATTAAATTAGAAGATTAAAGCATACCTATATTGGTAGGTTGGAGAGGAAGAAGAAAGCTTTTGAAAAGAAATTAATTTGGAGAGAGAGAGAGAGTTGGAGTGTTACTTAGTGAAGAAGGAAGAGAGGGGGGGCTGTCATGGCTGGCCAAGCATGGTGGGGGTGTGAGGGGCACTTGTAAATTACAAGTTTGCCCCTCCCTAAGCCTAATATTAAACAATTTCCAAATTAGGTTTAGGAAGTTGCTAAAAATAAATAAAAATTATAATTAAACTAAATTACTCATGGAAAACTAGTCCAAACTCTTAAACCCAAATTTTTAGTGTGGTGGGCCATGGTTAGCTAACAGGCTAATTACAGCTCAAGTCGAAATTCACCGGGGTCCCGAATTAACTCGGAATGCGATAAAATTCGAACCCGACTCCTATAATAATTAAATAATATTATTCATGAAATAAAATTCCCAAAAATAATATAAAATAGAAAATTACCATTTTACCCCTAACTGGAAAAAGTGAGGGTGACAAGTCTATCCACCTTAAAAAAAATTTCGTCCTCGAAATTGAAGACAACAAGCACAGGAAATTACAAACAGAATTAAAGGAAATAAATTTATACCTCAGGGCACGAAAAGATAAGGAAAACGCTCCCGCATGTCGTCCTCCCTCTCCCAGGTAGACTCACCTGGAGAGTGATGTCTCCATGCAACCCGAACCAAGGGTATGACCTGGTTCCGGAGCACCTTCTCCCTGCGATCCAGAATCTCCACTGGCTGCTCTGGATAGCTGAGAGTAGGTCCCACCTGTATTGCTAAATGGTCCAATACATGACTAGGATCTGCCACGTACCGCCTCAGCTGGGATACATGAAACACGTTGTGCACTCCCTCGAGCCTGGTAGGCAAGTCCAGTCGGTAGGCTACTGTACCGATCCTCTCTAAGATGGTGAAAGGTCCGATGTAGCGCGGACTGAGCTTCCCACCGCCGCCAAAGCGAATAGTGCCACGTGTCGGGGATATCCTCAGAAATACCATGTTACCAACCTAGACACAAGACAAAAACTCAACACACAACTAACAAACAATCACAACAAACACGACAAGAACTGAAACTAACCTCGAACTCTAACGGTCTCCGGTGACTATCGGCCCAATGTCGCTGCCTATCCTGAGCCACCCGGAGTCTGTCTCTAATCAATCTGACATTCTCGGCCGCATCCACAACCATCTCCGGCCCAAGAAGCGCCCGCTCGCCAATATCGTCCCAAGACAAAGGAGTACGGCATCTCCGTCCATATAGAGCCTCAAATGGTGACATCTCTATACTGGCCTGGTAGCTGTTGTTGTAAGCAAACTCTACCAGGTGAAGATGGTCCTCCCAAGAACCCCCGAGATCTAGCACACATGTGCGAAGCATATCCTCCAGAGTCTGGATGGTCCTCTCCGACTGCCCGTCTGTCTGAGGATGATAAGCAGTACTAAACTTGAGCGAGGTGCCCAAGCTAGCCTGTAAACTCCTCCAGAAGTGGGAAGTGAATCGGCTATCCCGATCTGAAACTATGCTCACCGGAACTCCGTACAATCTCACAATCTGACGAACATACAGCTCAGCCAGCCTCTCCGTAGACAAACCCACTTTGAAAGGCAAAAAGTGGGCCGATTTAGTCAATCTATCAACTATGACCCAAACCGCGTCCTTCCCTCCTGGCGACCGTGGAAGTCCAGATACAAAGTCCATGGTGATGTGCTCCCACTTCCACTCGGGAATGGGTAGCGGCTGTAGCAATCGACCTGGTCTCTGCCTCTCGGCCTTCACCTGCTGACACACAAGACAACGAGATACAACTGAGCTACCTCGCGCTTCATGCCATACCACCATACGTGCTCTCTCAGGTCCCTATACATCTTGTTGGCTCCAGGATGCATAGAATACTGAGAGCGATGCGCCTCCTGAAGAACCTCCTCCCGAAGCTCTCCACGCGGAACGCACAGCCTAGTACCGTGCCGCAACGACCCGTCTTCGGCTAAAGAGAAATCGTCAAGCAAGCTCATCCTCACCTGCTCCCTGATGCTCCTCAGGGCAACATCATCATACTGCGCTGACCTGACTCTATCCATCAGCTCAGACTGAATCTGCAAACCCCACATCTGGATCTCCATGCCCGGAATGATGACCTCGATACCCAAACTATCCAGGTCGGCCAACAAATAACGATCTGTCGTCAAGAACATAGCAACAGGATACATGCTCAAGGCATCTGCAACTACGTTGGCCTTCCCCGGATGGTACTGCAAGGATATATCGAAGTCCTTCATCAGCTCTAACCACCGCCTCTGCCGCATGTTCAACTCCTTCTGAATGAACACGTACTTCAAGCTCTTGTGATCTGTGAAGATCTCAACTCGCTCTCCGTACAGGTAATGCTTCCACAACTTCAAAGCAAATATAACCGCGGCCAACTCCAGATCATGAGTAGGATAGTTCTTCTCATGAGGACGCAACTGCTTAGATGCATAGGCAATCACCTTTCCGTGCTGCTGAAGAACACACCCTAAACCCTTCCCGGAAGCATCGCTGAAGATCGAGAACCCTCCTGACCCAGATGGCAAAGTCAGGATCGGAGCTGAAGTCAACCTCCTCTTCAGCTCATCGAATGCAGCCTGACACTCATCAGTCCAGACAAACTCCACGTCCTTCCTGGTGAGTCTAGTCATCGGCTCTGCAATCCTCGAGAAGTCCTGGACGAACTTCCGGTAATAGCCAGCCAAACCCAGAAAGCTCCGAACCTCGGCAACTGAACTGGGCGTAGACCAAGACTCCACTGCCGAAATCTTCCTCTGGTCTACTGAAATCCCGTGCTCGGTCACAACATGACCTAGGAACTCCACCTGGTCTAAGAAGAACTCACACTTCGAAAGCTTCCCGTAGAGTTGCTCCCTCCTCAGAGTCTCTAACACAACTCTCAAGTGCTCCTCATACGTCTTCGAATAGATCAAGATATCGTCTATGAAGACCACCATGAACTTGTCAAGGTACTGATGGAATACCTTGTTTATCAAGTTCATGAACACCGCGGGAGCATTGGTCAACCCAAATGGCATTACTGTAAACTCGTACTGGCCGTACCGAGTCCGAAATGCCGTCTTGGGAATGTCATCCTGCCTCACCTTCAGCTGGTGATACCCGGACCTTAAATCTATCTTCGAAAAGACCTTTGCCCCACTCAGCTGATCGAACAAGTCGTCGATCCTCGGCAAAGGGTACATATTCTTGATAGTGAGGTTGTTGAGCGCCCGGTAATCAATGCACATGCGGGACGTACCGTCATTCTTCGGCACGAACAGGACTGGCGCTCCCCAGGACGAAGAACTGGATCTGATGAACCCCTTGTCCTGCAGTTCGTCGACTTGCTTCTTCAGCTCTATCAACTCGCTGTTGTTCATCCTATAGACATGCTGCGAGATGGGCTCGGCGCCTGGCACCAAGTCTATGGAGAACTCAATGTCCCTGTTTGGCGGCATCCCCGGCAAATCCTCGGGAAAGACATTCGAGAACTCAGCAATCAACGGATGTGGCAAATCCTGCCCCGCCAACAAAGCTCCACAGAATCCAGCCTCCGGCTCCGCTGCTCCTCGAGCAAACTCGATCTCTGGCTCACCCGGCATCCTAAAAAGAACTCTGCCTCCTCTACAATCAATGCTAGCATGGTGCATGCTCAACCAATCCATACCGAGTACCATATCGTACCTCGGTAGGGGCATTACGAGCAGACACGCACTCAAGTCCCGGCCTCTCAGAGTGACTCTCCGCCCCTTGCAAATATTATTAACCAGGATAATACCTCCCCCGGTCATAATCTTGCAAGTCCTACCCATATATTCAGCAATGATATTGTGTCTCAGAGCAAAAGAAACAGACACAAAACTATGGGTCGCCCCAGAATCAAATAAGGCGAAAGCAGGGAAAGAATCTAGGAGAACATGACCTGCAACAACATCTCCCACGGGCTCTGTCTCCTCCTCTGCTGCCAAAGCGAACACCCTGCCCGCGGGTGTGTTTGCCATTAAAATTGTTTTGATTGAAATCTTAATACAAACAGAACAGTGTTACAATGTAGGACTTAGATGTAGTCCTAGGAGTACACTTTTGTTTAAGCTGGGTCCTTAGTGCCAATGGAGCGAGTGGTAATGCGTTGACTCCGTTGACCGGCTGACGACGGTTATCGGTTCTCTGAAGGTGTTGATTGCTCTGGGTGCTGGAGCTTGCTGAGAGGAGGAAGACGTTGAGTGTCTAGAACTGCCTCTCCGGTGATTCTCTGTTGTGGATTCTCTGTGAGTCTTATGTTCTGAGTCTCTCTGTGTGTGTGAAGGAGATGACCCTTCTATTTATAGTTTTGCAGGCTGGCTGCTCATGCGCGCATGTAGGATGCGCCGGTGTGGGAACGCCACGTGGAGGTTGCTGATGGAGGTGCATGGATGCTGCGCCCTGATCGAGGGGGAGAACTCTTCATACTGCTGTTGTGAGCCGGCACGTAGCAGAGAGAAGATCTTTCCGTTGCTGAAATCTTGGATGAGTTGAGTCAAAAGACACGTGTCGTCGACTCATGGTTCGAAGATCTCGGATTTGGTGGAGAGGAGTGATCTGGTGTGCTGCGCCTTAGATTGGGCGCAGGAGGAGGCTGCGGCTCATAACCTTTAGGAGTTACAAACCATTTGGGGCGCATGGCTTTTGAGGCGCATGCAAGCGACTTTCCTTCTGTCTTTTGGGATCAGAGATCAGTCTGGGGCGCATGACTTTTGAGGCGCATGCAAAACTTCAACCAGAGACTCTTCTTCTGTCTTTAGGGATTAGTGAAGGGTCTGAGGCGCATGGCTTTTGAGGCGTATGCTGGTTTGGACGCATGGCCGTAGAGGCGCATGCGGGTGGCCACGTGGCAGTAGCCGTCGGAAGTCATGATGATGCTGACGTTGCCGACGCTTCGTTTTCTGAATAAAGCTGTCACTTGTTCAGACTTTGGGAGGCGTGCTGCCAACTCTGTCAGTTCAGCATTTAATGTTGGTGACGTTCGATGGACAGCTGAGTGGGCACGTCGGTTGGCGTTCCACTCGGTATGGAGATGTGTGGGGGCGCACCCTCTATAATGCGCCGAGTACTGTAGGGCGCGTCTGAGTGATGCGCCTGATGCCGAAGGGCGCATCCGTGTGATGCGCTATCTGGCTGGCGCATCGGACATGTCTTTTAATGATGTGGCTGTCTCGCTTCTTCGAGTGCTATAAATAGCCGTTTGGAATTCGAGGCGTCCGGTTCATCCATTTAATGTAAATTCATTGCACGGAATTCGGAGGGCCATCCACTTGGCGCGTGGGTTTGATCTGCCCGGCCTATAAATAGTGGCATAGAGAGAAGATTTGCTTCTCATTCCCTCACGTACTTCCAATATGAACTTGAACATACGGGTGCTTTCTGCTGACGAAGTGCTCCCGAGGGTGAAGATGAGACGCTGCGTTGTCTTTGATGCACTTGAAGGTGACTGTTACATCCAAAAGACGGAGTCGAGGGCTTCCGAGGCAGGCAGAAGGTGCCTGTTGCATCCAAAGATAGGGATGCTCGGGCCTCGTCTCCGTTGTTCGGGAAGAGCCGTAGATCGGAATGGCGGTGCTAGGCTCTTTCTTCCTGCAAAGTGGGGTTTCCTCACTTTGATCGTGTCGAAAGCTGCTCCTTTCGCCGTGGTTTCGATCACGGTCTTCCTCCGACTTTGGAGGCTCTTTCGAAGCCTCCCCTGGCCACAGCATTTGCGGTGCTCTTCTCTTCCTTGGTTCCAGCCAGAGGGTTAAATGCTTTGTGGAAGCACTTATCCGGTGATCCTGGCTGGAAGAGCAGCGCATAACTGGGCTCTGCTCGGCCAGGTGAGCCTGGCTGGAAGAATTTGGCTGAAGGGATGCACATAACTGAGCTGCTGGAGAGATGATGGGATGCGCCTGGATGGAGGCGCATGATATCTGCTGCGCCTTGCTGGTGGCGCATAGTGATGCTGCGCCTATCTGGAGACGCATGGTGGCCGCTGCCCTTATCTGAAGGCGCATAATGGCCGCTGGCTGTAGTCTTAGGCTCTTTCCTTTGTAGAAATTCTCCTTTGTACAGCCTTTTCTAGACATGTAATAGACTTTTATATATAAATAAAAAGTCCTTCTTCAAATGTCTATAGTTATTGACTTTGCTGTGAAGTTCTTCGTCTGAGTTCTGGCGCATGTAGTGTCTGGCGCATGGGCTTTCTGGTTGTGAAATTCCATGCTTCTACAAGACCCCCTTCAAAGTTTTCAAAACTTTTGAATAAGTTTTGGAATACTTTGAATAAGAAGCATGGAGGTCAGGGCGCATGATTTCTGGGCACATGCTTGTTCGGGCGTATGCTCTTCTCAGTTGATGATGATGATGCCTCGGTAACCGAAAAGATTAATGATGATCTTTTGGTTTTATTTGCTGCTATCCTTGCAGAACCCGAGGCGACGGCTGAGATCACACGTCATCTGTTCACGCGTGCGACCATGTCCTATAAATAAGTAAGAGTCGGAGAGAGAAAGAGTTCTTCTTCTCTGTGCCTCTGCTTCTTTAGAGTTTCTTCTTCAAAAACCCTAACTTTTCCTTCTTCGAGAGAATGGCTCCCAAGACTCCTCGCGGCGCTGCCAGCAAGGGAAAGGAGAAAGCGAAGGAGTCCGCGGATGAGGATGTACCTATCACTCTTGCGCCTCTTGCCGACGTTCGTCCTGAGGTGACAGGTGGGTTTCGTCTCTGCTTTGGGCTCTGTGCCCTAACTGCCGACGCGTATAGACTTCGGTCTTTAATGATACGCCGAGGTTCTATCATGCCGACGTGCATAGGTTTATACCTTTATCATGCACCGAGGTTTTAATGGCTGACGCGCATGGGTTTTATTCCCTGAAGATGCGCCGAAGCCTTTGCTGACGCGCATGGGCTCACGCTCTGATAATGCGCCGAAGCTCCAATGCCAACGCGCATGGGCTTACGCCCTGATGATGCGCCGAGACATGCTGACGCGCATGGGCCTATACCCTGATGATGCGCCGAAGCAGATGCGCATAGGTTCATACCCTGGCAATGTGCCAGTCTGCTTGACATATTTTGTCTTTTTGCCTGACTTCCACTTTTGTCGTGCCAGTGTCGATGACGATCCCTTTGTTGAATGAGGTCCTCCTGGACGCTTCTCTTTGTCAGATGGGAGTTGATTTTGATGAGGCGGTGATTAACCCTGTAAAGGATGCTATCCTTCAGGACCAACCTCGTGAGAGGATGCTACAAATCCAGGTCCAGTTGCCGCTTTTCCTCCAGAGTATGATGGAGAGCGGTAAACTGAAGTCTGCTGATTCTGAAGGTATGACTTTCTTAAAGCCTGCCTTTCTGTTCGGCGACCGATTAGTCTCTTCCGAAGCGAAGATATTGAAGATCAGAGAAGACTGGTTCTTTGCTGCTAAGGGCATGATGTTATACATGCGGCAGGTTGACCGCCAGTTGCCACTGACAGCCTTTTACCGTCTAGCTTCGAAGAGAAGGATGGATTGGGAACTTACTCCTTCTCAAGGAGGTACCTTGGGGGGTTCCCTTTCGATTGACACCACCTCGAACCAGCGAGATACCTTGACCGCCTCACGAACCGATTCTTCGTTCAGTTACCGAGCTTTGCGTCCCGGGAGCATTTATAGTGAAGTCCCAAATGACACGTTTCCCTTCAGTGCCCCGACTTTTGCAAATCGGATGCTGACATCGAAGGTCACGTATCCGACAGCTGGTTTTAGAGTCGAAGGTTGGTGTCACTACATCCCAAAGTGGGATGAGTTGACCTCCTGGGTGCTTTCCAGGTTCAAAGTTGAGCTTAAAGAGATAGGGCTGACTGCCGCCATTCGGGCCACGCAGGCAGGCGTGGACCTCAATAAGCCGATGTTCCTTGCGCTGTTGGAGCTTTTCAACGCCCAGACTGGCAGCTTCTTTACTCCAGTGGGGGAGTTGGGATTGGCCCTTCATGAGATGTACGAAGTGTCCAAGCTTCCTTGGGGCTCGGAACCGTACGAGGAATATTTTCCATCGAATGAAGAGATCCAGGTCTTGGAAGATAAGGACCCGGAGATGATGGCCGTTTTCAAGGAGGTGACGAGCCATCATTATCTGATGCACCGGAGGGACAAGGGTAAGACCCAACCTCACGTGACTGCTTGGAGGGACTATGTTTTCAGACAGGATTTGGCGGATCCTTCGAGGATCCGGTTTGCGACTCCGCAGGGCTTGACACCCGCGGAAGTGAGTTCTGAAATAACCCGGCTGGACGAGAGGACCCCACATTCAAATGAGAGCGGCAAGAACACGTACAGCTGTTTCTGGCACTGCGGGCACCGGATGTCATCTAAGGCAGTATTGACGGCCTACTTGATGATATGGCTCCGGGATGGCATATTTGCAGGGGGGTCCGGTGCTGTTGAAAGGGTACATCGGAATCTCATTTTGCCTGCCGTGAAGTTGGCCTTTGGACGACCTCTGGCTCTCCTCCCCGCGATGGTGTGCAACCTGCTGCGCGGTTTGAGGTCTTTTGCGGATGATGTGATCCACGAGAAAGGTAATAATGACAACTTTCCCCGGGCCGAGCTGCCTTTCCATTATCTTATGGGTTGGCTGATCTTACATCATCCGAATGTGATGAGTCCTGGTCCTGAGGAGGACCATGTTGAAGGAGATGCCTTCATTCGCCGCTTCTACAAGAGGAAGTGGTCTTACACTGGCGTCCCCGTTTGTAGGAGGGTTTTGTCCTTCCTTCAGGGGTGGGAAATCGTGAAGGTTGGCCCGATCTTCAAGAATTTCGAGGCCGACCAGGATTTGGTTGATTCTGGCGAGGATGCGGTTACTTTACCGAAATGGAGTTTTCGTTGGTTGCAGAGTATCCGGCCTTCGCATCTGGTCTACCGAAATCAGAACAGGTGTTATCTGGAACCGTACTTGCCAAGCCGATTTGCTCGTCAATTTGGCTATACTCAGCTAATGCTGCGAAATCCCAGTAGCAGTCTAGGCTTCATCGGGAGTTTGCTGGATGGAGCCCGGGGCTGGCAGTATTATAACGCTGGATGCACTAGCGTTAAGTTTACCACACCAGTTCGCAATCCTCGGCCGCCGATCTTATATCCGGCCGCCAGGCTGTATTGTACTATGAATACTATGTCTCCTGGTTATGACAGGGAGACTAGTTTCATCATTGGAACCCAGTTGGAGGCAACAACGAATATGTTGGTGGCGGCTCGGTCATATCGTCCGCCAGAATTGGCGGGGTATCGGGCCGCTGCTATGGCACCAGTGAGAGACCCGTCTGTCGGGAAAAGGCGGGCTGACCCAGAAGCTGGTTCTTCCGTACTGAAAAGGTCGAGAAGGACGTCGACCACGAAGATTACGGAAACGCCACTTGTAACGCCAACGGGCTTAGCTCCCGCTGAGGTAAGGAGTGCTTCATAATTCCAGTTTTTCATCTCATTGTGGCGACTTATGCTCTTCTTCTTGTAGGGATTGAAGAAGAAGTCTCGTGCTTCGAAATCGGGCACCAGTAAGCCGAAGGAGGTGGCAGGCTCTTCTGAGGAGCGCATTCCACCAATGATGATGTCTCCTGTGGAGGAGGGTCCCGAAGATGTTCCCGCGGAGGTTTTAGTATCTCCTGACTTTGAAGTCGCAACAACTTCTGGGATAGTACCATCAGCCGTGGAGGCCTTGGACGCTGAGGGTCTTACAGACTCGAGGCATCCTGATGATGGAGTGGATTGGAGTTCGTCGCCTTCTGGTGACGTCCCTCCAGCGTTGCAAGGGTCCGTTGTGGGGGCAGCAGAAGCAGTGAGGATAGAGGAGAGGGTTGATTCCCCTCCTTGTCATGATGAAGGGAGGTCGGCTGAATCATTGCCGAATCCTTCCTTGGCTTCAACCATGGACATAGAGATGGCTACCGATCAGGCGGTAGCGACAGATTTTGTCCCTGTAGAGGGATTTGAGAAGAGTGAGACCCTTCTGCCGGTCTTGTCTCCTGGGGCTGGACAGGAGATAAATATTGATCTTCCCGTTTTGCCGGGGGAGGTAGCTGATGCTGATAGAACGTCGGGGGTAGAAGATGTGGCCGTTGACGTCGGTGATGTCTCCGGGCTTGAGAAGGGTAAGGGTGTGGAACCCTCTGCTGCTCCCTCTACTTGGGGTACTATCACGACGCATGTGCCGGCTCCTTCTGTTCCTTCGGCACCTCGGGCTAGCAGTCTGGCCCCTGTTGATGAAGAGCCTATTGCTGCCGAGGTTCAAACCTCTCAGATCGAGGTTGGCGGATCTTCCTCCGGTCCGCAAACTGTAGTAGCTCCCCCGACTCCTGCTATGACGCCGCAGGTGCTGGCGGATGCCGACGAGTATGTGAAGTTCCTCGTCGAGGGAGTGTACAAATGCTGGAGAAAGGAGTATCTGCAGTGATGGATGGCAAGGGGAGCTTTGCGACAGCAAAAGCTTTGGCAATGCCTTGTATCGAGCTGATCCGCACTCACCAGGGCCATGACCATATGGCTGAAATTCTGGAGGTTTCGGTGATGGAGCTGGACGAGCGGCTCGCGGAACTGCAGCGCATCCAACGAAATAACCTCTCGGTCTTGATAGATGCAGAGATAGGAAAGTCGATGGCTGAGATCGAGGCTTCCCATCGAGCCGAGGTGAGCAGTTGGGAGCGTGAAGTGGCTGGGACTGAGGCTGCGGTGGAGCAGCTGTCTCAATCTATGAAGAAGACGACGGAGAAGCGGGCTGCGGTGGATGCTAACATCGCAGAGGTTGATGCTCAGATGCGCCGTCTTGAAGACCAGCGGGCCCAACTTCAACTAGAGGCTGAGCGTGTCCTGGCTGAACACGTGGCATTCAAGCAGGAGGAAACGACTCTTACTCAGCGGACCCTTGCTTTGGCTCAGCAGCGACGACAGCTTGATGAGAAGTATGAGAGTAAAACTTCTGCTGAGGCTGTCGGATTAATGCGTCAAGAAGCCGAGCTGCGAGTCCAGGCGACTGTGGAAACTCGCACTGCCGACCTAAGATGTCGAGTCAGAGAGCTTTCATCCCACCCTGGAGAGGATCGGGGACTGTAGCTTCTCTTCTTTTTATGTGTTTTTGCAACTCTTGCTGGAGAAATAGCGTATTTCTGTACTCCCTTCTTTTTTTTGAAAAATAAAGAAATACACTATCTCTTTGATGTGTTCATTTTGATTTCATGAACTTGATGATTTATGTGGACCTATTATCTTTTGTGCACCTTGGTTTTTAGGTACAGATAATAAGTATAAAGGAACCAACATGTTTGCTCAGAGGTAATGTAGACATGGCAATCATTAGGTTCAAATGATAGAATCTTCCTACTCAGAGGTGTTTATGGACGTGGTAGGAATGATCTTGGGGGATACGCTGAACAACTCAGAGGTAATGTGGACGTGGAAGTTCTGCGATCAATGTACGACAACACAGGAGTTTTTTGTACGGGATGTTTACTCAGAGGTAATGTGGACGTGGTAAACATGAAGGATAGCGTAAGCTCACGAAGTGTAAGGTTCCGCTTTGTAGGATGTAGAGAGACAACTCAGAGGTAATGTGGACGTGGTTATCTTTCTACGGATGGATGCCACGGAACAGCTGGGTTCCGGAAGCGATTGATTTTGTGAAAAGAGGTTGTTTGGGGAAATACATGTCTTGGAGGATGTCAAGAGTAGTACTTCTTTAGGAACTTGCCGTTGATGGGCATCATAAACAAGTCCCCATTGGGTTTGGCGAGGCGGTAAGCACCGTTTGAGTATACCGTCTCAATGATGAAGGGTCCTTCCCATTTGGGTTCGAACTTCCCTGGTGTCTTGTGAGTTAACACCATTGGCCTTCTGACTGCTAAAACCAGGTCGCCAACTTGGAAAGATCTTTGCTTGACCTTCTTGTTGAAAGCCTGTGATATACGGGCTTGGTAAAGTTTGATGCGTTGTTGAGCTAGGAGACGCTTTTCGTCAAGTGTCTCTAATTCCCGCAGACGGCGACGTTGATTGTCTTCTTCTGTGAGATCGTTTGTGATTGCCACGCGGAGCGAAGGTATCTGTATCTCGAGAGGCAGTACTGCTTCGCTCCCGTAGACCAGGGAGAATGGAGTGTTGTCTGTTGGGGTCCGTACCGTTGTACGGTAGGCCCAAAGGCATTCGCCAAGCTTTTCGTCCCAGTCGCGTTTGTTGGATGACACGACCTTTTTGAGTAGCCTGACGATAGTTTTGTTGAATGCCTCGGCCAATCCGTTTGCTGCCGGATTGTAGGCAGTTGAGGCCACGTTTTGAATGCGATTCTTGTCACAGAACCTGCTGAAAATGTGGCTGATAAACTGAGGACCATTGTCATGGATGATTCGCCGGGGTACCCCGAAACGGTAAATGACATGGTGTTTGATAAAGCTGACCACCCTGGAGCTTTTTACTTCTGCTAGTGGGACTGCTTCCGCCCATTTGGAGAAGTAATCGGTGATGGCCAGGATGAAGCGGTGTCCTCTCGATAAAGGAGGGGTGATTGGCCCTACAATGTCCATGCCCCAGGCTTCGAATGGCCAGTAGGCGACTGTAGGATGTAGAGGTTCAGATGGTGTATGTATGAAGTCTGCATGAAGTTGGCATGCATGGCACTTCTTAGCATATTCTACTGCGTCGGCAACCATGGTTGGCCAGTAGTAGCCCATACGTCGCAGTCGATCTTGCAACTTAGGCCCTGGTTGGTGAGCGCCACAAGTTCCGTCGTGAGCTTCTCGAAGAGCTTCGGCTGCTTCTTCGTTAGACAGGCATCGAAGGAGAAGCCCGTCGAAGGAGCATCGGTACAGCGTTTTAGTGGCTGTATCGTAGTAGAATCGAAGAGAGCGTCTCCTGACTGAGACGGCTTCCTTCGGGTCCTCTGGAAGGATTTCGTAGACAGCGAAGTCGATGAACGGGAACCTCCAGTCTCGGACATTAACCCCAGTATTTGTCGGCATGGCGTGAGCCATTTGCAAACATAGGTTGTTTCTGGGACAAATCAAGTCTCGGCCAGTTACCGTGACATAGTGTTGAGTCCCAAGGGGCGCGGCCAATGAGGCTGCGAGGCCAGCTAGAGCGTCAGCCTCCAAGTTTTGTAGGCGGGGTACATGTTCGATGAAGAACCCAGTGAAGGTTGAAATGATGTTCAATGCAACTTCATGGTAAGGGATCAAATCTTCATGGCGAACCTCATATTGCCCCCGAATCTGGTTTACGACGAGTTTCGAGTCGTCGTAGGCTTCCAGATGATTCACCCCCAGCTGTTGTGCTAGCTGGAGTCCTATGACGAGTGCATTGTACTCAGCAACATTGTTGGAGCACGGCTTCGAAAGGGAGTATGCGCGCTGGATGACCAGCTGATCGGAGGAGACCAAGACTACCCCCACTCCTGCGATGATTTGGCCGTTGGGGCCCGTTCTTGAAGCGCCATCGAAGAACATCCGCCAAACGGGACTTCCTTCAGTGACGTTTGATTCTTGGACTTCATCCGGGATATCTTCATAGAGTTTTGAAGACTCTGGGATGGGGTGTGCAGCTAAAAAGTCAGCCAGAGCCTGACCCTTGACTGCCTTCTACGGGACAAACACCATATTGTATGGTATTAGTAGGATCGCCCATGTAGCCAGCCGGGAGTTTAATGACCCTGGCTTCGTCATGAGAACTCTGAGCGGATTGACTCGGGAGATGACGTGAATTGTCTGGCCCGAGACGTAATGACGAGTCTTCTGAATGGCAAACACCAAAGCCAAGCACTCCTTTTCAACGGGGTTGTACCGGTGTTCGGCCCCGATGAGTGTTCGACTGAGGTAGTAGATTGCTTGCTCGTAGCCTGCATCGCTGTTTTGAGCCAGCAAAGCGCCGAGGGAATGATCCATGGCACGGACGTAGAGGAGGAATGGTTTGCCGGCGACAGGTGCCACTAGGACTGGCGGGCTTGTTAAGTAAGCCTTGATGTCGTCGAAAGCCTTTTGGCACTCCTCTGTCTAGACATAAGAGACTCCCTTCTTCATGAGCTGAGTAAAGGGTTGACATTTACCGGAGAGGTTTGCTATGAACCTCCGGATGTATGCCAAACGTCCCTGTAAGCCCCGAAGTTCTCGAAGGTTCTTCGGAGGGTCCATGTTAAGGATGGCTTTAGTCTTCTCGGGATCGACATGAATGCCTTTTGCCGTGATGACAAAGCCCAAGAATTTGCCGCTAGAAACCCCCAGGAAGGATTTAGCGGGGTTCATTTTGAGTTGATGTGCCCGCATGAGATCGAAGACCGTCTTTAGGTCCTGTAGGTGATCTCTTTTGAGGCGGCTTTTGACTGCGATGTCGTCAACATAGCACTCAACTGTCTTGCGAAGATGTTGACGGAAGATGGTGCTCATAGCTCGCTGGTACGTTGCACCGGCGTTCTTCAAGCCGAAGGGCATTACTGTGTAGCAGAAAACACCCTTTGGAGTCCTGAATGACGTGTGTTTTGCGTCATCGGGGAACATCTTGATTTGATTGTAGCCTGAATATCCATCCATGAAGGACATGCGTTCAAAGCCACATGTGTTGTCAATCATTACATCGGTGATTGGGAGCGGGGATTCATCCTTCGGGCAAGCAGAGTTGAGATCCCTGAAGTCGATACAGACTCGTATCTTCCCGTTCTTCTTGGTGACAGGGACGACGTTGGCTACCCAGTCCGGGTGTTGTTCCTCACGGATGAAGCCACTGGTCAAGAGTTTGTCCACCTCCTGATCGATGGCGTTCATGATGTCCGGGCGGAAGCATCGCTGTTGTTGTTTGATAGGTTTGGCATCTGGTAAGATGTTCAACCTATGCATCGCGATCTGTGGATCGAGACCCGGCATGTCTTCGTAGCTCCAGGCGAAGACGTCGATATACTCCTTAGCGAGTTGGACTAAAGATTCTCGGTCTTCTCCTTCCAAGCTTTTGCTGATAAAGATGGGTTTAGAAGAAGACCCATCCCCGAGGTCGATTTGCTCGACTTCGTCTTCGGTGGGAGGTTCTCGTAACTCAAAACGAGACTCCCATTGTTCTCCTAGGCGTTGAGCCCAGGGTTCCTCTTCGAAGGGTTTCGGCGGTTGGTCTTCGCCTTCATCTTTCTGAGGTTGCACCGATGTCATGTTAGCTGACAGCACCTTCCTGAAGACTGATCCGATACTGGTATCGGAATCCCACGTCGATGCTTCCGACGAGTGGGAATGTTCTATGTCTTCTGCGTCTGAACTCTCTGGAGTTGATGGCGGCGTGACATAGCCTAACCCCCGTCGAGTCCGATTATAGTAATCCTGTGGCTTTCCATTGGGCATCGAAAGCCGGACAGGGAGATGCCGACCCTTGCCGTAGTTTAGGCCTTTATTGCTTTTCAGGTCGTAGCCCATCTTTTGGATGATGTGCTTAGCCGCATCTGTGTACCGATAGACTTGTACTCTGCCGGTATCAGGTTCGGACTTGATTGACGGGAGGTTCCGACGACGCTCGACTTTGCCCGAGATGATGGTGCCTTCGTCTCGGCTTCGTGGAGGGACTATGAAGACTCCTTGAGACGGGACTATTTGATTGTGGTAGACGGTCGTTACTTGTGTTTGCAACGACCGTAGAGCGTTGTCTAATGTATACATGGTATTCCAGTGTGGAAGACAAGAATAATTGACACTCTATTATTGATAAAGTATGAGATTTTATCCCGTGGGATTACATTGTCGAAGGAGGGTGCGTCTACATCAGCAGAGATATATTCGCCAAGCTCCTCGTCTGTAAGCACTGGGGCCGGATCAGGAGAGTCCTCCACCGCTCTGACTTTGGGGTCTGAGAGGGTTATGTGAGCCCTCTCCGGCATCTTGGATGACTGCGGCGGCTTGCCTTTAAGACGCACCTTGAGGGGTGCCTCGGTTGCGCCTTCGATGAGTGGCGCCTTCCCTTGTAATTTTACCACCAGGGGAGCCGCTGTTTGTGGTGGCTTCCCCTTGAGGCGTATCTTCAGGGGAGCTTCGCGAGCTGGCGCTTTTCCTGATAGCTTGATGCTCATTGGAGGCGCCTTCTGGGGTGGTCTCCCTTTCAGACGGATTTTCAAGGGGGCGTCAGGAGTCGCTTCGGGCTCCAAGTCCGGCTCTGTTGCCGTCTCTGCTTCATCATCGGCGTCGTTGGCTTCCTCCTCGTCAAGTGGCTTGTACAAGTCGGAATCGGTGAAGTAGGCCTCAATCCCTTTGAAGGGATCGATATCTGCAAACTCCGTCCGGATGACGCCGTTGGTGGATACATATTTCATGCATTGGTGGAGCGTAGAGGGCACCACCATGTACTCATGTAACCATGGTCGTCCGAGTAAGATGTTGTAGTTGACCTCGGCATCCACCACATAATAAGTCACCTCAGTTTTGAGGCTGCCGATGTGACACTTCAGCCGGATCTTGCCCAGTGGCTCGCTCTTGCTGGCGTTGAAGCCGCTGATGGTCGTATTGGAGGGCGCTAGCTGGTACATTGGGATCCCCAGCTTTGATAGCAGCGCCTTTGGAATGATGCTTAGGGAAGACCCCGGATCGATCTGAATCCTGCTCACCTTTACCGAACCGATGTACCCTGTGTAATACAACGGTCGGTTATGTCGGTGATGCTTGAGCAGCATGTCTTGTTGGGTGAAGGTTATGTTTGGGATAACTTCATCTGCACAATGACAGTGTGCACAAGTAGTTGGTAGGTCTTCAGGTTGCTTGACTGACTGAGAAAGGATTCGGCATCCTTCAGTGCTTCGCAGAGAGCTTCTCGGGAGTCCTTGGAGAGGCGCAGGAGCTCGAACAAAGACAAGCGTACAGGGGTACTGGCCAGTTGTGCCAGAATGTCAAAATTGTGGGGCTTGGCTACCCCCGAAGCATTTTCTTTCCGCAGAGGTCTGTCGAAATGGGCCTCCACTTGCTTTTGTTTATTGGCTGCTGAGGGCTTGGATGGACCCTCCTCAGGGATGGTGCCTGGAGGCACCACTTCGGCGGCAGCTTCACCGGGCTGGGAGTTCTGTTGTGCACGCGTCTGCACAGGAAGCGCCTCTTCCGTTGAAGAAGAGACCATGCGGCAAGACTTGATCTTCCTGCCTTTTGCTTTGGAGGTAGGGCGTACCTCCGGTTGAGTTACCTCGGAGACGAGGTCGGGGTGAACCCAGAGGACCTCTCCTCGAGATGTGGTGAGTGGGACAAGTCCACTCACATTGTCACGGGTGGGTGGCAAATTCACCACCTCCATTGTCGCCTTAGGGATGGGGACGACGCCATCTTGTGTGGTAGTCGGCGGCAAGGTGCCGAACTGAAGTGACACCACATTAGCTGACACCGTCTTCTCTTCGTAATCGACGGAGATTACATCCGCATTGATCATACGCTGGATGTAATTTTTGAGGACGTAGCAGTCCTTAGTCGGGTGTCCGACAAACCGATGGTAGTGACAGTACCTTGGGTTGTCCACCTTCCCGACTTCATCGGGCCGCTTTGGGTCCGGAAGCTTGATCTTGTCACCCTGCTTCAGTATCTCAAAGAGTTACAGGGTGTCGTCATCATTGAATGAATAAACCTCCTTGGGTCTTGGTGCCAGTGGAGGCTTTTGAGTAGGCGCAGATGCGCCCTTCGAGGCATTAACAGTCAATGCCTGTTTCCCCTTTGTTTCTCGTCCGGAGTTGTTGGTTGCAGACTTTTTCCCCTTATCGTCAAAGGCGGGGAAGCTAACACCCAGAAGACGTGCATTGGCCGCCTTCTTCTCTGCAGCTTCAGCTTCGATGATTAGGGAGCTCCAGTCGGGAGGGGGAGTAGAGTTAAGCCAGAGCTTTACTGTATGCAGCATGTTCATACTGCAAGCGGAGAGAAGCGCATGCTCTGGCATGCCTGGAGGTAGCCTGAAGCAGGCCTGACGGAAGCGTTCGATGAATGCCCGAACCGTTTCCTTGTCCTTCTAGCGTATCTCAATGAAAGACGCCATCGTCATGTCCTTTCCACCGTCGTAGAAGCGGTCGAGGAAGAGGCGTGTCAGGTCGTCGAAAGACGATATGGAATTATCGGGGAGGCTGCAGTACCAGTCATACGCCACCCCTTTCAGGGCCCCAACAAAGATGTTGGTGAGGAGCGCGTCCTCCTTCGAAAGATGCCCTGTCTGCGACTGGAAGTACGTCAGGTACCGTCGTGGAGAGTCCTTCCCGTCATACGGCGTGAGTGTTTGTGGTTTATACTTTGGGGGATAAACCACCTTGTTCCACTCAAGGGGATAAGGCTGGGGAATGCCCATCTTCTGGCGCTCCTCCTGCCTGTTCTTGGACTCGAAGCGCTCTCGCAGATCTTTGATCATTTCGACCACGTCCTCCGTGGAGCTAGGAGTCGGGGAAGGAGGTACTACCTGGAGTGGAGCGTTTGAGGGCTCCGACGTCCGGGGTGCTTCTGTGTCTGAGGGTGTCCGTTGGAGGGGCACACTCGACTCTCCATTGGCTCCTGGGTCGGGACCATTTGAAGGTGTCCTGATCAAGGCCGACCACATCTCAAACACTGCTTGAGTCAGTGCTTGCATTGAGGCAGAGAGGGTTTTGAGTCCTTCCTCTAGCGAGTCTATGCGCTGGACAATGTCCTGTGGCGGCGCATCAGTCTCAAGATCACCTCCGGTCATGTATACTGTCATGACACGGCCGGAAGTAGATGGATTAGTTGAGGCTTCGCTCTCAGCCTCGCTCTCATGTGGGGGAGTTACTTCTCCTGGTGTTTGGCCACCCCCAGCCACATTCTGGAGTTCGTCTTCGACAAGCGCATCTGCAAGGGCCTGACTGCCCTCAGCTCTGTCTTGAAGGGCCTCTTCGTTTTCAACACTACCCCCGGCGGTGTCCTGGAGGACATCGTCATTTTGAGGGGCTTCAGGGAGGCCATCTTCGCCTTGATGAAGATCCGCCGCAGCTGTGCTTTGGACATCTTCGTCTTCGGAAGGAGGCTCGACAAGGGTCTGGCTACCCCCAGCTTCCTCCAAGAACTTCTTCCTCGACCGAGTGCCTTCGAACACTCCAGAGGTCGAGACAGCTGCCTTGGTTTTCCTCGGCTGGCTTTTGGATGAAGACGAGGAATTGGCAGTCGTCTTCCGGACAGATGAGGAATTGGAGATCACGTTGCATGACGCAATCTTTAGTTCTTCTTCTGCTGACATCTTCGTCCCAAGGCGTCGGAGGGGTGTCGATGATTGTAGCCGTTGGAAGACCGACTGCTTTGGCGGTACTGCCGTCTTGCAACAGCAGTTGATGGTGACCACTGCACAAGTGTGCCCCGTGAGAGGCGCATCGTGCTTGTTGGTCAACTCTCCTGACCGGCGCTTGTGAGTGATCACGTTGCGCAAGTCGTTGGAGGAGAGTGCTACCCTCATACCCCTCTCAGGCGCATGGCAGAGCCAAGCGCCGGGGTGGTCGGGTGAGTGCTGCGCCCCCTGATCTAATACCAAGCAGGCATCACGATCAGTAGTGGGGGAACCACAGCATTTGAAGTGACTTGAACGGACCTCAAACGCACAACCAGAGGAGGCGCGGGAGTTCAAGACCACTGAGTTTGCCTCTCTCGGTTTGGTTGTGCACACAGTGAATGCGCCCAAGCGAGATGAGGACTTTGAAGGTCGACTCGTTGTTGGTGCAGAAGCACTTGAGTCAACCTTGTACAGCTTGCCATCGGCAGCGCGCGTGATTGTAAGCGCGTGCCTCTGGCCGGCTGCTGGCATAGCACGTTTGTGGCGCGTGGCCCGTGCCGCCTTGGATTTCTTCGTACCAGCCCGCTGGGGCGCATAGTACTCAGCATCCAAATTCTCCTCGCCGTTACAGCGAGTGAGTCTGTCGAAGATAGAGGCTCGTTGTGGCGCATCAGAAGTAATGCGCGGGGCATTGGCTGTGCCCCTGCTCCGTCGACGTATCTTCCTCGCCTGAGAGGAAGATAGCTGGGGAACGTGGTCAGCCGCACGCTTCCCCGAGAGATGCGCTGCATCAGCGGGCGCACCTTGACTGCTGAGGATGTCAGCAGGAAGGGAAGGCTGGACGGGCGCATCCCCTTCAACGGTGGTGCCCGAGGCGTCGACTTTGCGCACCCAGACTGCACGGGTCTTCTTCGGCTTCGACAGCCGCTTCGAAGGACTCGCACTTCCTTCAGAAATGAACTCCTCGTACGCCTGTTGATTGAGGCGCACTACCAGCGTCTTGTGGGAGGAGCCCACCTTCACGTCGTCGGCCTGTAACACGACTTTCTCGGTAGAGGAGAAAGAGGTCCCCAGCAGAGTCGCCAGCTTGTTTGCCATTAAAATTGTTTTGATTGAAATCTTAATACAAACAGAACAGTGTTACAATGTAGGACTTAGATGTAGTCCTAGGAGTACACTTTTGTTTAAGCTGGGTCCTTAGTGCCAATGGAGCGAGTGGTAATGCGTTGACTTCGTTGACCGGCTGACGACGGTTATCGGTTCTCTGAAGGTGTTGATTGCTCTGGGTGCTGGAGCTTGCTGAGAGGAGGAAGACGTTGAGTGTCTAGAACTGCCTCTCCGGTGATTCTCTGTTGTGGATTCTCTGTGAGTCTTATGTTCTGAGTCTCTCTGTGTGTGTGAAGGAGATGACCCTTCTATTTATAGTTTTGCAGGCTGGCTGCTCATGCGCGCATGTAGGATGCGCCGGTGTGGGAACGCCACGTGGAGGTTGCTGATGGAGGCGCATGGATGCTGCGCCCTGATCGAGGGGGAGAACTCTTCATACTGCTGTTGTGAGCCGGCACGTAGCAGAGAGAAGATCTTTCCGTTGCTGAAATCTTGGATGAGTTGAGTCAAAAGACACGTGTCGTCGACTCATGGTTCGAAGATCTCGGATTTGGTGGAGAGGAGTGATCTGGTGTGCTGCGCCTTGGATTGGGCGCAGGAGGAGGCTGCGGCTCATAACCTTTAGGAGTTACAAACCATTTGGGGCGCATGGCTTTTGAGGCACATGCAAGCGACTTTCCTTCTGTTTTTTGGGATCAGAGATCAGTCTGGGGCGCATGGCTTTTGAGGCGCATGCAAAACTTCAACCGGAGACTCTTCTTCTGTCTTTAGGGATCAGTGAAGGGTCTGAGGCGCATGGCTTTTGAGGCGCATGCTGGTTTGGACGCATGGCCGTAGAGGCGCATGCGGGTGGCCACGTGGCAGTAGCCGTCGGAAGTCATGATGATGCTGACGTTGCCGACGCTTCGTTTTCTGAATAAAGCTGTCACTTGTTCAGACTTTGGGAGGCGTGCTGCCAACTCTGTCAGTTCAGCATTTAATGTTGGTGACGTTCGATGGACAGCTGAGTGGGCGCGTCGGTTGGCGTTCCACTCGGTATGGAGATGTGTGGGGGCGCACCCTCTATAATGTGCCGAGTACTGTAGGGCGCGTCTGTGTGATGCGCCTGATGCCGAAGGGCGCGTCCGTGTGATGCGCTATCTGGCTGGCGCATCGGACATGTCTTTTAATGATGTGGCTGTCTCGCTTCTTCGAGTGCTATAAATAGCCGTTTGGAATTCGAGGCGTCCGGTTCATCCATTTAATGTAAATTCATTGCACGGAATTCGGAGGGCCATCCACTTGGCACGTGGGTTTGATCTGCCCGGCCTATAAATAGTGGCATGGAGAGAAAATTTGCTTCTCATTCCCTCACGTACTTCCAATATGAACTTGAACATACGGGTGCTTTCTGCTGACGAAGTGCTCCCGAGGGTGAAGATGAGACGCTGCGTTGTCTTTGATGCACTTGAAGGTGACTGTTACATCCAAAAGACGGAGTCGAGGGCTTCCGAGGCAGGCGAAAGGTGCCTGTTGCATCCAAAGATAGGGATGCTCGGGCCTCGTCTCCGTTGTTCGGGAAGAGCCGTAGATCGGAATGGCGGTGCTAGGCTCTTTCTTCCTGCAAAGTGGGGTTTCCCCACTTTGATCGTATCGAAAGCTGCTCCTTTCGCCGTGGTTTCAATCACGGTCTTCCTCCGGCTTTGGAGGCTCTTTCGAAGCCTCCCCTGGCCACAACATTTGCGGTGCTCTTCTCTTCCTTGGTTCCAGCCAGAGGGTTAAATGCTTTGTGGAAGCACTTATCCGGTGATCCTGGCTGGAAGAGCAGCGCATAACTGGGCTCTGCTCGGCCAGGTAAGCCTGGCTGGAAGAATTTGGCTGAAGGGATGCACATAACTGAGCTGCTGGAGAGATGATGGGATGCGCCTGGATGGAGGCGCATGATATCTGCTGCGCCTTGCTGGTGGCGCATGGTGATGCTGCGCCTATCTGGAGACGCATGGTGGCCGCTGCCCTTATCTGAAGGCGCATAATGGCCGCTGGCTGTAGTCTTAGGCTCTTTCCTTTGTAGAAATTCTCCTTGTACAGCCTTTTCTAGACATGTAATAGACTTTTATATATAAATAAAAAGTCCTTCTTCAAATGTCTATAGTTATTGACTTTGCTGTGAAGTTCTTCGTCTGAGTTCTGGCGCATGTAGTGTCTGGCGCATGGACTTTCTGGTTGTGAAATTCCATGCTTCTACAGGGTGCTTCCCTCTGGTGCTGGACAAAACGCTGCTGCTGGGTCTGGAGTGGAGGACCCCTCTGCTGAACCGCTGGTCCTCTAGCCGGCTGCGCTCTGTCCTGGCCTCCTCTGACTCCGCGAAGGCGGCAATCCTTCAGCTGGTGATCGGACGCCCCACAGTAGAGACAGACGCCCAACCTCTTCCTGCAAGCCTCCCTGGTGTGCCCCGGCTTCCCGCAGAAGCCGCACGGTATAGTCGGTCTCTGGCCCTGTCCCTGGTGCTGCTGGGCACGCGCCGGTGCCTGCTGGATCTGCAACTGAGGCTGCTGCTGAAACGGCCTCTGCTGCTGCTGCTGCTAAAAGTGGGGGCGCTTGGCCGGTCCCGCACTGGAACTCGCCCCCATAGTATCTCCGCTCCTCTTCGGCTTGAGGCCGAAGTCCTCCTCTGCGATCTGTACGTCCATCAGTATCTGATCGAACGTCGTATCACGGCGACCCGAGGTGCGGGTGCGCACTGCATGAATAAGTCCCCTGCGGAACTTACGAGCCTTCTGTCCCTCATCCTGGATCATACCGGGAGCAAACCTGCTAAGGCGGAAGAACTCAGCTGCATACTCGTCCACCGACGAGTTTCCCTGAACTAGACCCACGAACTGGCCCTCCAATGCTGTAAGAGCCACGTCCGGGAAGAACTTCTCCTTGAAGAGCCTCCGGAAGTTCTCCCAAGTCATCTCTCTCACCGACGCACGAGGATCCGTACGGTACCATGTCAGCGCAATGTCAAAGAATCGGCTGGCTGCGATCGAAACCCAAAGCGCTCTAGGAAGCTCTGCCAGCTCCATGCTCCGTTCTACATCCTCTAGCCAGTCATCTGCGTAAAGGATGCCCTCCGTGCCTAAGAAGTCCCTGGAGCTCATCTTCCTAAAGTCTAACACTGTCCCCGGCCTGGACTGCTGCTGGCTCGGCTGCTGGCCAATAGGGCCCTGTACCGTACCCGGTGCCACTCTCTCTACTGCTGCCAAGGCAAGCTGATGCGAGTTCTCCATACTCTGCCTCAACATCTCCATCTGTCGGTGTGACGCCTCCGACTGGAGCTGCGATGCCTCTACCTGGGCCCGCTGTGTCTCCATCATCTGCTGAAGGAGAAGGAACATGTGATGTGTATCCGTCGGTATCGGTGGTAGTGGCGGCAGTATCTCTGGAAGAACGGCCGTAACCCTCTGGGGTGGAGGTGGTAGACCTCCCTGCGCAACTGTCTGGGTCTCTGGAATAGTAGAATCACTGGGGGCAGTCTCATGAACCTCCTTCTCGGCCTGATCGGATCTCTCAGGCAAGCTACTCGATCCAGAGGCCTGCGGATGTGTCTTCGTCATCCTGGAGACGAATTAAAACAAGAGATCAATATGGCACATGAGTAGATTATCAAAGAAGGACAGTTAATTTAATACAAGGTGAATAATCATGATAATCAAAAGATCAGAAATTTCCTAAGTGTGATTGAGAAACTCCTATCATGTCCTAGGTCCTACGTCCTAATCGCAGGCTCGTAATTAGTACTCTAAGTCGAGCACCATTACGAGATCGCACTAATTGTGACACTGGACCTTCGTGGGCCACCACAAAAACATGTCAGGACCCGCACCCTTATGAGGGGCACGAGCACGTAGGTACGTCCAGCCTACGTCGCAGAATCGGCGGTAGAACGCTGTATATAACGTCTGTAAATACCTACGACTAACAGTTAAAATGTACCTGTACAGTATATACTCTCCGAATGGAGGTGACATAACAATACAGTCTCAATCACAGAATAAAACTAAGGTAGATAGCTCAGAGGAAAGACATATGATAGATGAAGAGTAAATAAGTGCAGAGTCCAATACAAGCCCAGATATATACAACATCCCAGAGTATCAAAATAGAATATAGAAACTACAGTCTGATAAGCTAGCTGGATCGCAGTCCAGTCAAACCTAGCTAACCTACACTACTCTGGAAGTACAAAATCTAGTGGCTCTACTATAAGGCTACTCCATCTGACTCGAGCCCATAATAGGTCGAGCAGTCCGCATCAGAATCATCTGTAATATATCATAACGGTATCCTGTCAGGAAAATGAGCAAGTACAAACACTAACAGCAGTTCCATGTGAATTGACAAATTCTATAAGAGACAGCATAATGAACTACAAGACAAAGATATATGAAGACTTGGGAACCGTTCGAAAGTCGAGTTACAACCCTTAAACCAAACAAGGACCGGAGTTGTAACTCTTCTCCCGAGCAGAACTTAGTCTCCAATCAAGGTACAATGTAAAGGAAAGTAGAGCATGTGAGTAACTGTATATCATGGCATGGTGAGAAAATACTGAATGTAGAACAGAACAGGATATACGATAAGACAAAGTAAATATAAAATATGATTTGAATTATTAGAGCGATATGTGATCGGCTTGGGATAAGTGACAGGACAGGCTATCCACTTGGCCCGGCAATCCGCGGTGACCTCAACGGAAGACATGCCGGCCAACCTGGATAACGAGCACAAGGCAAGGGATCTCGCTACACTCTTCGTAAGGAAAGAGTGGCGCGAGCACATGAATAGTGACAGGGTGGCTTGGATCACATAGCCCCTAATAATTCCCCATCCCCGAATAGTACAATGGATCTGGACATGACACGTCATGGCACGTGATTTCGTAAGAGGGTAGCAAATCCTCTTAGAAATCGGTGTCTATACAAGTACAGGAAACAAGACACGGAGTGTACCCATATACCCAGAAATCCAGGAACAACATCTCATGTCATAATCCAATGTGTACTAGTCTGTGAGCTATCGTGACTAAGAATCAAGTAAGACACTACGACTGAATCGGATATAGCAGATATCAAGACAATGAAAACTATCAGTGAATATACTCGCCTATTGTCCTGAGCTGTATGGTATATCAATGCTCAGAGCGGTATCAGAAGACCTAAATATGAGATACTGTAAGTTAATTTAGGTTTAAACAAGTTTAGGAATGATTTACAATGAATGATATGCAATCTAGGTCAAACTAGGTCTCACTGAGTCACACTAAGTCCTGTCAAGTCAATCTAGGTCAAATCAAGTTAAACCTAGGTCATACCAGTCATCACGGGTCAAAACAAGTCGAAGAAAGTCAAACGGGATCAAGAGTGGGCCTACAGTTGACTTTTGGTCAACTGGTCAACTCTGGTCAACTCTAGGTCAACCATGGTCAACCCTAGGTCAATGGTGACTAATAGTTGACTTTTGGTCAACTACACAAGTCTAATGGAAATTGGGACTAATTTGGGTAAAGCGTTGACCCATAGTTGACTTTTGGTCCAAAAAGTCAACCGTGGTCAACCGGGGCCAAGACTAGGTCTAGGCGACTATTTCTAACTATTACCAACCTCTACAACCCATATCCAAGTCCATCTTGGACTTCGAAACTCATATCTTGGCCGTAGGCCAATATCCTATTTTACCCTTAAAAAGGGTAAAATTTTAGCTTCGGCAACTATCCAGTTAGCCTACCTACGCTTGATATTTTGACCCGATCTCCCTAGGGTAGTATGATACTAGCCTATACATATAATATCTACCAAAATACCTAGGTATCGTGGACATTCGGTCCACGATACGGTCCGTTGTCAAAATCTTGAATATTTCAAGATACGCACCGATACGGCGCGATACGGGCGCCCTACGACCCCAAATTCCACCCGGAAGCCTACCCGCAAAATCTAAATCACGTATTCATGCCCCACGCCAAGTTTCAACTCAATCGGATACTCCGAACTCCGTTTCGCCCTCTAACTCGGTTTTTCCCTTTTTTCTATTCTAGCCTTTTTCCTATTCTTCCAACTTCTTTCAATCTTTCCTCCCAACCTCAAATCCTTTTCTAATTTCTCATTCCATAATCTTTTTCTACTCTTCTCTACAATTCCAACCATATATAATACTTATATATATATATCTATATATATACCTATATGTATAGGTGAAAAAGGGGGGGTATAAATAGGCCTAAAAGCCAAGGTGGGGGGGAGGGGGGGCTGTTTCCTGCAGCAGGTAGCTGCTGCTACTGCTGCAGCAAGCTGCTGCTGCTGCTGCGTTTAATCTTCTTCTTCTTCTCCTCTTCTATCTCCCTATATAATACACTTCATATATATATATATCTATATATATATATATATATATATATATATATATATATATATATATATATATATATATATATATATATATATATATATATATAATATATATATATATATAAATATATATATATATATATATATATATATATATATATATATATATATATATATATATATATATATATATAACTAGATATCTATATATAATCTATCTAGATATCTATCCATCCCTCTAAATATATATATAACACACACACATCCATATACACACATCCATGTATATATATAAATACACTCATATCTATATATATATATATATATATATATATATATATATATATATATATATATATATATATACATATATACATATATATATATAAACACACACACAAACACACACACATCCTTACACAACACAACCACACACACACCACTCTCACAACACCAACATCCCCATGACACAATATCACCCTCCTCTACACACACACAATACATAAATAAATACACACACATAAATACACATGTATATATATATATATATATATATATATATATATATATATATATATATATATATATATATATATATATATATATATATATATATATCATTCACAAAATGATTAAATCCTAATAAATCCTTAACCTATTTTTCTAGGGAAAACCTACAAATTTATGGGCAAATGGAAGAGAATGGTCATATCTCCAATTAATGTGAATGAACTATATGCAAAAGAGAATTAAATTAGAAGATTAAAGCATACCTATATTGGTAGGTTGGAGAGGAAGAAGAAAGCTTTTGAAAAGAAATTAATTTGGAAGAGAGAGAGAGAGTTGGAGTGTTACTTAGTGAAGAAGGAAGAAAGGGGGGGGGCTGTCATGGCCGGCCAAGCATGGTGGGGGTGTGAGGGGCACTTGTAAATTACAAGTTTGCCCCTCCCTAAGCCTAATATTAAACAATTTCCAAATTAGGTTTAGGAAGTTGCTAAAAATAAATAAAAATCATAATTAAACTAAATTACTCATGGAAAACTAGTCCAAACTCTTAAACCCTAATTTTTAGTGTGGTGGGCCATGGTTAGCTAACAGGCTAATTACAGCTCAAGTCGAAATTCACCGGGATCCCGAATTAACTCGGAATGCGATGAAATTCGAACAGGACTCCTATAATAATTAAATAATATTATTCATGAAATAAAATTCCCAAAAATAATATAAAATGGAAAATTACCATTTTACCCCTAACTGGAAAAAGTGAGGGTGACAATAGGCAATCACCTTTTCGTGTTGCTGAAGCACACAACACAAACCCCGTCCTGAAGCATCACTGTAGATCGTATAACCACCAGATCCAGATGGCAGCGTCAAGATAGGAGCTGTAGTCAACTCGCCTTCAGCTCCTCGAAGGCGGCCTGGCACTCCTCGGACCAAACAAACTCCTCGTCCTTCCTGGTAAGGCGGGTCATCGGCTGGGCAATCCTGGAAAAGTCCTGCACGAACCTCCGGTAACAACCTGCCAGACCCAGAAAACTCTGAACCTCTGCTACTGAGCTCGACGTAGACCAGGACTCCACTACAGAAATCTTCTTAGGATCCACTGAAATCCCCTCGCCAGAGACAACATGGCCTAGGAACTCCACGCGATCCAAGAAGAACTCGCACTTGGACAGCTTTCCATACAGCTGCTCCCTCCTGAGAGTGTCTAACACAATCCTCAGGTGCTCCTCGTGCTCCTTTGGTGTCTTCGAATAGATAAGAATGTCATCAATAAAGACCACCACGAACTTGTCAAGGTACTGATGAAATACCTTGTTCATCAAGTTCATAAATACCGCTGGGGCGTTGGTCAACCCAAACGGCATGACGGTATACTCATATTGGCCATAGCGAGTCTGAAAGTCAGTCTTCGGAATGTCATCCCGCTTCACCTTCAGCTGATGGTACCCGGTACGTAAGTCGATCTTCGAGAACACCCTCGCCCCGCTCAACTGGTCGAACAAGTCATCAATCCTTGGCAAAGAATACTTGTTCTTAATGGTAAGGTTGTTGAGCGCCCTATAATCAATACACAGACGTACAGTACCATCCTTCTTGGGGACGAAAAGAACTGGCGCGCCCCAAGGTGAAGAACTAGATCGAATAAAGCCCTTGTCCTCCAGCTCGTCGACCTGTTTCTTCAGCTCCGCTAACTCACTGTTATTGATTCTATAGACGTACTGGGAGATAGGCTCAGCGCCCGGCACTAGGTCTATAGAAAACTCAATATCACGATCTGGCGGCATCCCGGGCAGCTCCTCGGAAAAAACATCCAAGAACTCAGCAATGAGTGAATGTGGCAACACCGGCCCCGCCAACAACGCTCCACATAATCCATCTCCCTGCTCCGCTACACCCCTGGTGAACTCATACTCCGGCTCTCCCGACGGCCTAAACAGAATCATGTCCCCTCTGTAGTCGATGCTAGCGTGGTGCATGCTCAACCAGTCCATACCGAGTACCACATCGTAACTCGGAAGTGGCATTACGAGCAAACACGCACTCAGCTCCCGGCCTCTCAAAGAAACTCTCCGCCCCTTGCAAACATTATTAACTAGGATGATGCCATTCCCAGTCATAATCTTGCAAGTCCTACCAAGATACTCAGCAATGATATTGTGCCTAAGAGCAAAAGAAACAGACACAAAATTGTACGTAGCACCAGAATCAAACAAGGCTAAAGCTGAAAAAGAATCGAGCAGAATAGAACCTGCGACAACATCCGAAATAGCCTCCATCTCCTCTGCTGCAAGAGCAAAGGCTCTACCCTGACCACCCCGCTACTGGTGGTGCTGAACAAACCGCTGCTGCTGGATCGGAAGTGGACCCCTCGGCTGCACTGCAGGTACTCTCGCCGGTGCCCCTTGAGCTGCTACCGCTCCATGGGCCTCCCTGCGACAGCTCGTAGGACAATCTCTCAACTGATGTCCAGCCTCCCCGTAATAGAGGCACAATCCCAGCCTTTTCCGGCAGACCTCCCAGATGTGACTGGGCTTCTTGCAGAAGTTGCAAGGAGCCCCATGCTGTGCCTGCCTCTACTGAGTGTGCTGCACCTGCTGAACCGGTGCTCTGGCCTGAACCTGCGGCTGGTGATGCTGGAAAGAACGATGCTGAAGCTGAGGGCGCTTAGCAGCCCCCGCGCTGCTAGTAGCCCCCGAGAAAAGATCACGCTCCCTCTTGGGCTTCAAGCCCCACTCCCGCTCTACCTTGCGGGCCTCCGCGTAAATCTGGGTATAAGTCTCATAGAAGGAGAGAATGAGGATCTTGATATCCCAAGTCAGCCCCTCCCTGAAATGGCTCGCCCTGATCTCCGGGTCTCAAACCATGTACTCTGCGTATCGGCTCAGACGGCCGAACTTCGTGGCGTACTCCTCCACAGATAAACTGCCCTGCTGCAGATCCTGGAACTGCCGCACCAGGTCGATCTTGTCCGTGGGGGAAAAAACTTCTCCTTGAAGAGAAGCTTGAACTCTGTCCAAGTATGGCCCTCTCCAGCTAGGGCTGGCTTGTTTCTGAACCAGGTGCGTGCAATATCTAGCAACTGCAAACCTACCGCCTCGACCTTCAGGTCGTCTGCCAGGCGGGAGGCCCTCATCTGCCGCTCGATATCCTCGAGCTAATCATCTGCATAGACCATACCCTCGGTCCCGCTAAAGTCACGGGGCCCGAGCTTCTTGAAGTCCTGGATATCTCAGTACCTAGTACGCGTCCCCGGATGCGGAGCCCTCTGCTCCACGGCTGCAAGGGCCAACTGATGGGCATCCTCCAGGCCCTGATGTATCGCGTCTGTCTGCTTCTGCTGAGCCTCGGCCTGGGCTCTCTGAGTCTCCAGCATCTGCTGGAGGAAGGTAAGCATATGCCCAATATCTGTAGGCAGAGGAGGTGGAGGTGGAAGTATGTCTGCAACTAGCGGAGGAATCCGCTGCGCAGCAGGAGGAAGAGCGCCCGCATCAACCACTGGATCTGCGGCCGAAAAAGTCGTAGCAACCCTAGGGTCAGCCCTCGTAACTAGCGGAGGAGCGCCCCCAAGAGCTGCTGTGGCCGATACCCCGACTGCAGCAGGAGTGTCCGGATCAGGTCCGCGAGTCATAGCAGATCTTTCCGCATCCGCGGACTCAGGATGCTGGGACCTGGTCTGCACCATCCCGAAGACAGATTGAAAGAAGATATCAATATGGCACAAGAAGGATTATATCAAAGGAGGACAACTAGAAAACAGTAAATCAATATCAAAGACGGTAAGCAAGATAAGCAAGGAAAGATCCTACTGTGATTGAGCACTCTTAGCCTACTACCTCCTATGTGTAACAAAGGCTCGTAGTCAACACTCTAAGACGAGTGCCGCTACGACATCGCACTAATCGCGACTTCAGAACCTGTGTGGGCCACCACTAAAACGTGTCACGACCCGCACCCGCTATAAGGGCACATGCACGTGACAACGCCCATCCCTCACCGTAAAAACGGCGTGGAACGCTGTAGGTTTTCTACTCTAACAACAGTTTATATATATATATATATATATATATATATATATATATATATATATATATATATATCAAAAACCTGTCGAGAATATGGTCAACTCCGAACGGAGGACAAGCAATGAATATATATGAGTACTCAATCACAGTTCTAAGATGATAAAGTAAAGACTAAAAGATAAAGACAACAAGACGATAAAATAATAACCTGTCAAGTCCAAACAAATATAATATACAAGTCCAAGTCTCTAATACAATCCATAATAATAACAGTCTCAAAAGTAGCTGGAGACAAGGTCCAGTACAAAAGACCTACTCTAACTAAGCAATAGGTAAAGTCTCGTCATGCGGAACTAAGCCCTGCTGGACCAAAGTCTCCAAGTCTAGGCCCACTACGTCATCCGGACCGTAGTAGGTACAGTAATCCCCTTCATCAGCATCTGTAATATTTTGTCAACATATCCAGTCAGGATGGAACGAGTACAATCTACTAACAACAGTTCACAAGATATGACAAAAGCTATAAGACAATAAATAGAGAGTATATACAAGAAAATCATGGAATGTACATGTGAGTATCCTGGCAAGGTAAGCTGTAAATTTAGAGCTAGAACAAGGCAAGTAAACTGATCATGGCATGTACAAGAATCAAGAATCATATATCGAGGTGTGTGAGTACTAGCTACAACATGTGGCCGGATTGGGTCTGTACAAGGTTATGATCTAGTCAATCATACGTGTGGTGTAGGATTAGCATTCACAAGGTTCACAATATATACAAGGCGGGTATTGACCACACATCTACACTAGTACTCCCCGTCCCCGACTGGTAGAGTGGATCCAAGCAAGACACGTTACGATACGGGATTCTACGAGAAGGAAGCAAGTCTCCTCGAGAATCGGTGTCCATATACTGCACAAGAACTACGAGGGGGCTTGCACAAGATATACCAAGATAACGAGAAATAACATCTCATGTCGGGATCCATGAATACCAATCTGTGTGACCAATGTGTCGAGAATAAGCATATCTCACTAATTACATGAATTATAACAATCATCGTAAATTGGAAAAGTGTCAGAGAATGTACTCGCCTGTAATATGATATGATATATCAACGGGATCAAATGCTGCGTCTCGAGGACCTATAGAGAACAAGACGTATCAATACTCTGTTTAGAAAATAAAGTCAAATCAAATTAAACCCTATTAAGCCATTCTAGGTCAAGACAAGTCTAGTTAGGTCAACCTTGGTCATGGGAGAACATTGGAAGTCAATCCGTATCAAACTAGGTCGAAAGTTGACTTACAGTTGACTTTTGGTCAACGGGTCAACTCTGGTCAACTCTTGGTCAACCCTAAGTCAATCCTAGGTCAATGGTGACTTATAGTTAACTTTTGGTCAACTGCCCAAGTTTAATGGAATTTGGGACTAAATTGGGTAAAGTGTTGACCTATAGTTGACTTTTGGTCTAAAAAGTCAACCGTGATCAACCAAGGTCAAGACTAGGTCTAGGCGACTATTTCTAATCATTACCAACCTCTACAACCCATATCCAAGTCCATCTTGGACTTTGAAACTCAAATCTTGGTTGTAGGCCAATATCCTAATTTACCCTTTTCTAAGGTAAATTTCTAGCCTAGGTGAATATCAAGTTAGCCTACCTACGCTTGGTATTTTGACCCGTGCTCCCTAAGGTAGTAGGGTACTAGCCTATACATACGTTACCTACCAAGATACCTAGGTAAAGTGGACGTCTAGTCCATCTTACGGCCCGTTGCCGATATCTTGAATATCTCAAGATACGCAATGGTACGGCGCGATACCGTTGTCCTACAATCCCGATTTCAACTCGGGAGCCTACCCACAAAGTCTAATTTATATAATCTAGGTCTCCCCCAAGTTTCGTCGCGTTCCGATACTCGGAGCTCGATTTCACCCTTTTACCCAATCTCCGATTCATTCTAAATTCATATTCTTCTCCTCCTTCTAATTTCTATTCTTCTAACTCTATTCTCCTAATTCTTCCTATTCTTCTTCTTCTAATCCCTCTTCTTATTATCTCCTTATCTTCTTTTATTTCTCTTATTCTTCTTACTCCTCTCCTTCTAATTCTACTCTTCTTCTTAACCTTCTTTTTCTTAACTTCTTCTAAACTTCCTCTAATTCTTTCTCTCTAATTCTCTACCTCTAACTATCTAATTATCTAACTATATATATATATATATATATATATATATATATATATATATATATATATATATATATATATATACTAGGGGGTTTATAAGGCAAAATGGGGGGGACAGCTGCTGCAGCCACTGCTACTGCTTGCTCTGCTGCTGTTGCAGCTTGCACTGCTGCTGCTGCTTGTTCTGCTGCTGCTGCAGCTGCTCTTTTCTTCTCCTCCTTCTTATAATCCTAATTCTTCTTCTCCTCCTTCTCTCTCTCTCTCTCTCTTTCTCTCTCTCTCTCTCTCTCTCTCTCTCTCTATATATATATATATATATTATTTATATATATATATATATATATATATATATATATATATAATCCTTATCTAATCCCTCTATATATATATAGACACACAAACACACTCATATCTATATATATATATACATACATACACACACACATATATGTATATAAATACACACACGCACACATATAGATATATATACATATAGACACACACACTCTCACACAAACACACACACACTCTCACACAAACACACACACACACACACACTCCTGACACTCTCTCACAACACACACACTCTCACTCACCATCACCACCATTCTCACACACCATCACCACCCTCATTCCTCTACACACACAAACTCATATATATATATATATATATATATATATATATATATATATATATATATATATATATATATATATATATATATATATATATATATATATATATATATATATATATCACTCTAATTAGAAAACCCCAAATAAATTCCTAACTTAGATTTCTAGGAAAACCTACAAATTTTAGGGGCAAAGTGTGGAGAATCATCTCCTCTACAATTATTGTGAAAGCTATAAATGAAAAAGGGGAATTAATGGGGAATTGAATGCATACCTAGAAGTTGGTTGCTTGGAGGAAGAAGGAGCTTGGAAAGAAAGAAAGAAATTTGAGAGAGAGAGAGAGTTTGCTTTGTGGAGAAGCAAAGGGGAGGGGGATGGCTACTTGGCCGGCCATGGGGGGGATATTGGGTTTGGGTGGTGATCCAATAAGCCCCCAAACCCAATAGACTTGGTTTGGTTCGGATTTGGTTCGGTTCGGTTCGGTTTAATTCTAATTAACTAATCAAGCCTCTAAAATGACTAATTAAGCCATGAAAGTTGGGTTTATGGTTTCTAACCTAATTAGGATGGTATGTGGGCCAAGTCCAGCTAGTATGTGGGTCCCACTAGTGTCCAGGCTACCCGGGTCTCCAACTTAAGTCCGAATTGGATAAAATCCAAACCAAATCAAATAAATCCCTAAAAATCATATAAAATCAAATAAAATTCCTAAAAATTAGAAAACTTAAAAAATGACGAAAATACCCCTAATTCGAAAACTGGGGGTGATACTAAGCCTCACAAACTCCATTCACATGTCCTTACGAATGAGTAGGATATTTACTGATCAGCTTTTTAATTTTATTATGCTATGGGACTATTTAGGAATATCCAGATTGTTCTCCCCTGCCCAATGCTTCCTAGCTGTTTCTAAGTATCTTCTCTAAATGACTTTAGATCTTAGGGAATAACCCAATTTTTCAGAAAGTCGGGAATTTAACTCTCTTGAATTTTCCAAAAATTTCGGCAGAGTCTCTGTTTGCAAAAACAAAAGTATAGAACTTTATTGATACAAACTTTGTAAAAGATTACAATTTGAATTCTGGGAAAGTACAACTGTAGAAATCCAATCTAGAAGACGATTGCTTTATCCCTTGGACGATGTGAACTTTGAAGACGATAGCCTCTGAAGTTGAAGACAACTCTGGAATTGAAGGCAAAAAGCCTCGAAAATTGAAGGCAAAAGCCTCGGAAGAATGCAGCAGCACTTGGACAAGAACTCCTGGACTCTTTGAACTTTAAAGTCTGGTCTCTCTATGATCTGATCTCTGATCTATGATCTCTCTCTGATCCCCCTTTGAATGGAGACTTGAAACTCTATTTATAGAGTTCTGAAAAATAACTAACTTTTAGTTATTCTGGACTGCGCATGATGGATTGCGCAGCAATAGGATTGCGCAATAGTAGACTGCGCAGGCATTTGCTGGATCATGGGCTAACTGTCTTGGACACATGGCATCATTTGATTGAAATGCGCATGATCGTGTATAGACGGTTGCCACGTAATGAACAAATGATGGCATGAATGCCACGTGTATTTTGTCATTTATGTTGATAGAACGCGCAACCTGAATTGCGCTGGCTTTGAATTGCGCAGACTTGGACTGCGCAGGAATATATTACGCCAACATGGATTGCGCTGCCAGCTGTCCTCGAGCGCCGTGCTGCACGATTTAAACGAACGGTCGCCTCGTTCTTCGCACTGTCAGCTGTCAGAAGATTTGATTTGTGTCAGGTAATGATGATGATTTGCCACGTCAGTCTGTGCGCTTGGTAGTGTGCGCAATCTAGTATGCGCAATCTGTATACTGCGCAATCTGATGTCTGCGCAGTCTATTTGAAAGGTTCATTTCTTGATCTTTATGACTTTGTTGATGTGTGCAACTTGCTTTTTTAGGACCTACAAGACTCCCTTTAAAGTTTTCGAAAGTTGAATTTATTCAAAATTTCGAAATACTTTGAATTTTGAAATTACAATCCATTTGCGCATGAAATGATCTGTCTGCGCAATATGAGGGATTAGCTCCATTTTCAGGCGCAATCTGAGGCGGCCGTTTCGTTTTCAAAAACTATAAATAGTTCTTTACTTCTCATTTCATTCTTTACTTTGCCTTCTTCGTACACTTTTGAGAGAGAAATTCCGAGCTCCTTCTTCCTTTCTTTTCCGACGATTTCGATGGCTCCCAAGCGTTCCTCCGCCGCTGCCAAGGGCAAAGCCCCCGCCGAATCTTCGGCTAGGGTTGCGCGATGTGCTTCTCGTCACGAAACTGCTCATCCAGCGCTGCGAGGTAGATGACTTAATCAAAACTCTTTTTAGGGTTTTGATCTCACTTATTCTTTCAGAATCCATCTCTTTTTAGAGATGTGATCATACTGCGCCACCCTTTTTAGGGTTCTGGTTGCACAAATCAGTTCGTTCTTCATTTTTATAAAGGACGACATTTTGCGTAATCGGTTGAACTGCGCTGGCAAAAGTCAGCGCAATTTGCTGATTTGCGCGAGACTATCAACGCAAACTGATGACTGTTTGTTTGCGCAGTCTGATTGTTGCGCAATCTGATGTTTGCGCAAACTGAATCTTTGACTTGACTTATACTGAATTTTTGTTTTCTCTGTCTGATGCAGTTAATACCAGAGAAGATCCCGGTTATGAGGACTTTGTAGGAACTCTTTCAGAGTCAGAATACAAAAAGGACCTTTCCCATGTGCACTATCCTCAATATGATCTGCCAATTCCCGTCAGGCTATTTTGATATCCCAAGATAATGAGACACTGCAATGTTTGATGAATGGACAACCTCTGGAGTCAGCAGACGCTGTTATTCACAAGAAGCCATTATTCCTGTTCGACGATGCTTTTGAGAAAAGCTCTTAACCGAGACCAAGGATGGAAGAAAGGATTATCCATCAGACGGATAGGTCATTCTCGATACCAGATGTTTTTTTTTGAGTCTTTGGGACCTCTAGTAAATAGAATGATGGAAAAAGAGGGTACTGATTTTTTTATGGTTAGGGGTCCAACCTCTCTCTTAGTAAGGGCTATCCGAGAACAAGGTGACGAGGCTCAAGCCACTTTCCTGGATCATATTTTGAATGAGCTAGAGATTTCCATCAAAAACTATAAAGAGCTCAACCAAGGAGACGTGGAGTCTCTAGTGCAGGCAGAATTCGAACAACTGGCTCAGGTAGCTGACATTGAAAGGGTGAATCTCCAGAACCTTTTGGAAGCTTTCTCTGCAAAATCTGCTGAGTATCAGTCCAAGCTAGAATCAGTGACCTTGATGGCTGAGAGAAAAGAGCAAAGAGCTGCTGAGCTGAGGACAGAGATTGCTCGTCTCCAGGAGGAATTAGAAAATGAAGTTACTGATCATCAACTTGCAACCCAACAATTCAATGCTCTGATTCAAGAAAGGGATGAGTACGTGGCAGCTCATAATGCTGAGATTACTCGCCGAATGGTGGCCATGCCTGCTTTCAATGAAGAAACCGGGATGGAAGAAGCCAGAAGGATAGTGATGTCATCTCGTGAAGAGCGACTACAGACTCTGAAACAACAAATTGCTAGTCTGATAACACCTCCACCTCATTAAAAAGAACTTTTTGTATCTTTGGTAGTACATGTATTTTTTTGTAATGTCTCATATTTTGATTAATAAAAGACATTTTGTTATGGCTCTATCATTTATTGCATATCTTGTTCAGATATAAATAATAGATATAGAAAATATATTCAGAGGTACAGGACATGATATATTTCTGAATTTTGTAGGAAAATAATTATATTCATTATATCTGCTCAGAGGTAATATGGACGTGGCAGAATATATCGAATATTATTATTTCAATAGATAACTTAATCAAGGATGATAAGTTACTGATGTGAATGATTAAATGAACGAAAATGAATCGTCAAAAAGGTGTGAACGAAATAAATCGTCATAAGGAACGGGTAAACCGTCGAATGGTGGAATGAACGGACAAACCGTCAGATGGAAATAAATGAACGGATGAACCGTCAAATAATGATTAATGAACGGGTGAACCGTCAGGTGGATGTGAATGAACGGGCGAACCGTCGGATGAATGTGAACGGATGAACCGTCGGGTGATAATAAATGAACGGGTGAACCGTCAGGTAAATGTGAATGAACGGATGAACCGTCGGATGAATGTGTCGCTTCGTTATTTGGAGAATCTCTGTCTATAAATAGAACAGAAATTTAGCAGAAAGGAGCACTTCCACTTTTCTAACATAAAAATATCGTCTGGAGATGCACCCAAGAAGACTGAACTCGCTCCAAAAGTTGAAGAAGGTGTTGAAGAACGTCAGGCCGAACTGGTTCAGCCAAAGCAGGCAGAGGCAAGCGAAGGTTCGTCTGCGCAAAAACCCCCGCGAGATATTCTGGACTTCCTGCTTGAACCAGAAAAGACTGAAGAAGAAGAGGCCATGAGGCTGGCTGCTTGCAAGTTCCTCGTGGGCTCCAGCAAGGAGGTTCTTGGCTCTTTTGCTGACTGTGCCTTTGAGAAGAACGGCAGTGGTCCGTGTCCCAATGTTAAGAAGGATGATAGTGATCTCCCTTAATATCATGTACTATCATTCATGATGAAATAAAATTTTATTTATGAACTTGGACTTGTCTGATGATTTACAAGCATTTACATTTATACATAGTACTTTTTAAGGAATTTGCCATTGATAGGCATCATTGCAATTCGACCGTCGAGCTCTGAGAGTTGATAGGCCCCATTTGAGAAGACTTTGCTTACAACATAAGGACCTTCCCACTTCGCATCGAATTTGCCTTTGCTCATATGAGTCATAGTCATAGGACGTCTTACTGTTAGAACAAGTTCTCCTTGTTGAAAGGCTCTAACTT
Organism: Iris pallida; assembly: GCA_029216955.1. NCBI lineage: Eukaryota > Viridiplantae > Streptophyta > Magnoliopsida > Asparagales > Iridaceae > Iris > Iris pallida. The sequence continues at coordinate 5,787,617 of JANAVB010039216.1, forward strand.
TAACTTTGCGGTTGAAAGTCTTCGAGATACGGGCTTGGTATAACTCAATATGTTGCTGAGCCATTAACCGTTTCTCGTCGAGTGCCTCCAATTCTTGAAGTCAAAGAAGATCATTGTTCTCTGTAGTGAGCTCATTAGCAATGACAATCCTTAAAGAAGGAATTTGAAGTTCTATAGGAAGAACTGCTTCACAGCCATACACCAAAGAAAAGGGTGTAAAGCCTGTAGGGTTGCGGACCGTAGTTCGGTAGGCCCATAGACATTCGCCAAGCTTTTTACTCCAATTCCGTTTGTTAGTGGATACAAACTTTTTGAGGAGCTTGATAATGGTTTTATTGAAAGCTTCAGCTAATCCATTAGCAGCAGGATTGTAGGCTGTCGAAACGACATTGTCAATTCGATGATCATCACAGAATCTTGTGAATTTTTGGTTGATGAATTGCGGTCCGTTGTCATGGATGATTCGTCGAGGGACACCAAATCGATAAATGACATGGTGTTTGACGAAGTTAATAACACTGCTGGTTTTGACTTCAGCTAAAGGTATAGCTTCAGCCCACTTAGAGAAGTAGTCAGTTATTGCTAGAATGAACCGATGTCCTCTAGAAGAAGGAGGATTAATAGGACCTATGATGTCCATACCCCAAGCTTCGAAAGGCCAGGAAGCGGCTGTCGGATGTAGAAATTCTGAAGGTTGATGAATGAAATCTGCATGGATTTGACAAGCTCGACATTTTTTTTGCATATTCAATGGCATCTGATACCATAGAGGGCCAGTAGTAACCCATGCGTCGGATGCGATCCTGTAGTTTAGGACCGGGCTGATGTGCTCCGCAGACACCGTCGTGAGCTTCACGTAACACCTGTTTTGCTTAATCACCAGCTAGACAGCACAAAAGTAGGCCGTCATAAGTCCGTCGATAGAGAGTCTTAGTGGTTTGGTTGTAGTAGAATCGTAAAGATCGTCGTCGAATACTTGTAGCCTCCTTAGGATCTTCGGAGAGTATGTCGTAAACCACGAAGTCGATGAAAGGAGTTCTCCAATCTTCATTGATAACATTAACTTCAGCAAGATTACTGAACTCGATGTTACGATTATTTTTGACACAAAATAATTCTCGATTAGAGATAACCACCACTTGTTGTCTTCTGATGGGAATGGCTAAGACTGCTGCAAGATTGGCCAAAGCATCTGCCTTAGTATTGCATGCTCGACGTACATATTCAATGAAGAAAGCTTTGAATGATGTAGCCATGTTGATTGCTGCTTCAAAGTAAGGTACCAAATCTTGATGGCGGACTTTATAAGTTCCTCTAACCTGGTTGACAACCAGCTTAGAGTCACCGTAAACTTCGAGATATTCGATATTCAATTGCTTGGCTAATTGAAGACCGATGAGTAGAGTATTGTACTCTGCTATATTATTGGAGCAGGATTCATCTAAAGAGTAAGCTCTTTGGATAGTTGATCCGTCTGGAGAAACGAAAACAACTCCAACTCCTGCTATAATAGCACCATTGGGTCCGATTCTGGATGCTCCGTCAAAGAATAGACGCCAGGTTGGAAATTCTTCAGAGATCATGTTGACTTCCAACGTCTCGTCTGGAATTTCATCGTAAAGTTTGGACGTCTCTGGAATAGGATGAGCTGCTAAGAAATCCGCCAGTTCTTGACCTTTGACAGACTTTTGAGGAACATACACCATGTCATATTGGGCTAGAAGAATGGCCCATGTAGCCAGCCGAGAGTTGAGTGTGCTAGGCTTTTTCATCAGTACCCGAAGAGGATTGACTCGGGATATGACATGAATAGTTTGACCGATGATATAATGCCTTGTCTTTTGAACGGCAAAAATAAGGGCTAGACATTCTTTTTCAACCGAACTATAACGGTGTTCAGCACCAATCATAGTACGACTGAGATAGTAGATGGCTTGTTCATGACCTTCTTTATTCTTTTGGGCGAGTAAAGCACCCAACGAATGGTCCATAGCACGGACGTACATTAAGAATGGAATACCTGAGATTGGTGGCACCAAGCCTGGTGGGTTCATGAGATATCGTTTGATGTCGTCGAATGCTTGTTGACATTCTTCAGTCCAAATAAAAGATACACCCTTCTTCATTAGTTGAGTGAATAGTCTGCAGCGTCCAGACAAGTTCGAAATGAATCTCCTGATGTACGCAAGTCGACCTTGGAATCCTCGTAGCTCTTTTAGGTTGCGTGGAGGACGCATCTCTTGAATGGCTTTGATCTTCTCGGGATCCACGTGTATACCCTTAGAGGTAATGACGAAGCCGAGAAACTTGCCACTAGAGACACCCAATAATGACTTGGTGGGATTCATCTTGAGCTGATGTTGGCACATAAGATTGAAGATTGTTCTCAAATCTTGGATATGATCTTCTTTCAGACGACTTTTAACAGCGATATTATCAACATAACATTCGACTATTTTACGAAGATATTCTCTGAAAATGGTACTCATAGCCCGTTGGTAAGTTGTACCAGCGTTCTTGAGACCAAATGGCATCACTGTGTAGCAATAGACTCCCCGAGGAGTGCGAAAAGATGTGTATTTTTCATCTTCGGGATTCATCTTGATCTGATTGTATCCAGAGAATCCATCCATAAAAGATATTCGCTCGAACCCACAAGTATTGTCAATCATGACGTCCGTAATAGGGAGAGAAAATTCATCTTTCGGACATGCTTCATTAAGATCCCGAAAATCAATACAGACTCGAACCTTGCCGATTTTTTTCAGGACTGGAACAACGTTGGCTACCCAATCAGGATGTTGTTCTTCTCGAATAAAGCCACAAGCAATAAGCCTCTTGACTTCATCATCAATTGCGTCCATCATTTCAGGCTTGAATCGCCGTTGCTGTTGTTTGACTGGTTTAGCATTAGGCAGAATGTTCAATTTGTGAGTAGCAATTTTGGGATCTAAACCCGGCATGTCTTCGTAACTCCAAGCAAAGACATCAAGGTATTATTTGATGAGAAGAATCAACTCTTGTTTATCTACTTCTAAAAGATTCTTGCTAATAAAGATTGGATGAGGTGACCCGCTTTCTCCTACATCAACTTGAACTAGTTGATCTTCAGTAGGAGGTTCTCTTTGTTCAAATCGGAGTACCCACTGATTATCCATCTGTTGAGCCCAAGGATCTATTTCAGGATTTTCTTCATTGTCCTCATCATAGCCTTCCGGAAGTTCAACGGAGACCATATTAGAAGATACGATCACACGATGGACTTCACCAATGCTAGTGTCAGAATCCTATGACCTAGAATTAGAAGAATTAGAAGGTTCTTCGCTATAAGAGTCGGAAACTACTGGGCATAACATCGGAGGAGAAGCATATCCGAGACCTCTTTTGGTCTTACTATAGTACATATCAGATTTTTCTTTTGGAACAGTCGTACGAATAGGAGTTCGTCTACCATTACCGTAGTTGAGGCCATTTTTAAAGTCATAACCCATCTTACGAATGATGTCTTTTGATTGTTGACTATAACGACGGAGTTGTAGATGTCCTATATCGTTAAGCTTGCTATCATCCGTATAGCTGAATTATTGTTCTGGTCCTTTACTAAAAAGTATTGGACTTTCGCCTTTCTTTCGAGCAGGGACAATACGGTAAGAGTCATCTGGATCTTCAAATGAGACTTCTGTTTGAAGAGATTGTACAACTCCTATTGTAAATGATTTGAAGCTATCTAACATATCCAAATAGCTTTTAGTATGATAAATAACATCAGTATACTGGAAAGTAGATACTTTTTCATTAATTTGTACATCTGTATTTACAGCAAGACCTTTAGCCTTAGCAGGCTTGGTCAGATTAATTACAAGAGGGGGAAAAAAGAACGTGGAAGAGACTTGTTACGACGGAGGTCGATGACAAGCGGCTCAGAGGAGGTGAGCTCCCTGTTTTCCTTATTGTGAGTTAAATCAACAACAAGAGGCTCAGAAGAAGTGAGCTGCTTTTTGTCCTTGTTACGACGTAAGTCGATAACAAGTGGCTCAGAGGAGGTGAGCTTCCTTTTATCTTGATCGCCATCAACCAATTTCTTCTGAACTGGCAAGTGAATAGCCAATGGTTTAGAAGACTGTGGATGAGAAACGCGCCCTTTGACAGGTATAATAAGAGTGTCTTTGGGCACTGCTTCTTGGTCTTCTTCAGTATCCATGGCCAATACCACTTTCATAAATTCTTCCTTATACATACGAGCATCGTTGCAATACGCTTCGACGCCCTTGAAAGGATAAAGGTCCGCAACTTCTTTGTGAACTTCTCCTTTTCCATCGACATATTTAAAGCATTGATGAAGAGTTGATGGAACAATGTTATGTTCATGGAGGAAGGGTCTTCCCAGAAGAGCGTTGTAAGAACAACCATGATTGTCGATGATATAAAAGGTCACCTTTGTGCGAAGATTGCCTATTTGGAGTTTTAAGCGAATCTTGCCCAAAGGTTCACTCCTTCCTTGGTTGAATCCCAAGATAGTGGTGATTGTGCTTGAAAGACTATGCACTGGTATCTTCAATGCATCTAGCATTGTCTTTGGCATGATGCTGAGAGCAGACCCTGGATCTATCAGGATACGATCGACTTTCATCGAATCGACATACCCTATATAGTAGAGAGGACGATCATGTCTATTATCCTCCAGTAGCATATCATCTTGAGTGAAAGTGATGTTTGGAATCAACTCCAGGACACTATGACAGTGACGGCAAGAGACTGGTTCTGATTCTGACTTTTTGAGAAGAGTTAAACAAGTTTCAGCCTGCATCAGAGCTTCACTTAGAGTTTCTCGAGTTTCTTTGGAAAGGCGCAAGAGTTCGAAGATTGATAGCCTAGCTGGTGTATTGGCTAATTGAGCCAATATATCAAAGTTGTACGGCTTTTCAAGTCCTGTAGGAGATGATTTCTTCAGGGGTTTATCAAAGCGGACTTGTTGCTTGCCTTTGTCAGTAAGCACCGGCTTGGGAGGAATAGGCACTACAACTGGTGAGGATGTGGAAGGAATCTCTTCAGAGGAAGTAGATTGTACTGGAACAGGTTCAGAAGAAGAGGCAGGATCCTCTTGAGCTTCAGAATGATCTTTCAAATAGGCTTTCCTTGATCTGGTGCCTAGCAGAATTTCTTCGTCAACTATGGGGTCAAAAGACACCATGTTGCAAGTCTTTGTCTTGCCTTTAGAACGACCTTTCTTCTTGGAAGAAGAGGGCACTTCGAACTCCGGAGCAAGATCGGGATGAATCCACATAATTTCGCCATTGTCAAGAGACAAGGGGACGAAACCTTCATTTGGTGGAAGAGGAAGATTCATAATCTCAAGAGTAGCTTTGGGAATAGGAATGACACCGTACTGTACCATCTGCGGAGGAAAGTCACCAAACTGGACAGAAACCATATTTGCAGTAACAGTCTTCTCATCTTGCTGCAGAGTGACGATACCAGCATTGACAAGCTCTTGAATTTTGCCCTTGAGCACATAGCATGCTCGAGTAGGGTGTCCAATAAACCTGTGGTAGACACAATATTTAGGATGATCTGTCTTACCGACTTCATCAGGTTTCTTTGGGTCTGGGAGCTGAATCTTGTTGCTTTTGAGTAAGCAATCAGAGATGCTTGCAGTGTCATTCTCGTCGAAGGAATATTCTACTTTTGGACGAGGTTCCCTCGGTGGATGTACAGAAGGAGTAGAAGTGGATGTAGGCGGAGCCACATTGACAGCCAAAGATTCTTTATTTTTTTTCAGATTGATGTTCAAAGTCTCTTTTGCTTTGCGGTTGTTCTAGCGGTTGCCACCACCTGATGTCTGGTGTTCATCTCGATCGGGGTTAGACATTTGTACCCCCAATTGCTTAAATTTCTCAGCACTCACTTCCGCAGCTTTGGCATTAACAATGAATGAGGGCCAATCTTGGAACTGGGTAGATCCTGTCCACATACTGATGATAGACAAAAGATTTGCCTTACAAGTATCAATAGTGACAGCAGCTGGAGTTCCGGGAGGCATCTTCAAGGCTTCACGGCGGAACCGTTCGATGAAACTCTCAGCAGTTTCATTGTGTTTCTGTTTGATTTTGTTGAGAGCCGACATAGTCATGTCGTTAAATCCTTCATAGAACCGTTCCAGGAAAATTTGCTTGAGACCTGAGAAGGAAGTGATACAACCATCGGGCAAACTTCTGTACCAGTCATATTCTATGCCAGCTAAACAACCGACGAACACTCTGGTAAGAAGAGCGTTATTTGGCTGGAGTTGAACGGTCATTACCTCAAAATGATTGATGAACTGACTAGGAGAAGTACTGTCGTCAAATAAAGAGATCGTTGGGATCTTGTACTTTGGTGGGAACGAAACTTCTTTCCATTCAACTGGATAAGGCTGCTTGATCCCCAATCTTTGCAAGTTGTCTTTCTCTTTGAAAGCTTCGAACTGGGTTTACAAGAGTTTGACAGCTTCATTAGCGTCTTCAAACGACGAAGAAGGAGCAGGTTGAGTTAGAGTGGTATGAGGAGGAACAGCATTGTAAGCACTACCTCCAGCTCCTGACTGACTAGGTGTAGTTTGAACTTGTACTTGTACATGAGGCATTTGAGGAGACACTACCCCCAGCCCAGTATTGGCAGGTACTGAAGATGCTATGATCTCTGGATTTACAGTAGTAGGTACAGTCGGTGGTGTGACATGTTGTGCTACTATGATAGAATGCATACTAGCAACCATTTCAGCCATGGTTTTTAGCTTGTCTTCAAGTGCAGCGATTCGCTGTTCTTGATTTGCTGAAGATGAAGCATCTGGATCTTTATTGACAACATAAGCTGTCACTTCTCTTGGTACGGTGGAAGACACTGTCTGTTCAGAGCTTTCGCTGTATGCATCATAGTCGGAGAAAGAGTCGTCTCCTGACTGAGAAGTAGGAAGATAACCTGAAGGGTTTTGAGGAAGATTCCTTTGACCGATTGTATTTCGGCTTCGATAACGGGTATGTCGAAACACTCCTTCAGAAGATTCTTGGAGTAATTCTAAATACCGTTGACTTGGTTTACAAGGTTTGCCACGCTTAGAGCACCTTCTACCCCCAGTGTCTCGAGAAGTCATGTTGATAGAAGCATACAAGACTTCATCTTCTTTTGACATAGCTTCAGATTTAACAAAAGTCAGACGATCGAAGACAGATCGTTTTGTTGTTTGACAACAACATTGGATGATGACTTTGTGGTTGCAATGATGATCAGATGGTTGAACCGGAGGTATTGAAACATTGTCTCGTTTTTGTCTAAGATGTTCTCGGAGATCGGGAACAACAGCAGGATGAAAAAAACTTTGAGGGATCTGTTCTTTGATAATATTCAGAACATGATTCCGATTCTTCAAATGTTTAGTCCCTTGAGTGTACAGAGAAGTGCTCACTTCATTGGCATAAGTGTCGGGATTTTTAACCCTGGAGATTTATTTTTGATGATGTTTGGTCTTCGGCATTGGCTGTTTGCGTTTCACCGAAATGGGTCTGTTGAGATAAGTCCTTAGATCTGCAAACTCACCCCCAGAGGTTTCTGTTTGAGACACCAGCAGTTTTCCCTGTCTGGAACGGGAAATCTTGAGAGTTGGAAGGTCTTGGAATTCTGCTACCGGGGTAGGCAGAATACCTCTTTGGTCAGTACAAGTTCTCTTGTCATAAAGGAAAGAAGAATCCTTGTTTGAAAGAGTTCTAGTACTGATTGGTGCCGAGGCACGTTCAGATTGATCTTCTTCGGTAAAAACTGAAGAAGATTGAGAAAAGACCAAAGGGCCTTTTCCTTTGTTTGAAGAGAACTAGCCAAAGGACTACCCCCAGTAGATTACACAGGAGCAACAGGGTGTTTGAGAAGAGGAGCAGAGCCTTTCCCTTTGTTATGAGAAGAAGAGAGTTTAGCCAAAAGGCTGTCACTCTTGGATTGCGCAGAAGCAGTTTGTGCATGAATGGATGGCACACTGGTTTTGGCCACAGAAATTGTGATTTGCACATCAGGAGTTCTTGCTACAGAGTGCTTAGGGTGGACTCTGGTTGCTGGAGCATTGGTTTGTGCAAACATATTGGCAGCCAATTGCGCCAGGGGCATAGGAGTTTTGTACTTGGCTAAGGCAGCATATGAAGTCTTCTGTGTACTGGCAATAGCAGATTGTGCAGCAGTAGCAGAGACAGATTGTGCAGCAGGCTTGATGACAGAAGCTTTGGACTGCGCAACAGTCTTGCTAGCAGACTACGCAGAAGTCTTGCTGGCAGCATCAATAGACTGCGCAGCAGTCTTTGGGACCCACACTGGGCACACTTTGCTTGTGGTAGAAGTGGTTGCAGTGCGAGGAGTGGTCTTGGAGTTGATCATAGCCTCGTAGGCTGTCTGGTTGATCTTCACAACAAGTGTCTTCTGCGTCTTCCCGATAGACGCTACGTCACATTGAGTTGTCACTTCCTAATCGGAGGAGAAAGTCGTCCCTAGCAGAGTCGCCATTTTGTTTGCAAAAACAAAAGTGTAGAACTTTATTGATACAAACTTTGTAAAAGATTACAATTTGAATTCTGAAAAAGTACAACTGTAGGAATCCAATCTAGAAGACGATTGCTTTATCCCTTGGACGATGTGAACTTTGAAGACGATAGCCTCTGAAGTTGAAGACAACTCTGGAATTGAAGGCAAAAAGCCTCGAAAATTGAAGGTAAAAGCCTCAGAAGAATGCAGCAGCACTTGGACAAGAACTCCTGGACTCTCTGAACTTTAAAGTCTGGTCTCTCTATGGTCTGATCTCTGATCTCTGATCTCTCTCTGATCCCCCTTTGAATGGAGACTTGAAACTCTATTTATAGAGTTCTGAAAAATAACTAACTTTTAGTTATTCTGGACTGCGCATGATGGATTGCGCAACAGTAGACTGCGCAGGCAGTTGCTGGATCATGGGCTAACTGTCTTGGACACATGGCATCGTTTGATTGAAATGCGCATGATCGTGTATAGACGGTTGCCACGTAATGAACAAATGATGGCATGAATGCCACGTGTATTTTGTCATTTATGTTGATAGAACGCGCAACCTGAATTGCGCTGGCTTTGAATTGCGCATACTTGGACTGTGCAGGAATGGATTGCGCCAACATGGATTGCGCTGCCAGCTGTCCTCGAGCGCCGTGCTGCACGATTTAAACGAACGGTCGCCTCGTTCTTCGCGCTGTCAGCTGTCAGAAGATTTGATTTGTGTCAGGTAATGATGATGATTTGCCACGTCAGCCTGCGCGCTTGGTAGTGTGCACAATTTAGTATACACAATCTGTATACTGCGCAATCTGATGTCTGCGCAGTCTATTTGAAAGGTTCATTTCTTGATCTTTATGACTTTTTTGATGTGTGCAACTTGCTTTTTTAGGACCTACAGTCTCCTTTGTATAGGACGACTCCGAAAATTCACAAGAGACAATATATAACATAAAAATATAAATCCGGGTTCGCCGACCCCTTCGGTGGAGCAACTCTCAACACCGGAATCATGCATATAATATATCGGGTTCGCCGACCCCTTCAGTGGAGCAACTCTCAACACCGGAACCACGCAGATAATATATCGGGTTCGCCGACCCCTTCGGTGGAGCAACCCTCAACACCGGAAACTCACAAAACAGTATATAGAGTGCAGTTTGAAGTTTCTTACCTTGACAAGCGATTTAATGAAACTTTTTTACCATAGTAGGCAAGCAAGCAAGCAAGCCTTTTTAATTTTTGATTACGACCATTTTCTTTATCTAAAATGCTAATAAATAACTCAAGAAATACCATTATTAGTAACACAATGATACCAAGATAAAAATTTCTCAAATGTTATCACATACTAAGTGATTTTGTTTACTTGTGATATTGGCTAAATTAAATCTAAGAGTTCAACTTTAACTTATAATTGCCACATTCCATAATTAGCTTCTTGAAGATGCCAAATGAGTTTTTAAATTGAGATCAAGTAAGCTTAGGGTTACCATAATATATATATGTATCCATAATAGCCATTTTAACTAAATAATTGTGTCAAATATGTCAATTTGGTATATTTATTTAATGCGGACATAATTGAAATATTACGTTAAAAACTGAAACTAACTCTTGCAATCACATAACTCTTTAAAACTTCATACAGTTTTTAACACAGCTAAAAAGAGTAGATAATCAAGAATAATATCTTTTCCTTGCTTAACAAATTTAATATTCTACTTTTACTTGTCATGATATAATACGAAATATTGTAAAGAAATGTTCTTTGCTTTGTGACTTGCATGACACCAAACATATACATACCTATACATGTACGTGTATATTATATACACTCTCAGAGTCCTTGAAGGAGAATACAACTCTTCAAATGATGTATCAATTAACAAAATAGGAATTCGTCAATTGGATAGAAAAGTCATTGTCCATATGAGAGTTAACGTTTTACTTCTAAAGTATTCTAAACGAAAAGGAATATCTCAACAAGTTGAAAAAAGAAGGGGCTGTTAGGTTGAAGAATGTCGCTGAAGAGAGGCAATGATAAGGTCAGAACAAAACAATGGTCTTGGACATGAGGGTTATGGATGGGAGGATGTGTAAGAATTAAACTAACAAGGATATGGGACAGGGGAGCCTATCAGATGCCCTCGCTGTTTTAAGTTGATACGATCAACAACAACAAAGTCTCTATCCCAAAATCTTGGAGTCAGCTGCTTTAAACAAATATGAAGATGACCTTCAAAATTCAGAGTCCTACTTGGCCCTTTACATATGGTAAACACAATGAAGGTGCTATTTTTCATGAACCTTGTCTGAACTGTAAGAATCATGTTAATTTGGTATTTATACATGCCATGATAAGGAAGAAAACTTTATTTTATACATGCCATGTGAAGGAATATAAAATTTATATGTAAGAATTTTCCTTTAAATATATATATGGAATCCCTAAAGTACGTCAAAACTTATAGGTGTCCATGAAAATTTTAAGTACTTGTGTTTGTGTCCACGCAACATGTCAGGGTGTGTACATGTGTGAGAGATATATACATACATATTGTTAAGTTGATTACAACCAACAAAATTTATTGGAAAGTGTTCATAATGAGTTCCTACCCAAAATTTAGAATTTTATGCACATCTATATTGCTTTTGGTCAAAAAATTCATATAAATTCAGAATTAATATATAATTATATTGATTCAAGAAAATTAAGAGAAACAAATTAAAATAAATTTCCAAGAGGAGAGAGGGAAGAGGACTTGCCTTGGAAAAAATAGATTTGGGTTTGGAATTGGGGGTTAGGGCTTGAGCCCTCTTCTCCAATTCCACCTTCTCTTTGCTCAATCTTTTTCTTCTTACAATCCTTCTTCTTCTTCAAACTTCCTCTTCATATTCTTTTTTCCCATTTTTTTTTGAGATAAAGAGAGAAGGAAGATGAAGGTGATGGTGGTGATAATGAAGATGGATGAGGATGATGATGATGGTGGAGGTGATCGATGAGGAGGGGGTGTGAGGGGGGCGGTCGGCCAGTTGGCCGGCCGCCGGTGGCTGTAGCCAGAGGAGGCCAAGAGGGAGAGGGAGAGATGGAGAAAATGAGAGGAGAGTGAGAGGGATGGAGAGGAGGAGGGAGATGAGAGTGAGTGAGAGAGAGATGACCGAGAGATAAAGAGAGAGAGAACCGACAGAGAGGGAGAGAGAGTTCGAGAGGGGGAAAGAGTGTTCGAGAGAGGGAGAGAGAGGCGGTGGAGGTGAAGGGGCTGCTCCTCTCTCTCTATTATATATGTATATATTTTTTTTTCTTAGGGTTAACTAAATGAAAATCTATATAAAAAAATAAGAAAGAAAACATTATTATTATTATTGTATCAATTATTGTTTAAAAAAATTGAACAAAACATTTAATTAGATGGAAATATAATAAAATATTAATACATTAATTTTTGAAAAGCAGCTATGACACTCTAACAAGTAAACCAATAACCTACTATATAAGAAGGAATAGTTACTGAAGATATATTTATATGTCTTCATGACTGTAAAATTTGGTAGTCCTAGCTATTATTAGGACTATCAAACACGATTGTAAAAAAAATGCTACTCCTTGGTTGTCAAAAAACGGAACAGTTCGAAACTTTAGAAATAGTTTCAAATGTGATTATCTACCAAGAAACTATGAAAAAAATATAAACTCCTATGTAAGGACACGAGAAAGAAGAAGAAACCAATTATTATTACTAGCATATGTGCACGTGCCTTGCACGTATTTTAATATTCTTTTAATTAACTTAGGAAGACTCTTTAGGAAGACCAAAGGGTAGTCTTCGTAATTATTAAGTTGTCTTTATTAAAATTAATGAACAATTTTTAATTAGTATATACATGCAAGGATATTTTTGGAATTCAAAATTTTTACCATCCAAGTTTTTCTAATAGAATAGATTATTATTATTATTTAAGCTATGATGCCCATGACAATTTTAAAAGAATATTCTGGATATTAAAATATAAACATCATTTAAACATTTTTGTGACTTAGCCCCTAAACATTTAGGTTTTAAGAAAGGGGAAAAAGAGAAAAATAAAAAAGATACTAATTTTAATAATTTCAATAGGTTTCCTTCCCTCCACTTTGAAGTACTTCTCCCCTTTCCCTATTACAACCCTCATTTTCTCTTTCCATCGGTGCCATGGCGGAATTGGTATAATTCTCAAACTCCTCCATCACAAAATTTCAATTTTTTTCTTCTCCAAAACCCTAAATTGTCTTATCCCTGACATCTTCAGGAGGAAGACGGAGTTCTCTTCAGTCAATTGCAGGAAACCCTAGCTTCCGATCCCGACAACCCCTCTCACCACTTCAATCTCGTACGCTCCAATGAATAGTTGTTTCTTGAAATTTCTACCGATTCTTGATTGTTGCTTTCTTTCTTTCTTTCTTTAGGGTTTGTTCTTGTGGAAGAAGGGGGAAGGGTTGGAATCGACAGATAGAGACGAATCGAAGCGGCTGAGGGAGAGGTCGGCCGAGTGTTTCCTGGCGTCGGCGAAGCTGAACCCCGGCGACGGCGCCTCCTTCAGGTTCCTCGGGCACTACTACGGCCGGGGCGCCCCTGGCGACACCCAGAGGGCCTCCAAGTGTTACCAGAGGGCGGTGAATTTGAATCCCGATGATTCCGAAGCCGGGGTGAGTGGTTCCGGGTTTTTGCTTTTGAAATTTGAGTTGAATGTCTTAGAATTCTAGGGTTAGAGATGATAATTGAGCTAAAGTTTTAGTTTTATTTTAGAGGAATTGAGGATTTAGTTTTAGCGAAATTTGAGTTAGAGTTTTAGGGTTAAGAGCGGATTATTAGATAATTTAATTTATAGAGTAATTGATGGTTTGTTATAACCACTAGAATTTAAGATAAACTTTTACTTTTGGGGGTTAAAAACATTTTTTAAGCTGAAGGTAATTTTTTGTAGAATTCTTGTTTGTAGCTAGGAAGTACAGACACAACAAATACTGGCACCGTCTCCATGCCACATCATATCGAACACGTCACCGGCACTAAAAAACTATATCTGCCTTGTCAATGCTGTGTCTGATATGTGATCGACACAAGGACTCTAGAAAAGCAGGACATGAAACATACGTTCTAGGGTTGAAAATGGATTTGAGTTGAAGGGTTAGTTCTTAGTTTTTTTTTTGTGATTGCGTTTTAGATAGATTTTGAGCTTTAAATTGTTTTTGGTGCAGGAAGGGCTGTGTGATCTGTTGGATAGAGATGGGAAGGAGAGTCTGGAGATTGCCGTGTGTAGAGAAGCCTCCGAGAAGTCTCCGAGAGCTTTTTGGGCATTCAGAAGACTGGGATATTTGCTGGTCTCTGAAACTTCCCATTATTTTTATAATCCTGTATCTTACTGTGACTTTGTGCACTAGGCTATATTTTCATGGTATATATGATGCATGCCAAACCTAAATAAAATAAGAAATAAAATGTAGGAAAAGTGTCAGTAGTAAATTATTCTTTAGTCATAACTACGCCCATGCTTCTAGATTTATCCAACAAACAATAATAAAATAGCTGTGTAGAGTATCTACTTTGTCACCATTAGTTAGTAACATGGTTCACAATATCGGCTGACATCTATACGTATGAGTCATATTGTATCATTTTGGCATGTCTGATTCGATACCCCCACCAATACCGTCCGGTCAGAAATTGGGGCTCTATTTTTTCCGGTCATTTTAAAGAAAAAAGTTAAAAGAAAAAGAAAGAAGGAAAAAAAAAAATCAATGTACACATAATGGTTCGATCACTCCGAAGCTTAGAAGTCAGAAACTCCTAGATGGTCAACGAATCTCAGTAAGAACCTCGATCCGGCGGTTCTTACTTGGGAGCTTGTTGGAAGCTCGCTTTCCCGATGACGGAAGCTCGTTTCTCCAGCGACAGGAGTCCGTTTCTCCGACAACATGAGCGCTTCCCATAATATGGCCATAATTTAATTTTTTTTTTTGGAAGAAAGTTAGAAAATTTGTAATACACGTTTATCAAAGTACCAAGAAACCAAAAATTATTTACCTTGACATCATAAAAAATTAACATGCGAATGTTCTCTCTTTAACTTCGAATTGAACTTTATAAATTCTAATAAATATTAAGATATATGTTTTGATAACAATAATTAATATACATATTTTTTTTATTTGCGCACGCTCTCATCATGTTCCAAACTTTAGACTCTTTTAGATAGTCGCGTCCCCCCGCTTCTGCCTCCGCTCCCGCTTTCGTCCCCGCTTCCGCTTCTGGCTTCGAAGCTCCGAAGCTTAACATTCTACAAGGTGTCAATAAAATTCATTGAACAATGTAACCATTACCATTTCTCGGAGTTGTATACTATATCCACAATGTTCAATATCGTAATATTATTCCATTCAAAACTATATATCATTATATTGTTGGGATGTTTTATCTAAGGGTCCGCTTGGATTGAGGGTCAAGAGAGTTAAGTGAAGGAAAATAAAAATCATGCTTGGTTTAAGGGTGAGGGTCTAGGAAGGGAGGTTATAGAGGATTAAGTGAAGGTTTATTTAACCCTCTTTTGTCTATTTTTTCAACCCCAAATCGGAGGGTTAACGAGGGGGATTGAGGGATTGTGTTTAAAAAGTCATAAATACCCCTTATTTGTCCTATATAATATCATGATTTTTTTTTTTCATTTTTTTCTTGCTTTCAACATGCTGTTCCATAGCTTCCTCATTTGTGAAGATATTTTCACAACTTCTAATTAAAATTTCAATCAAAATTAATTTTATGATATATATAATAAGGGTATTTTGGTACCTATTGTATTTTTATTAATCCTCCTCTCACTCAAAACCTCCAATCCAAGCACGAGTTATTAAACACACCTCACTTAACTCTCCCTCCAATACAAGCATGGTTATATGTATTGACTATGCTCCCCCTCACTTAACTTCCCTTCACTTAATCCCACTCAACTCTGCTTATTTTTTTCTCCTCAATCCAAGCAGACCCTAAAAGAAAGTAAAATGAACAATAATATGTAACAAGTATACATTAGATTATACCTAAATGTATGAAATATTTTTCTAGCTCTTCAAGTAACTGCTTATTATTGTTTAGTTCTCTGAAATCAAGAACTCTGGTACTCCGATCCCAAACCGCCAAAACTATTGAAACCCCTGATATTGATACTCATAAGAAGGGTTTGAAACCGATTCTGGTATCGATACTGCGAACCTTGGATATTAAGCGTTGTTCGTCATGCATTGTTCTTTCCTTACTAGTTCAAGGTGCATTTGACAATCTAAATACATAACACAGCAAGTTTAAGTTGGCCATTTGACGAGGTAAATATGATTGATATATCTAAGAATCCTCAGGTCCACCAGAAGAAATGGTCAGAGGCACTCCAGAGCCTTCAACATGCAATACGAGGCTATCCAGCATGTTCTGATTTGTGGGAAGTAAGTACAACTGTATCTGTTTTACTTTTCCTCAGTATTCTCCATTATTAACGGTAATCAAACTTCAGGCGCTTGGTCTTGCATATCGAAACTTGGGCATGTATACTGCAGCTATAAAGGTATGTATTTGTGATCTGCTGGATATGTTTTATTAGCATATGCATTTTGACCTTGTTTTTAAATCTTTTATTTTATTTGTGGCCTTATAAGTTCAAAAGGCTAGCTGCAATCCTATACTAGTCTTGCTACGACAGGATGCCATACTATATTTTGCATTATATCTTTTCATTAGGCTTGGCTACAAAAGCTTGTAGAGGCAATCACATAGGCATGCCACTTCTTTCTAAAGATCGTCTTCAGAATGATCTTTTCAATCAATGTTGTCCAGCTGATTTTGCTACACAGACATGCCACTTCTTTCTAAAAAGTGTCTTCAGAATGATCTTTCCAATCGATATTGTCCAGCTCATTTTGCTACTATTTCGCGGTGTATAAACTGACTTTGATGGCATTACAACTAGAAAAGGAAAATTATCATATATTTGTGGATGGATCTCTTCTAGTCCCCGAAATTTACATTGAATCGATCCTGTTGCTATCCTCTCTAACCTTTTAACCTCTTATAACAGTCATATGGGAGAGCTATCGAATTGGAGGACTCCAGAGTATTTGCTCTAATAGAGAGCGGGAACATTCTGCTGATGCTTGGCTCTTTCAGAAAAGTAAGCCTTGCTATCCTGGAAGTTATGTTGTAGTATTGAACTAACTAAGGTCTTGGGTAAGGCCTGGAGGGGATTCTTTGCAAATATTGTTACTACTAATGCATCTACAGTTACAAGCAATTTTGACATTCTGTTTAAGAAATGTAAAAAGGAACCTACCCTTTTCTTCCGGTCGCAGAAAAATACCCTTTTGCTCATTCTGCTCCTTCAATAAATTCATGTTGAGCTAGTAATTTACAAAATTATCTCCTTCAAGCAAAAGAGGATTTGATATTGGATATATAAGTATGTTTTCTTTCCATGTAATTCGGTCGAACTTCTCTTAAGTGTTAGCAGATTGAAATCTTTGTCTTACGTCCTAACTATGGGTTTTAAAAGGTTTTTTTTTTTTTAGAAGACTACAATTGCCATATGAAGTTGACAATACTGATTCAGTGCCCTATGAAGTTGATGATGCTGATTTATTCTACTATAATAATTGGTTACAGGGAATTGAGCAGTTCCATTGTGCTTTGCAAATGGCACCTTCTAATGTGTCAGCACACTTTGGGCTTGCACATGGTCTGCTCGGATTGTCAAAGGAATGTACAAGTTCTGGAGCGTTTTGTTGGGGAGCTACTCTATTGGAGGTTAGTTTTGACATTGTTGCAAGCCGCCTCACTAAAGTTTGTATTAATCTTGTAGATTATTGTTCCTCTTTGGAGTGCAGGAAGCATCAAAAGTTGCACAAGCTGGTACACATTTGTCTGGAAATTTTTCTTCCTTGTGGAAGTTGCATGGCGACATAAAGGTATGTGCTTATATGATACTTCATATTCTGATTCCCTACTTCCTGTAGTTAGTGTATCCCCAAGTAAAGAATCCTCTTCCTTCCTATGAGCTTTTTATTCTATGGGAACTATCAACTCCTAAGGCGCATGAGTCATGAGTCTCTTAACCAATAAGGTTTGTCTCCTCGTTAATTCATGTTCTAAGCTCTAGGGCAACGACTTTTCTTGTCTGATGCAAATCTTTCTATGAAAGTGAAACCCAAAATAGTCCCATATTCGTTAGAAGATGTGGGTTTGTTATGCTTATATTGAGTACTTGGATCTCATGTGTACATCTGGGTTAACAATTTTGCAAGTGGATAGATAAGCGGTGATGCACATTGAGGTCCATGTCATAGGCAGGCCCATGGGACGGGCATGACAAACGGTATCAGACCAAAATAAGTGGATTCTTCTCCCATTGGCGTGAGGCTAGGCCATTAAACAAGTGAGGAGGACACTGCATCTTTGAGTTGAGTTCTTGAAAGTGAAGTCCCAAACAGTTCCAATTGATTAGAAGATGGGAGTTTGTTAGGCTTATACTTGAGTGCTTGGATCCCGTGTACATTTGTGTTAACCATTTTGGCAAGTGGATAGCTAAGTGGTGATGCACATTGAGGCCCATGCATGGGCCATGTCTTGATGGACCCTTGGCGGGCTTGTGACACTTTATCTTATATACAAGGTTGTCAAACTCGAGATACTACCAAGGATCGTTCGAAAGGTGAACGATCGTAACTCGTGGGATCGTAACACGGATCGTAAGATCCCACCAGAAAGACAAAATTATATTTAATATATATTATATATTATTTATATAACATAAATAAGAAAAAGTAACCTTAAAAACCAAAATAACCTTAATATAAAAATGTCATACATGAATCATAAGTCACAAACTCGTGGGATCGTAACACGGATCGTAAGATCCCACGCGTTTTCTCGCCGCGCCGGCCGATGACCGCGCCGGCCACCAATCTGCCTCGAAGCTCCGTATAAAACGCGTAGGATCGTAAGATCCCACGATCTATCGCGCGAGTTTAACAACATTGCTTATATATTCTAGGCTTCTGGCTGCATTAGCACTTTAGCAGCCTGGCAATGAGTCGATGCGTTTCATTAAGGTGACATGAAAATCATCACAATGCTATGAATCCTTCTTGTTTAGAGTTGTGCTACAATTTTCATTGCAGATGTTAATTTTTGGAGCATATACCATAGGCTTGCAATTAGGGGGGAGGAATACTACAAAAAAGGGAGGGAGACACCCCAAAGAAACTCCCTGGAGGGGAGGAAGCACCCCCGCATGGAGTGAAGGAAACTCTTTGGAAGGAGAGGAAACACACTAGAATGTGTCTCTTATTTGTTATCCTGCTGCTCATATGCACCACAATGAGCCTCACTAGCTACAGATGGCCTCCATGTACCTTGAATCTTTGTCGATGCTAATGAGAAATGAGCCTTAATTAATGTGTCCAGTTTAGGGGTGAGCGTTCGGTTTATTCAGTTTCAACCGAACCAAAAAGTCAAAACCGAATAAACCAAAATTCTAAAAATCCAAAACCGAACCGAAATTAATCATAACCAAAACCAAACTGAACCGAAATAATCGATTTGGTTTGTTCGGTTGGGCTATTTCTATTGTTTAATGAGTTGGGCCCAAAGTTGGGATTGTGGTTAAATTATATTAAAAAAATATAATTTTATACACATGTTTGTTGTATTTCAAAATTGGGCCAAAAGTTGGACTAGTTGTTAAATTTAATAATTACCAAAGTTGGGCTTCAAAACAATTATTGCACAAGTCTTATACGGTTTTCGATTTTGGACCGAAATCGAAACCCAAAACTGAAACAGAATAAGAAGTTTATTATTTTTAAAACTGAAACCGAACCGATTTTTTTTTCAAATCAAACTGAATCTCTTTTTTGGTTCGGTCTGGTTTGATTTTCCGTCCAAAACCGAATAATGCTCACCCATAGACCACTTCATTGTTTTTTCATTTTTGGTTGAAAATCCCCTACCTGCACTAGACCATCTTATTTCTCCTTGTGTTAACTACTTGAGTAGATGCATTTTGGCTTGCCGACATCATTTCATTGGGAGAAGTAAATGATGATCATGATCTCGATTATACTTCCTTTTGTATAACAATAGTCTCTCCATCACATGGATTCAATTTTCTATTTTCTAATACATGCTCAAGTTTCAGATGTCATGCTGACAGTCAAGTCTCTTTGTCCATGCCCTTAACTTTTAACTTGATCCAGTCATCCTTTTACCACTTCTGCCAACTTGCATTCTTGGTTATACTGTACTTCCGTACTCAAGTAATGTGCCTGCCAGTACATCTGGAATTCTTGTTCCGGCTCTTTCAAATGATGATTTACTATTTATTCTGTTTAATCTCCACTACTAACTTTGTATCTTAATCTAGCTTAAAAACACTTAATTTGAACTGTTAGAACAGTACTGATTGAGAAGTAATTCCCCTTTATACATCAGAGTGCATATGCCAAAAGTTATCCATGGGATGGTGGGAGCAGTGTCGAAATTGACGAAAGGAGCTTCAGAGTTTCCATTGAAGATTGGAAAAAGACATGCCTTTCGGCTGCAACTGATGCTAAGCGCTTATACCAACGAGCTTTACATTTGACACCATGGCAAGCTAATATCTACACGGATATTGCGATATCCTTAGATCTCATAGACTCCTTAGAAGAGAAAAGGACACCAGAGACTGATGTTTGGTAGGATTCAATTCAAGTGAGCTTTTAGAGAGCCATCTCTTGTCTCTTACTGATTTTCTTTCTCCTATCATCAGGCACCTCCCAGAGAAAATGTCAGTGGGTAGTTTAATGCTCGAAGGAGTTAACAGTGAATCTTGGGTTATACTGGGCAGCTTATCCAAGGATAATGCATTGAAGCAACATGCTCTTATTAGGGGACTGCAGCTTGATGCATCTCTTTCTGTAGCATGGGCGTATCTTGGAAAGGTAGGAGTGCAAGCCTATTTGATCTCCATAAAATGACGATTCTGATTATGGTTAATTTGCAGCATTATAGAAAATTAGGCGAGAAACATTTGGCAGTGCAAGCATTTGATCGTGCTAGAAGCATAGATCCCTCGCTTGCATTACCTTGGGCTGGCATGGCAGTTGATTCATGCGAAGGGTACACTTCTGTTTCCACCATTTCTTTTGCTGCAAAATATTTATAGTACTTATTTGTATATGCATTGTACTTATGAAGGGCTGTGAGTGAGGCTTACGAGAGCTGCCTAAGAGCTGTTCAGACTCTCCCTGTAAGTGCCATCATATCTTTGTGGCTCGTCTTCTCTACTTTACTATCATTATTTCTTGGCCATGCTTATTACATGTTGAGTGACTTGCTTCTTGCTTGTGCAAACAGATATCTTATGCATTTTCATCTATTTTTATTTTAAACAAGATAATATTTTAAATATATATTGTTTCATTATAAAAAAAGGCACTTTGTGTTTTTTTGATAAAGTTATTAGCAAAATATGCTTAAAATTACTCTTACCCAGAAGGTTTTGTAAGATCCGAGAATAATATTATTGTATGCTTCAGGTAGACGTAGAAGGTGTACGACAGTTGCTAAAATGAAGCTTTTCATAGATGTTTCATGTTTGCCCTGTGCTTGAAGTTGTAAGAACAATATCATAGAAAACACCACCCCAATTCTGTCTGGCAAGCCATTCCCCCTTCTAACATGTCTCTAATACCTTCCTCTTTTATGCTTTGCTTGTTGTTGCTCAGTGTTGAATCTTGATTCTTGCGTATCTTCTCTTGCGCATATATGTTTCTTTTATGGGAACT
The DNA here is from genome assembly GCA_029216955.1 of Iris pallida. Classification (NCBI taxonomy): domain Eukaryota; kingdom Viridiplantae; phylum Streptophyta; class Magnoliopsida; order Asparagales; family Iridaceae; genus Iris; species Iris pallida. The sequence continues at coordinate 5,808,999 of JANAVB010039216.1, forward strand.
GGTTAGTGTTATATTTTTGCAGAGCAGCATTTGCTGCTATCATTTCTTCCAGGCATGTGTTATTGATAGTGTATTATGCAATGAAAATTATGCGAGGATGGTTGTCTTTGTATTCTTGAGGTTCAAACAAGTTATACTTTACAAGGATGCCTTACACATGTTTTTTTTTGTATATACTCATATTATGACTCTTATAGAGTTATCTTTTCTCTATGGCTCAAAATGTTGAGCAATTAAGAAACATGTCCAAAAGATTAGCGTATCTGATACAAGAATGTTTAGATGAATAAGTGACATGCATAAAAATAGGATAACATATTTGTGAATTCATGGAAGTTGGAGGTGGTCCTAATCTGTGAATTCATGGCTAGTGTTATATTTTTGCAGAGCCGCATTTGCTGCTATTCATTTCTTCCAGGCAGATGTTATTGGTAGTGTATTATGCAATGGAAGTTGTGCGAGAATGCCTCTTATTCTTGAGGTTCAAATGAGCCATACTTTATAAGGATGCCTTACATATGTCTATGTATATTCTCATAATTCTGACTCTTATAGAGTTATCTTTTCTGTATGGCTCAAAATGTTGAGCAATTAAGAAACATGTCCAAAAGATTAGCGTATCTGACATAGGAATGTTTAGATGAATAAGTGGCAATGCATAAAAAAAATATGATAACATATTTGTGAATTCATGGAAGTTGGAGGTGGTCCTAACTCCTAATTGAGAATAAGATGAGAGAAAATCGTTCTAGATGGTTTGAGCACGTGTTACAAAGACCATAGATACTTTGCTTAGTAATGAGAGGATCCAACTGAAGGAGAAGATAAGACTAGGATTTGACCTAGAGCAAACTTGGATTGGTGCGGTGAAGAAGGATAAGACATTTGTTTATGTTAGAGATGACACAGCCCTTAAAATAGCTGAATGGAATCGAAGTATGGATATTAAGAAAGTATGATAAATTTTGTTGTCTTTCTTGCCTTCTCTGCAAATGTAGTTTATCAAACCTTTCGTTGGAAAGAAAAATATGGAAATGACGATTACTTCCGACCTCCTTCTCAACTTTCTTGTGCTTAAATCTTTTTTAATGCAGCTTGCAGAATTTCAAGTTGGGCTAGGGGTGCTGGCTGTTCTTTCTGGTCACCTACTATCTCCACAGGTAGAACCATACATACTCATTGGAAGGCTCATATGTATATAATTTTGCAATGAATTTGTTCTTCTCTGTATTCCTATAAATCCATGATTCAGTTGACAGGCATGTCTTTCTGAGTAGTGTAGGTTTTTTTTTTTTTTTTGCTTTTGATTGAATACTATTGTAGATAATAATGAGAAATAACTTAAATGGGAAGTTTCTGTCAGTGAGGAGTTCTAATGTTTTAAAACATTATGTAGGACTGAGGCTTCATGCTTGCTATTGTACATGGTGAGATAGGTATGGTTTGCCAATTATGTAGGAAGGGAAGTAAAGGAAGCAGAATAATTCTTTATTCACTTTTCAAATATATTTCTCTATATTTATCTCAGCCCCTAAAACTGATATATGGAACTAGACAACATAAACTAGGAATGCTTGAGTTCTTGTAGGTCTCTGTTGGTTGTTTGGTAAGCAACCAAATTGTTAATTTTGATAACATACAAAGGCTTCTGGTGTTTCATTGTCAAAGGCCGATCTTATGGTCAAATACAAATGTCCTGGTAGATTGGTGTAAACCATTGAGAGTGGAGACCCAACAGGATGTAGGTGAATCAGCAACAGGCTCTTTTGGAGTATTTAGCACCATGTTTCAGCTGGAATTTGTGTTCCTACTTCCTAGAACTCTTCCACCAATATACCATCTGGTGTCCTATGCTTTATTGTCTTGATTGATGATTGAGCACTTACCAAAGCTTTTATAAGTACCAACTTTAGTTGCTTTTATAAATACCAACTTTAGTTTACATTGAAACATAAATTTACATGACATATTAGTGAGTTTGTTTTTAAGATCTTTGATTTTTTTCTGGGAGAGTAGTAGAAATGAACAAAAGTTTCAATAGTAGTTCATAAGTATGAGAGCGTAAGTAAATATTGTCATACCCATCCTGCATCTTTTTTCTGTTAGATATATAGGCAAGGGTCACAAGACATCTACAAAGGGAAGTAAAGGAAAAAAAATGCTCTTGTTCTCCCTTACATACATTGGAGATTTAGTTCTGTTGGTGAATAGTTTGAAAAAAAAATTCTTTGTATTGGTCATGTCACCTATCTTCCTGGTTCTCCTTTTCTTTAGCCTCCTTATGCACCTATATGAAATCAAATAACCCTGGAATGAGAAGCCATAAGGCAGAGAGGAAGATGCTTATATGTGTTTGTGTAGGTTTTGCTAACATACCCAAATAAGGGTCTAGTTCAGCATCTGTCACGCCCCGCTCCCGTAGGAGCGATCGTCCTCGGTAAGGCGTGATGCCGCACGAGCCTAAATTGCGCTCGTGCAAGGCAGTTTCATAACGGCCGATTACATCGGCGGCGACGGGGTCGTCGCACAGAAGTCCCAAGCAGAAATGTTGAACATTGCAGCGGAAATTTAAAGGCAAACACAAGTTATTCAAAAGAACTCTTTTATTGATATTGAACAATGATATTACAATGGGCGCAAGGCCATGATTACAAGTCTCTCGTGCTCACTTTTCTCTCATTTTACAAGTCACTCTGCTCTCTCTCATCTCTCGATACAATGCTTGAGCCAGCGGAAGCTTCGGAAGGCGATGTCCATACATTATGTCCTGTATAAGTCTTTGACTCCATGCGGCCGCACGCTTCAAATCTCATGGAACTCCGTGCCTCGACGCATCCAAGCGAGCTCCGCGCCACGAGCTTCTACCTGTACCTGCACATGGAAAATGTGTGGGTGTCAGTACTCAACTGTACTGGTGGAGTGAGCTCCTCGCCCACCCATACAAAACCGATACGTTCATTTACTTTGTGCATTACAGGTCCCTTTACGATTGTCTTTCTAGTCTTGCCTTAGGATCAGTTTTAAGACTTGACGTCTAACCAACTCGTTATGCGACGACATAGTCGTGCTATCGTGTTAACGTGTATTTCGATCGAGGTAGTGCCTCATCGCTTATGCACTTGACCGAACTACAACTCGGGACGGCAGGGTCGTGCCATACTCTATTCGAGACTTAAACATATTCGAGATAGCGCTTTGCCGAGGAGCAACTCATGCGAACTCGGCCGTGCCAAGACTTCCAATACTTTCGTGTGCCTCTAGACCAATTCTCGTGCTAGCGTTTGCCTAGACTTGTCCGTGCTTCAAGATGAGGTCGTGTCTAACGACTCCCTGACTTAGCCAACTTTTACATTACGGTCCTTTCGACTTAAAGCGATGGCACTCGACTTAACTTATGCAAACTTAGGCCAATAATGCCGATACGCGAAAGCCAATACGCGAATGCCAATATTGATACGCGAAATCCAATTTACTTGATACGCGAAAGCCAATACGCGAATGCCAATAATGATACGCGAAAGCCTTGCTTAGTGCCGAAGCACGTGTCTCGCTGACATAAGCTATAACTCATTCCTTTCGTGCCGATACAAGGCTGGCACTAACGGGATTACATCTTGCTGACTTGATACACGTCGTGCTAGACTGTCTCATGACTTGACCAACGCCGTGCTAGTACTTGACGCTATCCAAAGGCAAACACGCGGATTGCCGCTCTTGCCGACACATCTATATGAGTGGTCACTAGCAATGTCAAGCTATCTTGGACTCGGCTCGACGGGGGTATCGGGCCGCCCTTCCATGGGTAGCTAGCCCCGGAAGCGCCGATACTCCCATGCGGTTATCCGGCATCCTGCTTTGAGCCGCACTCGTTTCCTCCGGGCCGAATGATCCCGGCGCCCCGACAATCATTCGAGAAGACTACACCTTGTCGACAAGTTGTCCAATGACCATGCAAGTTTCAACTCGATCTATCCAGTCCTTCCTTAACATGACCATGCTTTCCTTCTATCTGTCGAGACCAGTGTTCTAAATGGCGCCCGCCTAGGCCGCCTAGGCGGCGCCTACGCGGTAGGCGGTCCCTCTCCGCACCGCTTTTCTGTATGCGGTGGAGTAGGCGGCCAACGGAGGTTGGCGGCATAGGCGGAGGTAATGCAGCATAGGCGGGCGTCTAGGCGGAGAAATACTTTACAAAATATTTTGGCCAAAAAGATTTTTAAAACATTATGGGCCTTTACAAAACTAAAACTTTATAAATCTTCGTTCTACAACTTAGTTATGCATGGAACACCCTTAAAATATGCATATTATGCAAAAAACAGTAGTAAAATAGTAAAAAATGTTCAAAATGTATCGACCGCCTAGGCGGCGCCTAGGCACCCGCCTACCGCCATTTATAACCTTGGTTGAGACTCCCAAGTAGCGGGACCGATCTCGTGTGCGGAACTTATCAAGACTTAGCGAGACTCCCAAGTAGCGGGACCGATCTCGGCGACAACCAGTCGCGTGGACTTCCTTTATTCGTGGCAAGCTTTTCACTAAACCGACCGTAGCTCGTGCCTTAGAGAGACCTGGTTCTCTAGGCGATGCTAACGCTCAAGTCATATACTTTATACGACGAGCCTTGTTCTCAAGGGACTACGCGACTTGACAACCGCAGATAGAGCAGGACAGTGCTAGAAATGGTTTTGATAGCCCAATACAACTCTTGTCTAACCTATTCGGGCAACGACTCGACGAGCAAAGGCTACGTCGAGCTTCGCATCGAGGGAACGTGCCGTGCACGCGTTCGACTTGAACAACCAAGTTCTCGGGTGCCTAGACTTAAGCCAACAAGCCGTGCAAGACGACTTAACTTGCGGGACGTGCGAAGGCTATGCCAAGCCTTGTGGGACAGGACCGTGCATGCTTTATTAAGCATTCATGCGGGCGACGCCTATGACTTAGGCTGATTCGAGTGTTGGGGCAAAACGACGGGACCGTGCATGCTTTATCAAGCATTCACGCAGGCGACGCCTATGACTTAGGCTATTTCAAGTGTCGGGACAACTTAGCAACTTAAGCCAACTTTCTTCTCCCAAGCTACGGGATCGAAGGATCGAGTGTCATTTGAAAGCACGCTGAGCCGACTTCTATGAAGACCGTGGGACCATTTTCCATGTTCTAAGACATTCCGACGGGTCGGGATTATTCCCTTAGCTATGTGGATGCGTCTCTTTTATTAACAATCCTAACTTGTGCAAGTTGAAAACATGCGAGTTATTAAGTGAAGGCTAAGATGAGGCAAGTTCACCGAAACTACCCCACCTGTGCGAGGAGTCGCCTCGACCGAGCGAGCCTTCGAGCAGCCGATGCAAGGCTAAGACCGAACGCTGTCGGCGTTTCGATTCCTCCGATTGACTTTGCGGGACGGGGCACTACAACATACACCACTCAGAACAAGTCTCGTCCTCGAGACTTTCCTGAAGGCAAGCCATCCTACCATTTCTTTGGCCAAGACTTAATCGTACTCACTGCGCCTACGCGTTACTTCAATTCCGAGCCAAGCTCGCACGACTATCAATCCTTTCCTTTAACACGATTTCAAATCGTCGACACTGCCCATTGCTCAAGTCGCACTTGCATTCAACGTATCACTTGGCTGGATCGTGCACGCATTCCAGGCGTCCCCAAAATACATGCATTCGGCCAAGCCGCATGATAGAGAATTCGTCGTTCTCACTCGAGTCGCATCGTGCACATACTCAGGCGTCCCTGAAATATATGCATGTCAGCCGAATCTCGTGAGGGGTATTCCTATATTCGTGATTCACACTATCCATCCATGCCAATCCTCAAGATCAATCTTTAGATTGATAACTCATGAAACATGGCGTCTCGCCTATCCGCTAGGCTATTTCTCAAGACTAAGTCAACGTCAGGATTGGAATCATAGTTCCCCAACAATAATACCAACACTGACCCAAATCCTAGGGTCAAACCAAAGTCAATAGTACGGGAGTTTTCTACCCAAGCTCGCGTCACTCAGATTTCTAAACATCGAGCACGATCACCTATTCGCATCAATGCATTCGTTGCGCGTATTCGAATCTATTTCAAATCATCAATTCTAACCAATTCATGTATTCGATCACGAGGTCGTCTAGCTCGACAATACGTTGCGCCCCAATCTCACGCGAGTCCGACTATCCACGGTGGTTCATGAATCACCATGCAACGCACCCGCGAAATAATCATTCTCATCGGGGCGTAACTCTTGTTTGCGTCTAGACTAATTCATTCTCGATACGCGGATTGGACCTACGCAATCCTCAAATTCGACCGTCACGCACACTAAGTCATCCTCGAGTCCACCTTCGCGTCAAACCACAAGTCGAAGCACACAAATTGCCACGCCATTCTAGTTCAATCACTCTCGCTGTATGAATCACCATACCAGCGCTCACGCGGAGTGATCGCCCTAATCGGCGCGACGCATGTGCGAGGCTGGAGTTGCGCTCGCATAAGACAAGAATGTCGAAGTTGTGGTTATCGACGAAGCAAATCCAAACATTTCATTTCCATCCAAGTCAAGATTTCAATTCGATAGTCTAACTGTCATTCGTTCAACTAGAAAATCCTCGAGCCAAGTTTATCTTTTCCTCGACACATTTTAACATTCTGAGGATAGCATCCAGCGGAACAATGACATTTTGCACGATCGTCATTCCTCGAATCAGAGTACCCCCGAGTTATTGCACATCGATCTTTGATACGCCTCAATACCATCGATGATGTACGTAACCTGACGATCTTCCTTTTACAACGAACTCCGAGTCGTGCGTTGATGCTTTTGTCCGAGTTGGATATACCATAATTCCTCGATATTCAAGATCAAGTTCGATCGCTATTTCTCAAGCTAGTTTCAATATCGTTCTCCAAAACTCAAGTCGCATTTCATTTGACGCAATCCAAAATCATAAGCACGATCCTCTAGGTTCCTCGATCAAGACATACATCTTTATTCATCGTTTCCGAATCGTTTTCGAACTCGCATTGTCCATTCACAAGTTGTTCGAACGATATCTCGTTCGCGACATTCGAAGTCACGACCAACTAAGCGTGACGCGTTCTAAGGCTTTGCGCGATCGCATCGCCTCGCCTACCTACTCGCCGTTACTCGTAATCCTCAATTTTTGCTCAAATAATTTCCAAGAAAATCCATACACCACTTAGGATTCGAGCCATCCATTCTAGTCCTCAATCACGTTTCGTATCATTCGCTAAGGCATCTTTCGAATTCGTTCGACGAATCCCTAGCGTAATCGCTCACGTCGCATCGACGTACTAAATCGTTCGCACTATTCCTCAAAATCCAAGCAAATATTCCATGCACGCCTAAGCGTTAGTTCGATAGCGTTCCTATCAATATACACTCTTAAGTATATCTCCGTACCCGACCGAGCGATACTTGATATTGCTCGCGATTCGTTTGCACCAAAAGGTCGAGGTGCGCAACACGCAGCACAACTTAGCCAAAAGGCCGTGTGCATAGCTATCCCATGCGGACTATATTCGAGTTTGCACGCTCATTGCTAATGTCGACGTAGGACTAGTTGGGCACGCACGCGACTTGATAACTTTAGTACGAGTTTCCTTATCAAGTCAAGTTAACACCGTTCGGCACAAAGGCCTATCGATGCGTTCGGCTGAACGCTTGTACGAGCTTTCGAAAATATTTAGACTTATTGTATGGACATGCCGAGGGACATTTGAGAGAGAGCGCACACTTCTTTTCCCAACGACGAGCTTTCAAAACTGAAAAATTCGACGTGAAGTCCAAGGACGTAAAGCCGTGCTCTGATACCATTATGTCACGCCCCGCTCCCGTAGGAGCGATCGTCCTCGCTAAGGCGTGATGCCGCACGAGCCTAAATTGCGCTCATGTAAGATAGTTTCATAACGGCCGATTACATCGGCGGCGACGGGGTCGTCGCACAGAAGTCCCAAGCAGAAATGTTGAACATTGCAGCGGAAATTTAAAGGCAAACACAAGTTATTCAAAAGAACTCTTTTATTGATATTGAACAATGATATTACAATGGACGCAAGGCCATGATTACAAGTCTCTCGTGCTCACTTTTCTCTCATTTTACAAGTCACTCTGCTCTCTCTCATCTCTCGATACAATGCTTGAGCCAGGGGAAGCTTCGGAAGGCGATGTCCATACATTATGTCCTGTATAAGTCTTTGACTCCACGCGGCCGCACGCTTCGAATCGCCAAGGAACTCCGTGCCTCGACGCATCCAAGCGAGCTCCGCGCCACGAGCTTCTACCTGTACCTGCACATGGGAACTGTGTGGGTGTCAGTACTCAACTGTACTGGTGGAGTGAGCTCCTCGCCCACCCATACAAAACCGACACGTTCATTTACTTTGTGCATTACAGGTCCCTTTACGATTGTCTTTCTAGTCTTGCCTTAGGATCAGTTTTAAGACTTGACGTCTAACCAACTCGTTATGCGACGACATAGTCGTGCTATCGTGTTAACGTGTATTTCGATCGAGGCAGTGCCTCATCGCTTATGCACTTGACCGAACTACAACTCGGGATGGTAGGGTCGTGCCATACTCTATTCGAGACTTAAACATATTCGAGATAGCGCTTTGCCGAGGAGCAACTCATGCGAACTCGGTCGTGCCAAGACTTCCAATACTTTCGTGTGCCTCTAGACCAATTCTCGTGCTAGCGTTTGCCTAGACTTGTCCGTGCTTCAAGATGAGGTCGTGCCTAACGACTCCCTGACTTAGCCAACTTTTACATTACGGTCCTTTCGACTTAAAGCGATGGCACTCGACTTAACTTATGCAAACTTAGGCCAACAATGCCGATACGCGAAAGCTAATACGCGAATGCCAATATTGATACGCGAAAGCCAATTTACTTGATACACGAAAGCCAATACGCGAATGCCAATAATGATATGCGAAAGCCTTGCTTAGTGCCGAAGCACGTGTCTCGCTGACATAAGCTATAACTCATTCCTTTCGTGTCAATACAAGGCTGGCACTAACGGGATTACATCTTGCTGACTTGATACACGTCGTGCTAGACTGTCTCATGACTTGACCAACGCCGTGCTAGTACTTGACGCTATCCAAAGGCAAACACGCGGATTGCCGCTCTTGCCGACACATCTATATGAGTGGTCACTAGCAATGTCAAGCTATCTTGGACTCGGTTCGGCGGGGGTATCGGACCGCCCTTCTATGGGTAGCTAGCCCCGGAAGCGCCGATACTCCCATGCGGTTATCCGGCATCCTGCTTTGTGTCGCACTTGCTTCCCCCGGGCCGAATGATCCCGGCGCCCGGCAATCATTCGAGAAGACTACACCTTGTCGACAAGTTGTCCAATGACCATGCAAGTCTCAATTCGATATATCCAGTATTTCCATAACATGACCATGCTTTCCTTCTATCTGTCGAGACTCCCAAGTAGCGGGACCGATCTCGTGTGCGAAACTTATCAAGACAGCGAGACTCCCAAGTAGCGGGACTTATCTCGGCGACAACCAGTCGCGTGGACTTCCTTTGTTCGTGGCAAGCTTTTCACTAAACCGACCGTAGCTCGTGCCTTAGACAGACCTGGTTCTCTAGGCGATGCTAACGCTCAAGTCATATACTTTATACGACGAGCCTTGTTCTCAAGGGACTACGCGACTTGACAACCGCAGATAGAGCATGACAGTGCTAGAAATGGCTTTGATAGCCCAACACGACTCTTGTCTAACATATTCGGGCAACGACTCGACGAGCAAAGGCTATGTCGAGCTTCGCATCGAGGGAACGTGCCGTGCACGCGTTCGACTTGAACAACCAAGTTCTCGGGTGCCTAGACTTAAGCCAACAAGCTGTGCAAGACGACTTAACTTGCGGGACGTGCGAAGGCTATGCCAAGCCTTGCGGGACAGGACCGTGCATGCTTTATTAAGCATTCATGCGGGCTGTCACGCCCCGTTTTCTCAAATTATAGTAAATTGGGCAGGCAACAACATCTCCAGGCTACGCACCCTACGAGTACTTTCGCACCCGTATTGCGATTGTCGCCTGTAAAAGCTAGAATGGAAAAGTACAAGTACAACTACTACATTTAATTACATCAATTATAGCTATTATACAATAATTGTTTTTCTAAGATTACCATATATACAGTTCCATATTACAAAACAATAATTTACATAAGCATGTTACAAAACAGTGTTGATCATGATTCCTTGAATAGCCTACTCTTCGCCATTGTTCTCGTCGTAAAGTGGAAGCATGTCCGCAGGCTCGTCGTCTTCTCCTAGTGAACAAATACTAGGTCGTTTAGAAACGACAAGCAAGTCCTCGATCAAAGGCGATAATAAATAAAAACAAAATTTTAGAAGATTTTAGGAAGTTCTAGTAAACGACTACCTTGTGAAACAAATGGAAGTATTAAATACTTCTAATTCAACAATTTATCATACTAGACATAACTCTATGCCTCATGATTATGCACTTTTGTAGAGAACACATGTGGATCACGATCACCCTCTATTTTCCCGACAATAATCCCATTTACCCGGGACCAGGTGGTGTCTGTATTGGGTACGGCGCCTTAGATTTCGACCCCTCCACAACTTGTGGAAAAATTTGTATGCATTAACCTTTTTAAATTCCGTTTTATTTTCGGAATTTACTGGACTGTTCTCTGTTGGTGAGCTAGGCCTCACCCCCCGACATCGTAAGGCCCTACAGATGCGGGACTACTGATCAGCTTTTACGGGTGTAATTATATTGCAGGGATTTCGATGGTTGTGATCCAGTTGTTCTCTCCCGCCCCATGATGTAGCTATAAATATGGACAAGGTCTATAAATTCTAGAGTCTAATATTATCCTCAACTTGATTACCGTCCCGTATATATAGATAATACGCCATACGGTAACCCTTTGTTGGAGGAAGTATTTATCCAACCTATTACCATCCGTGTGTGACACGTCATATGGTAAGTCGTTGGCAAGAAACGCTCCTTTACTTATCGTACCATCTCGTGTATTAAAACAACACGCCATATGGTAGGATCAACCGGACTAGAAACTAGATAAAATTTTTGATTTCTATTTTAGGTTTTCCAAAACCTAAAGTTTCTAAAATTTGACTTAACTCCCGAAATTATTGAAAATTTCGGCAGAGTCTCCTTTGTATTGGTTGACTCGGAACAATTTTACAATAGATAAAATACAATAATTGGGTACGCCGACCCCTTCGGTGGAGCAACTCTCAACACCGGACCACGCAGTTAATATCCGGGTACGCCGACCCCTTCGGTGGAGCAACTCTCAACACCGGACCACGCATTTATAATATATAATCAAATTTCAAGCTTTCTTACCTTTAGCAAGCAAGCAAGCAACTTATTGTTTTGATTATGGCAATGTGCATTACCTAAAATGCAATCAAATCTCAAGAAATACACTTATTAGTAATGCGAGGATATCAAATGTAAATGTCTCATTGTTAACATAAACTAAGTAATTTGTTTACTTGTGCTAATAGTAAAATTAAAATATTTATCTAAGAGTTCAATTCTGATTTTATAATTTCTACAATCCTCATTTGCCTCTTAGGGTCCCAGAGGAGTGTTAAAATTGGGGTTAAGTAGACGTAAGGTCATCCTAATATATATATACCCTTAATGGCCATTTTTGACTAAATAATGGTGTCAAATATGTCAATTTAGCATATTTTTATGATGCGGACAGAATTGAACATTATGATAATTCAACCTACAATTACACCTACCACTAGTCAATTTAACGCATACTCTAGCTATATAGTTCCTGACTTTTATTCAAACTAACAATAGAACTATTATATAGCAATTTTTATCTACAAGAAATGTCAATACCATGCTTATAAGAAGTAGTATAATGGCATTGTTTGTAAGGTGTTTGAGAATTTATATTTTCACCTATCGTGATCTCGAAAATGACAAAGGCCAAAATATTTGCTTTATTGGAATATGTATATGATTATGCCAAGCATTCCTAAGTATGTAATACCTAATGAAATGGTTTTCCATACTTCTAAAATTTCATATGTAAGTAACCATAAACACGTAAGCATAAATATGACTATTAGATTCATCTAAATTTTAATAAGTATGCTAACATTCATGTGTCCGTATATTTGTTTGATCAAGTAATTATTCGTGTTGTGTTCATGACAATAAATTTTATCGTAATATAGGTGAATATTTTTCATGCTAGCATGTTACACATATTTATGCCTATTCATGCATTTATGTATGACAAGGATCATATATGTGTATGTAAATAAAAATTTATTTCGAAATATTTATTTCATGATATAAATATTCGATACTTGTGTCCATGTATGTGTGTCCACATATTGTTGTATCCATAAATGATTCCTTATCCAATTCAAAGCCTATTTTCACATTATATTCTCACAAAAATGGATTTGTCATGAATTTAATTAAATTTCAGAATGTGATTATCTCATACTAATTCAAGGAAAATTTTGGGAATTTAATTCTTGAACAAATATTCAAGAGGAAGAGAAAATTGAAGAGAACTTGCCTTGGTCTTGAGCAAAACTCAGAAATTTCTTCCCTAATTCCAAGTGAAACCCTGCTTTCCTCCTATATTCCTCCCTATTCCAGAAATTTGGGATTTTAGAATCTGACCTAGGGTTTTAATTTAGATAGATTGGGGAAAAGAAGAGATAATACCTAGGTTTAGGAAGAGGAGGAGAAGATGGTGGTGGTGGGGCTGACGACGGCGGCGGCGTCGGGCGCGGGGGTGGCCGGTGGCCTCGGCAGCAGCCTCAGCAACAAAGAAAGGAAAAGAAAGAAAAAAAGAAAAAGAAATGGTAGAATGGAGAGAGAGAGAGAGGTTTAGATGGGATATAATGGTCCCCCCTCTCTTCATGCCAAGTGACAAGTGGCATGAAAACTTGCCACTTGCACTAGGAATTGACACATGTCTAGGTGAGGTGTCCACATGGGTTGTGCAAATTTGAAATTTGCCTAAGGGTTTCTTTGCAAAATTTAATGTATATATATATATATATTTAAAATAAAATTATACCCATTTTAATTTATAATTTATAATTAATTGTTAAAAATAATAATAATTAATAATTTAATATTAGGGATTTATAAGTCATGACATTCTACTCTCCTTAAAAGAAAATTCCGTCCTCGGAATTTGAAATAACAAATCAAATAAATTATGGAAATAACTAACCTTGTTCGGTAAACAGGTACGGATACTGGTTCCGCATGTCCTCTTCTTTCTCCCAAGTTGATTCTCCTGGAGAATCTTTGCTCCATGCTACTCGAACAAGTGGAATGATCCGATTTCGGAGTACCTTCTCCCTACGATCCAAAATTTTCACCGGCTTCTGTTCTAGGCGTAGAGTGGGACCCACTGTGATTTCTGAATGATCGAGTATGTGACTGGGGTCTGTCACATATCTTCGAAGTTGAGATACATGGAAAACGTTATGGACTCCTTCGAGGGACGGTGGTAGAGCCAGTTTGTAAGATACATTCCCAATTTTCTCTAGTATATCAAATGGTCAAATGTATCTTGGACTTAGCTTTCCTCTTGTCCCAAATCTGATAGTTCCTCGAGTTGGTGAAGTCTTTAAAAATACATGATCACCGGCCTTGAAATCCAAGTTCCTTCTGTGCTTGTCGGCCCACATTTTATGTCGGTCTTGTGCTGCTTGGAGATGACTCCGAATTGCCTTGACCTTGTCTACAGTTTGAGTGACTAGTTCTGGGCCCAAAAGCTGACGTTCTCCCACATCACTCCAGCATATTGGTGACCGACACTTCCTTCCATATAAGGCTTCAAATGGTGCCATTTTGATGCTAGCCTGATAGCTGTTATTATAGGAGAATTCTATTAAATGTAAATGGTCATCCCAGGATCCCCCGAAGTCTAAGGTACAAGCTCTTAACATATCTTCGAGGATTTGAATTACCCTTTCTGACTGACCGTCGGTTTGTGGATGGTATGTTGTACTGAACTTCAGATGAGTACCGAGACTATCTTGCAGGCTTCTCCAAAATTTAGAAGTAAATCGAGTATCTCTGTCTGAGACGATACTCACCGGTACCCCATATTGACTAATAATATTCTTCATGTACATGTCAGCCAATAGCTCGGTAGGTTGACCGACCCGGAATGGTAGAAATCTCGCTGTCTTTGTAAGCCTGTCTACTATTACCCAGATGGCATTATTACCCTTTCTGGTCTTTGGGAGTCCGGATACAAAATCCATTGTAATATGTTCCCATTTCCATTCAGGTACAGGCAGATGTTGCAAAAGCCCGGCGGTCCGTTGATGTTCGGCCTTTACTTGTTGACATACCAAGCATTTTGACACAAATTTGGCTATCTCTTGTTTCATTCCATGCCACCAAAAATTTTGTTTCAGATCTTTATACATCTTCGTACTCCCAGGATGAATAGAATATTGTGAGCTATGTGCTTCTGACATTATCTCTGTCCTGAGTTCTCCATATGGCACACATAATCGGTTTCCAAACCTCAAGGATCCATCGAAATGTTTAATCAATCCTGTTTGTGTTCCAGCCTCAGTCTTGCTCCATAATCCTTGCAATTTCCTATCATCCTTTTATGCCTCTTTGATTCTTTCTATTAGGGGTGATTGTATCTGTAAATTCTCCCACATTCCATCTGTCACTGGACCTATTACTTCGATCCCCATCTTTCTCAAATCTTCCAGTATTTCTTTAGATGTATTCATAAAGAAAGCTGATGGTCTTCTACTTAAGGCATCGGCCACTTTGTTAGCCTTTCCCGGATGATATTCCAACTCCATGTCAAAGTCCTTAAGTAACTCTAGCCACCTTCGTTGCCTCATGTTCAACTCCTTTTGAGTAAATACATATTTCAAACTTTTATGATCTGTATATACCTTGACTTGTTCACCATGTAGGTAATGTCTCCATAACTTTAATGCAAAAACCACAGCTGCCAATTCCAGATCATGAGTTGGGTAATTTCTTTCATGTGTCTTCAGTTGGCGAGAAGCATAAGCAATAACTCTTCCATGTTGCATTAATACACAGCCTAATCCTTTTCCTGAGGCATCACTATAAATCTCATACCCTCCTGATCCAGATGGTAGAGCCAGTACTGGAGCCGTGATAAGTTTTTCCTTCAGTTCCTCAAAAGCAGCTTGACACTTATCAGTCCAATTAAATTTTTCATCTTTTCGGGTTAATCGAGTAAGTGGCTCCGCAATTCTTGAGAAATTTTCTACAAATCTTCTATAATATCCAGCTAGACCAAGAAAGCTTCGTATTTCTGCTACATTCTTAGGAGTAGGCCAAGATTTGACAGCTTCTATTTTCTTGGGATCTACCGATATCCCTTCTCCACTCACTATATGACCCAGGAAGGAAATTTTGTCTAACCAGAATTCACATTTGCTTAATTTTCCATACAACTTTTCTTGCCGTAAGGTTTGGAGTACTATTCTTAAATGTTCTTCATGTTCTTTTTCATTCCTCGAGTATATCAATATATCATCAATAAACACAATCACAAATTTATCCAAGTATTGATAAAATATTCTGTTCATCAGATCCATAAATATGGCAGGAGCATTAGTTAACCCGAATGGCATAACTAAAAATTCGTAATGTCCATAGCGAGTTCTAAATGCTGTCTTCTGAACATCTTCCTTTTTCACCTTTACTTGATGATACCCCGATCTTAAATCAATCTTCGAGAATACCTTTGCTTCTCCTAGTTGGTCAAACAATTCATCAATTCTTGGCAAGGGGTATTTGTTTTTGATGGTGACTTCATTTAATGCCCTATAGTCAATGACTAATCGTAGGGTTCCATCCTTCTTCTTTACAAATAAAACTGGCGCACCCCAGGGTGAGGCACTTGGTTGGATAAATCCTTTGGACAATAATTCCTTAATCTGCTTATTCAGCTCTGCTAATTCTTCTTTGTTCATTGGATAAATTTTCTTGGCTATAGGAGCTGCTCCGGGTATCAGATTAATAGAAAATTCTACTGTCCTATCTGGCGGTAATCCGGGTAATTCTTGTGGAAATACATCTTTGAATTCTTCTACAACCCTTGGAAATTGTTCTTCCTCCAATTCTTGAAATCTTCCTCGAATTGGTAATTCAAGCTTTTCCAATTCTCTAGCATCAAATTCTTTTTGATTCCGGTTAAATTCATATGTCTTCTTATTGGGAAGTTGAAATGAAATCCTACCTTGGCCACAGTCTATATTGGCTGATGTTTTTGTCAACCAGTCCATCCCCAATACTACATCATAGTTATTCATTGGGAAAACTAATAATCTTACCCGAAATGCTCCCCCGCCTAGTTTAACTGGACATGCTTTACAGACACGATTAACCTTTACTACTCCATTACCCGTGAGAATATTCAGCTTCTTAATCAAGGGTTGTGATTCAATTTCCCGTTGTGATAAAAAGTTAGCAGATATGAAAGAGTGTGTGGCTCCTGAATCAAATAAAACTGATGCGGGATACGATGAAACTAGTATAGTACCTGTCACTACTTCACCCGCGATTTCAGCCTCTTCTGAATCCATCATGAAGGCTTGACCATGTTTTTTCTTCTTATTCCCCAAGTGTGGCTGCTTTGCCTTTTGAGCCTGTTGAAACTGATGTGCCTGTGGAGCCAACGGGGGCCTATGCTGGTATCCGTATGGTACAGTTGCTCGGGGATTCGTCGTTGCTTGGTTCATAGGTCTGGGATGATTCCCTTGTAGTATTGGCCTTGGACCATGCTGAGGATTCTGTGGTCCGAATTTGTTCATAGTACACTGGTAAGCCTGGTGCCCTGGAAGTCCACACTTCAAACACAGACCATTGAGTAATCTACAGTTGTTCTTAATGTGTCCTACTTTTCCACAGAAATTGCAAGTTGTTACTTTCCTTGTCTGTCCCGTTTGAGGACGCTTAGGAGGTCCTTGCCATGGACTCTTCTGGGATGAAGATCCTGTATTCCATGATCTCTTTGAACCTCCCGACCTTTGAGATTGTCTTTCCTTCAACATCCTTTCTTGATCTCGGGCAGCCTCAGTTATCTCCGAGTAAGTCTTGCATCGATATGGTGCTACCTTGTGCTTCAGTTCAGGATTCAATCCTTCTTGGAAAAGGCCTACTTTCGCTTCCTCAGTTGTCACCATATAAGATGCGAACTTACTTAATCTGGTGAATTCTGCGGCATATCCATCCACAGTTAAATTTCCTTGCTTCAGTTGGATAAACCTTCGCTCTAACTCCAGTCTTGCTGATCTTGGAAAGAATCGTTCTTCAAATTTTCTTTTGAATTCTTCCCAAGAAACTACTTCATTAGATTCCTCAGGATGTTCAGCGCTCCACCAGCTATCTGCAACATCTAAAAGTTGGATCCGGATGACTGCTACCATGTCTTCGGGACTAATATTTGCTGCCTTCATCAGTCCCTCTGTGGTTCTCATCCACTGTCCAGCTTCCATAGGACTTTCGGTCCCACGAAACTTGGGTGGATCCAGATCCCTATAGTCAGCCACCGACTTCTTCTTAGGTTTAGATGGAGTCCGTAGCTGTTCTATTAATGCAGCCGTCGTAGCTTGTGTTGCATTAGCCTGCTGGCTATGACTTTCTAAAATCTGTCGTAGCAACTGACATACATCGAGAGTGTTCTGTTCAGCTTGGTTGGCAGGAGTAGATGAAGAAGGATTATTTAAATTGTCCATCCCCTGAACAATTCAAAGATGGAAATTTTCAGGAACTGGTTTTTGTATTCCATGATTTAGTAGATATATCAAAATTTGATTTGAGATATACAAGATATCAAAGTATCTTATATCTCAAAGATTCAAGGAATTCAATATCAAAGAACACATGTATTTCCAAAAGAGTAAGAAACAGCATATTCATTTACTATTCATCAAAATGGTACAACATGCTGTTAGCTTTACTAGATATTTACATATACAGACTACCCATATAAGTATCCCTCCTACTCGTGGCCTCTATATACATCTGTTGTTTTACAAAATGAGATACAGCAGACAAAACACGCCCTCCTATTTACAACACATAGGGCTACACTGCTCTTGGTCTATATAGAAGAGCTCCCAGCACACAGAAACACACGTCCACTTTGAAGAACTGTAGCTTCTGGATAGTGTTCTTCCCAGTCGTCGTATGTCCCTTCATAGTCTTCTACCTTGGGGTAAGAGTATATGTAGTTTGGATCCCGAACATATATGAAATGGATCTCCCTTACATGATATACTTCTGCCCCATCCTCTATGTCTCTTATAACAGGCCGCTGAATACCATATTTTATCTCATATACTGGCATGTTATACCAATCTGGTAACCCCCATCGTTCCCTTACCATTTGTTGATATAAATAAAGAGTGTAATCACTTCCATCCCAGAGTAAGCTTGGTAGGAACAGGTCCATAACCTACACCCATTATAATTCTCAAATGAAAATTATTAATAATAAATGCCAACAATGTATATAAAATCCCCGGAAATAACATAAAAATAAGATAAAGTTAAAATTTTAAAGTCTACTTTTAACCAAGTAATATTTGCAAAGTACCCCTTTTTTATATATATATTCAACATATGTACATATACATGATCACAATCTTCCTTCAGGTCCTTATATACATCTGCTGTTTTACAAAAAGAGGCTAACAGCAGACAAAAATTATATTACATATTTACATTTCTTCCCATAACATATATTATATCAGCATTTCCTTCTTTCCGATAACAGTTGCGTCTGGGTGGAATTCCAGCCATTCCTCGAAAGTTCCATTGTAGTCATTTACACCCGGATCTCCATGTGTTTGCATTTTGATAAGCACGAAATAATTCATCTTATTGAAAAACTTCACATTTTCATCAGCGACTTCTGATATCACAGGATATTCGAGCTCATAATGCACTCCATATACTCTTATCATCTGTTTAGGTGCGAGTCGCCATTTCCTTTTTGCAAATCGGTAATATCCATCTAAACTGTGAATGCTATTCCCCAACCTAGCACAAGGCAGGAAGCGAGGCATGATCTACACCCATGAAGCTCTAAATTAGTACCCTCCAACAAGTACCCCAAAATAAAATAGATAGGTCAGATAGCAGAAGAAATATAAAAATCTAAGTAGTGTCATTGATATTTCCTAAATGCTTCGGTACAACCTATCCTTAGAAAACTTCTAGGGTGTAATTGAAATCAGGGTTTTAACTTACTTTAATTATAACTTATATAATTTCCTAATTCTTTTTAACCTATTCACTTATCCTAACTTTTCCATTCTGTGCGGACCTGCATGGGCCACCACTTAAAGACGTGTCACGCCCCGTTTTCTCAAATTATAGTAAATTGGGCAGGCAACAACATCTCCAGGCTACGCACCCTACGAGTACTTTCGCACCCGTATTGCGATTGTCGCCTGTAAAAGCTAGAATGAAAAAGTACAAGTACAACTACTACATTTAATTACATCAATTATAGCTATTATACAATAATTGTTTTTCTAAGATTACCATATATACAGTTCCATATTACAAAACAATAATTTACATAAGCATGTTACAAAACAGTGTTGATCATGATTCCTTGAATAGCCTACTCTTCGCCATTGTTCTCGTCGTAAAGTGGAAGCATGTCCGCAGGCTCGTCGTCTTCTCCTAGTGAACAAATACTAGGTCGTTTAGAAACGACAAGCAAGTCCTCGATCAAAGGCGATAATAAATAAAAACAAAATTTTAGAAGATTTTAGGAAGTTCTAGTAAACGACTACCTTGTGAAACAAATGGAAGTATTAAATACTTCTAATTCAACAATTTATCATACTAGACATAACTCTATGCCTCATGATTATGCACTTTTGTAGAGAACACATGTGGATCACGATCACCCTCTATTTTTCCGACAATAATCCCATTTACCCGGGACCAGGTGGTGTCTGTATTGGGTACGGCGCCTTAGATTCCGACCCCTCCACAACTTGTGGAAAAATTTGTATGCATTAACCTTTTTAAATTCCGTTTTATTTTCGGAATTTACTGGACTGTTCTCTGTTGGTGAGCTAGGCCTCACCCCCCGACATCGTAAGGCCCTACAGATGCGGGACTACTGATCAGCTTTTACGGGTGTAATTATATTGCAGGGATTTCGATGGTTGTGATCCAGTTGTTCTCTCCCGCCCCATGATGTAGCTATAAATATGGACAAGGTCTATAAATTCTAGAGTCTAATATTATCCTCAACTTGATTACCGTCCCGTATATATAGATAATACGCCATACGGTAACCCTTTGTTGGAGGAAGTATTTATCCAACCTATTACCATCCGTGTGTAACACGTCATATGGTAAGTCGTTGGCAAGAAACGCTCCTTTACTTATCGTACCATCTCGTGTATTAAAACAACACGCCATATGGTAGGATCAACCGGACTAGAAACTAGATAAAATTTTTGATTTCTATTTTAGGTTTTCCAAAACCTAAAGTTTCTAAAATTTGACTAACTCCCGAAATTATTGAAAATTTCGGCAGAGTCTCCTTTGTATTGGTTGACTCGGAACAATTTTACAATAGATAAAATACAATAATTGGGTACGCCGACCCCTTCGGTGGAGCAACTCTCAACACCGGACCACGCAGTTAATATCCGGGTACGCCGACCCCTTCGGTGGAGCAACTCTCAACACCGGACCACGCATTTATAATATATAATCAAATTTCAAGCTTTCTTACCTTTAGCAAGCAAGCAAGCAACTTATTGTTTTGATTATGGCAATGTGCATTACCTAAAATGCAATCAAATCTCAAGAAATACACTTATTAGTAATGCGAGGATATCAAATGTAAATGTCTCATTGTTAACATAAACTAAGTAATTTGTTTACTTGTGCTAATAGTAAAATTAAAATATTTATCTAAGAGTTCAATTCTGATTTTATAATTTCTACAATCCTCATTTGCCTCTTAGGGTCCCAGAGGAGTGTTAAAATTGGGGTTAAGTAGACGTAAGGTCATCCTAATATATATATACCCTTAATGGCCATTTTTGACTAAATAATGGTGTCAAATATGTCAATTTAGCATATTTTTATGATGCGGACAGAATTGAACATTATGATAATTCAACCTACAATTACACCTACCACTAGTCAATTTAACGCATACTCTAGCTATATAGTTCCTGACTTTTATTCAAACTAACAATAGAACTATTATATAGCAATTTTTATCTACAAGAAATGTCAATACCATGCTTATAAGAAGTAGTATAATGGCATTGTTTGTAAGGTGTTTGAGAATTTATATTTTCACCTATCGTGATCTCGAAAATGACAAAGGCCAAAATATTTGCTTTATTGGAATATGTATATGATTATGCCAAGCATTCCTAAGTATGTAATACCTAATGAAATGGTTTTCCATACTTCTAAAATTTCATATGTAAGTAACCATAAACACGTAAGCATAAATATGACTATTAGATTCATCTAAATTTTAATAAGTATGCTAACATTCATGTGTCCGTATATTTGTTTGATCAAGTAATTATTCGTGTTGTGTTCATGACAATAAATTTTATCGTAATATAGGTGAATATTTTTCATGCTAGCATGTTACACATATTTATGCCTATTCATGCATTTATGTATGACAAGGATCATATATGTGTATGTAAATAAAAATTTATTTCGAAATATTTATTTCATGATATAAATATCCGATACTTGTGTCCATGTATGTGTGTCCACATATTGTTGTATCCATAAATGATTCCTTATCCAATTCAAAGCCTATTTCCACATTATATTCTCACAAAAATGGATTTGTCATGAATTTAATTAAATTTCAGAATGTGATTATCTCATACTAATTCAAGGAAAATTTTGGGAATTTAATTCTTGAACAAATATTCAAGAGGAAGAGAAAATTGAAGAGAACTTGCCTTGGTCTTGAGCAAAACTCAGAAATTTCTTCCCTAATTCCAAGTGAAACCCTGCTTTCCTCCTATATTCCTCCCTATTCCAGAAATTTGGGATTTTAGAATCTGACCTAGGGTTTTAATTTAGATAGATTGGGGAAAAGAAGAGATAATACCTAGGTTTAGGAAGAGGAGGAGAAGATGGTGGTGGTGGGGCTGACGACGGCGGCGGCGTCGGGCGCGGGGGTGGCCGGTGGCCTCGGCAGCAGCCGCAGCAACAAAGAAAGGAAAAAAAAAAGAAAAAAAAAGAAAAGAAATGGTAGAATGGAGAGAGAGAGAGGTTTAGATGGGATATAATGGTCCCCCCTCGCTTCATGCCAAGTGACAAGTGGCATGAAAACTTGCCACTTGCACTAGGAATTGACACATGTCTAGGTGAGGTGTCCACATGGGTTGTGCAAATTTGAAATTTGCCTAAGGGTTTCTATGCAAAATTTAATGTATATATATATATATTTAAAATAAAATTATACCCATTTTAATTTATAATTTATAATTAATTGTTAAAAAAATAATAATTAATAATTTAATATTAGGGATTTATAAGTCATGACACGGGCGACGCCTATGACTTAGGCTGATTCGAGTGCTGGGGCAAAACGACGGGACCGTGCATGTTTTATCAAGCATTCACGCAGGCGACGCCTATGACTTAGGCTATTTCAAGTGTCGGGACAACTTAGCAACTTAAGCCAACTTCCTTCTCCCAAGCCACGGGATCGAAGGATCAAGTGTCATTTGAAAGCACGCTGAGCCGACTTCTATGAAGACCGTGGGACCATTTTCCATGTTCTAAAACATTCAGATGGGTCGCGATTATTCCCTTAGCTATGTGGATGCGTCTCTTTTATTAACAATCCTAACTTGTGCAAGTTGAAAACATGCGAGTTATTAAGTGAAGGCTAAGATGAGACAAGTTCACCGAAACTACCCCACCTGTGCGAGGAGTCGCCTCGACCGAGCGAGCCTTCGAGCAGCCGATGCAAGGCTAAGACCGAACGCTGTCGGCGTTTCGATTCCTCCGATTGACTTTGCGGGACGAGACACTACAGCATCCAACAAAATTTCCATTAAATAGCCCTATTAACAAATTAAAGCTACGAGTGCCTTTTTGTAAATAAGCATAGCTTTCAAAAATTGTTGGTGGGAAACAACTTGAACGAGTGAACTTTATGTGTTTTCCCACAAAATAACAACGTCAAGGATATTTACCAAAATGTCCCCAACTTAAATGAGCAAATTGTCACACATTTAGGGTCCGTTTGATATATTTTCTGAAATTTGGTTTTGCAAACAGTTTTCTGAAAGTAGGTTATAAAGTTGTTTTCTGAGTATGAAGATTCCATTTTGTGTTGGTTACTTTCATCTGAAAAATAATTTTAAAAAATAATTTAAAAATTTTGTTTGGCAAAATATTTTTATAGTAAAATTTTATAACCGTGTTCAATCTCTAACCATGTTACTCCACCGCCCGTTCATGGTCCACCGCTCGTTCATGGGGGTCACAGAATAAAGTGGCATATAGGGATTCTGCGACGACGGAGTGGTCGGTGCGGCAGTGGGAGAGGACGGGGGCGAGGGCGAGGGCGAGGGCGGAGTGGCCTTAGGCGGAGAAGATCTCATTCTCGGATCACCACGATAGCCGCCCTTGTGTTCCTCACCCTCTCCATGATTCTACCAACTCCACCCCTACCAATCACTCCTCTCCTCCTCATGTCCCATCATCACCATCACCACCACCACCAACACCACCAACAATAACAATATCATCGCCATCCCAACAAGGACAAGAAGGAAAAGAACGATTCTGATTCTGATTTCGGACCCGAAGAAGTGAACCTTCACCCCTACACCTCCGCCACGAAGCCGGCGACGACGTCGAACTACCAGCGGACGAGTACGAAACCGACGACGGCGTCGAACTACCAGAGGATGGCCACGGACGAGCGCGAAGTCGGGAGATGGAGGCTTTGGCCCAACGGTATTGGAAGGGGAACAGATGGAATTTGCCGACGTAGAGGTCAGTGGAGGCTCGAGGTGGGGGACGACGGAAGCGGCGGTCGGAGGAACCCCGCGGGCGACCGGGATCCGTGGCGAGGTCGGGATCCCTCTCTCAAAAGAGAGAGAGGCTGCCATGCCATGTGAAAGAGAGAGAGAAAGAGAAAGAGAGGCTGCCATGTGAAACTCCAAACTAGAGAGGGAAAGTAGGAAGGGGAAGAGACAATTGAGTACACTATACACTCCTCCCAAAATAGTTTGAACTTACTTTCCAAAAGCTACTTTAAAACATGAGTTCCCCATTTTTTTTTTAACTTCATTCCTAAATTCTCGTCAAACACATTTTATCCCACTCTTTACATTATAACTGAGAAAAGTGAGTTATAATGGATATCCAAACAGAGCCTTAGTGTTTTTCCCTATACTTGGACTGGTGCGGCGCACAAGCTTTTCTTCGAGGACTCGTGCAATCTTTCCTGAACTAACTATATTGCTAAGAGAAGAAGAGAGTATAGAGCAAAAGTGGAACTTGAAAGACTTCACTATATAGAAAGAAGCTTACAAGGTTCGGACAAGGTTCTAAACGGCGGTAGGCGGGTGCGCGACGGAGAGAGTCCACCTACCGCCTAGGCACCGCCTAGCGGTCGATACATTTTGAACATTTTTTTACTATTTTACCACTATTTTTGCATAATATGCATATTTTAAGGGTGTTCCATACATAACTAAGTTGTAAAACGAAGATTTATAAAGTTACTTTTAGTTTTGTAAAAGTGAACTATAGGCCCATAATGCTTACAAAACATTTTTGGCCAAAATATCTTATTAGGTATTGGTCCGCCTAGGCGTCCGTCTACGCCGCCTCACCTTCGCCTATGTCGCCATACTCCGTTGGCCGCCTACTCCACCACCTACCGAAAAGCGGTGCGGAGAGAGATCGCCTACCGCCTAGGCGGCCGCCATTTATAACACTGGGTTCGGTGGTGAGAAGCAAATGAGGCTCCCACTTATTATAGGGCTTTAAAGGCCTTACAAGAAGATTCTACTCCTTTACAAGAAACTTCTAGGTCCTAGATATTGACAAGGAGGATTCTAGAACTTCTAGAAAGCTAAAGAGACTTCATGATAACTCAGGAAGACTCTACCACTTTCTGGAGAATTCTGGAAGCTTCTGGCTAAACCCCTGTCTGCTGATGGTTATGCATAGCACATTGTTCTAAAAATTGGCCAAGGCAACCCGCCTAGGCGCTAGGCGGCCGCCGGTCGAACCGAAACCCCCTGTCGACGGGTTTGTGTATCTGTTTGGACATGTTCGGCGCTTAGGTGGGCCTGTTCGGCTGTTCGAATTTTGAGTTTTTTTTTGATACTTAGTTGTATTGTGGATATGTTTGGATTTTAAGATTGTATTTGGATTTAGAACATTGAAATTTAAAATTTGTAATATAGATTTAAAAATAAAAATTAAAAAAAATTATGAGTTATATTATGGATTTAGAACATATTTGGACTTCAAATTTCTATTATGGATTTCAAATTAAAAAAAAAATCAGTGTTCTAAATTGCGGTCTAGGCGTTAGGCGCTAGGCGGCGCCCGGTCGCGCCGGAAACCCTCTAGGCGGCCAGTCTAGGCGCTAGACGGCGCTAGGCGGGGCCTAGGCGGCCACTTCGATTTGAAATTTCATTTTTTTTTTTTTCAATTCTTACCTGACGACGGCGGGTGGTGGTTTGAGGTGCTGCTGCTAGCGGTGGCGGTGGCTGTGGCTGTGGTGGCGGCGGTGGCGGTGGCGGCGACTACGAAAAGGAGAGGGAGGAGAGGAGAGATGATGGTGGTGGTGCTGCTACTACTGGTGGTGGTGGTGGCGGCGGCGGCTAGGAAGAGGAGAGGGAGGGGAGGAGAGATGGTGGTGGCGGTGCTGCTGCTACTACTGGTGGTGGTGGTTGAGGGGAGGGGAGGAGAGGGAGAGGGAGAGTAGGTGGCTGCACACTCTCTCCTCTCCTCCCTTTTTATGGTAAGAAAAAAAAAACCTGAAAAAGGTAGAAAACATAGGGCTCGAACACTTAAACCCGTCAAACCATGACTCAAACACACCTCTGTGGGCCCTCGGCGCACCGAGTCCGCCTAGCGAAATCTATAACATTGAGAAAAAAAAATAAGTTTGACGTCTAGGCGCTTGGCGACCTTCCGTCGCACAGAATCCACATAACGAATTTTAGAACACTGATAGAGGAATCTCAGTGGCACGAAAAATACTGTGCATGAGATTTCCCCCCACCTATTGTGTTGACGTTCTTTTCATACGTTCGTTGAGAAATTCTTGGATCTCGTCTTCGAATTGATGTCGGCCTATTACTAGCTCGGAAGATTGTAGTAGATTGGGCAATGTCTAGGTGATGCACCCAATTCTGTTGGTTGGCACTCACAAAGTGCCGCAAGTACTCCTCCAATAGAGAATTGACCCGCTTCGTCTGTCCGTCTGTCTGCGGGTAGAAACTAGTATAGAAGTGTAGATCCGTCCCTAGGCTCTTGAACACCTACGTCTAGAACTTCTTCGTCAAGAGGCGCTCTCGTTCGCTGATAATGCTCTCCTGGATGCCCCAAAACTTTACCACATGGGATATAAACAAGCGCACGACCTCTTCCGTGGTACAATCCGTCGGTGCGATTATGAAAGGGATGCTAAATCAGAACATACGGCTTTGAGGAAACGAACTCCCGCATGAGTCAAAATGATAATGCTACTTAATACTGTCTGCGCTATGCAATCGGTCTCATATATTCATCCATTGGCATGGTCATGGACAATTTGTGCACAAGTTCTTTTCCTCGAAACGGTATCCGGGACATCAGAACCGAATTGTCCTAGGGGGAATGTTTATCGTGTTTCAGCGCGAGGCATGCGGGACCTTCAGTAAGGCTTGCAACCTATGCTGAAAGGGTAGCGTCACATGCCAATTTGATTAAGTCCCAAGTGGTGTGTAACACCAATGACCACATGTAAGATAGTAGCATGTTCACCTATTGTTTTATGCAGGTATAAGTATTATCTCTGTTTTATGTAGGGACGAGCACGACCGTGGTAAGAATTGGAATAAATTGTTATGTTTCGCTGTATGCTTTTACTGTTTCAAATGGAAAGCTATCAATATGAACTGAATTCATTTATTTCTAAATAGAAAGAAAACTCCAATGCATGCCTACCTTAGCAATCAGAGTCGGTTTAGACGAGTGGCTTCGTCCCGCTCACTAGTGCATTTTCAAGTGTACTAATCCCCAATCCCACAGGTGACGAGGACTCTGGGGGTGCACGTTGCTAAGCCTAAGCTGAAGTTCGGAGAGGCGTTTTGAAGCTCTTTTTATTATGAAGTATTTTGAAGCCAATTCATCGAAGACTTTCAATGTATAAAAAGGACGAATGTATGGAACGACAAGTATTAGTTCAGGCAGCTTGTCGAGTACATTTTTTATGTTTCAATCAATGTAGCCGTAACGACATCCAATGTAATTACGACTTGCTCTTCGTTGCAGGCTATGAATGAAAAACATATTTCTAGCTTCCTAAATTGCGTGTTCAATTTTGATGTGATTTGTGAAGTTTCAACTTGGTGTTTCAATAAAATGATTAAATGTAACGTTCTTGTCTTGTACGAGTGCAACTCCAGACTCGTACGAAATCACGTCTTAGCGAGGACGATCGATTCGGCATAATGGGAACGTGGACGAATGGTTTGTCGAATTAGGACGTGACAAATTGGTATCAGAGCACAGTTATGTTTTCTCGGATTTCGAAAAATGTTTCATTTTGGAATATTTGTTGCGATTGTTCGATTGAATGCTTGTAGACATGCTGCGTGAAATAAAAGTTCAATACAGGTAAGCCCGTAGATATTTTTGAAAATACTAACGGGTTTACTTTGTTTTGTAGGAATGATTAAGAAAAAATAAAATAATCCCGACACAACAGCCAACACTGCGGATAGTTCGTCGAGTTCAAAGGATGCTAGTCCTAGCGAGACTACTATGGAGAAAATGCTGCAGTTGATGGAGCTGTAGCAGTAACAACTTCAGATGCAAATCAAAGCTCAATTCGGTGTGCAGCAGAAACAAATGGACGACCTAACACAGATCATAAGCAATATGGTGGGCAACACCAAAGCAACGGTCTTGGCATCCAAAGAGAGGGAAGACGTTCCAGAGGAAGTCGAGGAAGAAGTTCAACCACAAACGATGAACTCTTCTTCCTTGTTCAAAGCAAGGGAGTTCTGCAAGATGAACCCGCCTAAGTTCAATATGTGTCTTTACATATTGCTTGTCCTTCGACAAGGTCTCCGTTTCGTTGTCTTTCTTTTCTCTCCTACCATTGGCTTTGGTGGTGGTCTTGGGCTTGGACGTATCACTCCATCGATACTCCATAAGCTTCTCAACCACTGAGACGACAATGTTCATATCTTGGACACGCTGTCTCTGCAACTCTTGTGTCTCCTACGGTTGTAGACCATCAAGAAAGAATAATAGACGGTCTTCTTTGCCCATGTTAGTCATGGCAAGCATGAGAAGTGTAAACTTCGCAACGTAATCCTTGATTGACCGAGTGTGCTCAAGTTGTCGCAAGCTCCTCCTTGCCACGAACTCGACGTTTTCTGGATTGAACTGGGCCTTGATATCCTTATTGAGATCTTTCCAAGTCTTGATTAAATACCCCTTCTTTTTTTCCACGCACCTATGACACCACTACAACATATCATTGTAAAGTAAAGAAACTATTTACCTTATCGACCTTATCTTCGATTGGAATCGCCTTAGTGTCCCCCTTGATGTTCCATAGGAAGTTATCGATCTCATTCGTGTCTCGAACACCATTGAAGGATTTTGGCTCGGGGTACTTCACCTTTGGTGTCGCCTCCCATCTCGAAGACTCACAGTTGGTGACAGCCTTCTCAAGAATCACAGTCTTGGTTTTGAGTTCCTCGCACAATTATGCAATCTTCAAGCGAGCTGCCTGGCGTTCCTTGTGGGTCGTCTTGCATTCCTCCTCGAACTAGGCGGCTAGGCCCGCAACTCGTTAAGTTGCTCTCGGAATAGCGTCATGACATTGGCAACATCATCGTCCAATCAATGAGAGAACTTCTCGTAAGCAGTTTGGTTTTGCTCCACTTGCATCTCCACATCCGTCGTGTCCTTCTCTAAGAGCTCCATGCGGGACACCAGCTCGTCAAGGGCACACTCCAACGACGACTTCTTGCTCTTGCCATTCCTGTTGCTCTTGGCTTTCTCGATGCGGGACGCTCCTCATGGATGATCTCAAACGTCGACATGACAACGATCAACCTTCTCTTTGATACTACTTGTTATGGACTTAGTGTTTATCCTACTTCGACATGTGCGACGCTCAAGCTTCCTTCTCGAAGACCCGTGCAAGCTTTCCTCGAACAAACTTAGCTAGATTGCTGAGAAAAGAAAATAGTAGTGGAGCAAGGGTGGAACTTGAAAGACCTCTCTATATTGAAAGAAGCTTATAAGATTCGGTGGTGAGGAGCAAATGGAGCTCTCACTTATTTATAGGGCCTTACAAGAATATTGTAGTTCTTTACAAGAAACTTTTAGGTCCTAGATATTTACAAGGAGAATTCTAGAATTCAGGAAGACTCCACTTTCTAGAGAATTTCGGAAGTTTCCAGCTAAACCCCTTTCCGGTGAGGGTTATGCAGAGCAGTCTCGGTGGGACGAAAAATACTTTGCATGAAAAAACTAATATATATATATATATATATATATATATATATATATATATATATATATATATGTTTCATGGGTATTACCACCCCTCTACTTTTTTTTTTTAAATAAGGGTAGTTAGTGTTATAAGTTTCTATAGAAAATATAAAACATAATGGTGGTCCGTGTAATTAGTTTCAGAATATGGGTGGTCCTGTAATAAGTATGAAACATAGGGATATTAACGTGTGTGTGTGTGTGTATATATATATTTTTTAACGTGTGTGTGTGTGTATATATATATAATCTCAGGATCCTTGAGAATTTGGGGAGTAGATAGAGAATTTTGTAATATAGTGGAAAGGTAAGAGAGAGACTGGATATTTGATATTTGTATTTTATTTCTCTATTCAATTACCTTGAAAAAGAAATGTCATCAAATTCATGACTATCATTAGTGTCAGAATTGAGGCTATGAAAATGAAGGTTTGGTCTGTTTTCTTGATGGATTTGTGGAGAGCAAAATCAGAATCAGTTCCTAGAAGTGTCAGACTTACTTGGTGTTATCATCCATGATGAGGAAGAAGTTTTTTTTTTTTTTTTTTTTTGAATATAACAAGGGATCAGTAGATCTCTCCCCTATTTTAGAAGCTGACAAATTGCCTTTACCTTTTTTTTTTTCCTGATCTTTTGCATTATAGTGGAATGAACTCTTTTATCTGTTTCATTTGTTGGGACAATGTCTTGCTTTCATATCTTTCTTTCTTTCTTTTTGGATGCTTTACAGATGTTCTTTTACAGTTTTACTCATATTTGACTTTTCATTGTAGGTATTTGGAGCCATAAGGCAGGCTGTTTTGCGTGCACCTCACTATGCGGAATCACATAATTTGAATGGTCTGGTCTGTGAAGCACGATCTGATTATCAATCTGCTATAGCTGCTTATCGACGGTCACGGTGTGCTCTAAATATTGCTCATGATTCCAACAAGACCACTAAATCTCATTATGTTGCTGTTTCAGTCAATCTGGCCAGAGCCCTCTGTCTGGTAAATTATGCATTTTGCATATGATTTTAAAATTTCTGCGTACACAATGCACCATAAGGCTAGAGGTTTTTCTTGGTGTCAGAAGTAAATAGCTGTGTGCACGTGCGGGGTGTGGTTCTTCATCGGGAGGTGGGGGGACGGTCTTTACCTCCCCTAAAACATAATAAAGTTGGTTTGCCTCCCCTAACATTATAAAATTGCCAAGGTCCAACATTTTTTGTTGGCTACACAGTTACATTCCTCTCTCTTGAATTCGGGACTATACTCTCTCATCATTGAGTGCCTACATGGAAATCCTGGCTCTGCCACCAGTAGTGACACATAAACCTTTGCATTATCTGATGAGAAGCCTATTGTAGAGATGTGGTTTTGTCAAGTTCCGCTTAAACCTTTGCATTATCTGATGAGAAGCCTATTGTAGAGATGTGGTTTTGTCAAGTTCCCCATGGTGTATATGCCTAGAAAGTGTTCAATTGAAGTATTTCCTTTGCAGGCAGGTTATTATCTGGATGCTGCTAGCGAATGTGAGATCATGAAGAATGATGGTATTGTTTTTTCCCCCCTGACTTCATTTCCGTGTTTCTTTTGTATGGAACAAAGAATATATATGACCTTTCTTCATGAAGTTGGCTTTCAGTGGATAATATATATAAACCTTAGTAGTAAACTGAGCTCCAGTCCTATTCCTTTCAACAATCAATAGAATTTGTGAAAAGCACTCAAAATGAATAATTGTCAGAACTAGTCTTTCTGTACTTGCATATTGTCTCAACATTTTGTTATTTGAGTGCTAACTTATTATGTGTCAATTTTGAAAGGTTTTCTCGATGCTAGTACCTTGCAAATATATGCTGTTGCGTTATGGAAACTTGGTAAAAATGACCTAGCTCTTGCCACAGCGAAAACTTTGTCTGAGAATATTTCGACAACGAAACAAAGCTGTGCTGATTCTTCTATTAGTTTGATTTGTACGTTGTTATACCGCATTTTGGGGCAGAACCCTGCAGCTTCCTTTATTCTTAAGCTATCTATGAACTCTTTGAGAACTGCAAAAATGAGTTTAATTGTCACCGCAATTAGTTCCTTGGATCCTACTAGTCGGCTTCAATTGCTTCAACACGATCTTCAAAAGGTTGCATCCTGTGAGGTGGTCACTGAGCTACATACCATAATTGCTATAAGTAAAATGGTGAGAGTTGTTCGTTCTAACATAATACATCAAGGAGTTTGCGGCTTGCTTCCTAATGTAGTAATATGTGATAAGCTGAAGTTGCTTCACAATGATAATTTGCAGATCGGTCACGGGTCAAAACAAAATCTGGAAATACGCAGTGGAGTACATTACTTGAGGAGGGTACTTCATATGTATCCTGGCAGCATTTTGATAAGGTGATGCCAGCAATTTGGTTCTTGTTTAATCTGCGATCATGCTATTTCTAGTACAGTATACAATATATATATATATATATATATATATATATATATATATATATATATATATATATATATATTTGAAAGAGGGTAATTGTGGTGAACGTTCCCACCGGGAATCGATCTCCTGACCACTCGGGCCGCATGCATCTCTCTTACCCACTAGGCTAGAGGTCATTTGCTATATATATATATATATATATATATATATATATATATATATATATATATATATATATATATATATAGGTATCATATTACATGATTTTTTTCTTGACAATTTATGTCCTACAAATGGAAATGTTGTAACCTATGTTGCATGAACATAGATATGATACACAATACGGACACGGCATATATTTTGGTGTATCCTAGTGTATTGAGTATCTGCATCGTGTCCAATATGTGACTGAGCGTCGTGTCCAATATGTGACAGATGCGACACTGACATGGAACTGATTATTGGAGTGTCCATGCTTCCTATATTGTAACTGGGTCATGAGTCATTTATCTGTACGTTACCTTTGAGTGCTCTGACCCAGTATATTTTTATGTCCTGTGCATCCCAAAATTGCTTCTGGCATGGTTGTTGAAGCTCGGGATCCATTGGCAACTCTACCGTTGCAATAATGAAATCACGAAAGTTCCACATGTGCAAACATTTTGGTTCATCCAGCGGGAATGTCTGGGGGCACGCATCACAAAAAGTGCAATGAGGACAATTGAGAGTTTCTATGACGTTTCTTACCATGACTTTGTCAAAGAGCCACTCAGCAAGTAGGAAAAAAAATGCTCTCTTAGAAGTTGACACAAGCCATTAAGATGTTCCTTTACGTGGCATGACCATGGCAGGAATATAATTTTACTTGGATCTGTCACAAGTGAATAGCACTAGTCATTTGACATATGGCAATACTGCATTACTTGGATAAGTGTCACAAGAGAATAACATAGTCATTCAACATGGTAATACTGCATTATAATGTACCTACTTGTACAATATTATGACCAAGTGATAGATGGTGATAAATTTTTGCACAAACTACGTGAATGGCACATTCACTAGCATCTATAGTACATCATAATATATACTGCTTACTCTTATATGTTATTCTTTTAATATGTGATTTACTCGGGGAGTGTGGAGCATTGTTCGAGATAAGGATATCGGTTTCATATCAGTTTGGATTTTGAGATATCAGATGTCGGATATCAGAGAAATATTGGATATCAATAAATATATAATACGTTGTATATTATCTATATTAATTGTCCTATCAAATTCAAATTTCTAGATGTACTAAAATTCTAAATGTCCTAGAAGGCTAAAACTAAGTAACTACTAACTAAAAACATCTAACATAATAACAAATATAAAATTACAAGTACAAATAAAAAAACTAGTAATATTAATAACATCATATCAATATAAAAACTTACTCATCCGACCCTACCTGACTTGAGAATACTTATTCAACTCTAATATTCGATATTTTTGTATATAGGGAGATGTCCTCTGGTGTTATATCGGCAGTATATCAGATTTCGACCAATATATTGGCTGTTTTTTTTTTTCGCAAAACGATATATATACGATATACTATGGCTGGTATATGTTGGTTTAGGCATCAAATGGATATGTAGGTCGATATCACCGATATATACAACACTCACGGATATCTACGACACTGGTGTGGAGTGGGGGCATTTACATTCTACCCCAGGTAGCTGGTCATCTATGATTGTGCTCCTTGGTTCATCTTGGCCCGATGAATCCCGAAACAGGTTTGACTTCCCCAAAGTGATGAAATTTACCCAAATAGGCTGATATATTACCAAGAAACCAAAAACTTCCTAAAATTGGTTAAAAATTGACGAAATTTGACAAAAATGTCCCAAAGGTATCCTTGGTTTTACTTTCATGTTGATGCTTTGATAAAATTATTCCAAGCCTGCATATGGTAATTTGTGCATTATATCAAGCAATTACCATATTATAATTTGTTGTAATGAGGCTATAGTGCAGTTGTTGACTAAAACCAACACTAAGCTTAAATAATTTACCGAGTATGTTTGAGATATAATCTATTATTTTCCTGCGTTTTACTTATATTTTAATAAATTAAGATAATTCTAACATGCTGAGCCCCGATGAACGACACACACATTATATATGCGTAGAACCAAGGATACCTAAGAATATTTTTCTTCTTCTGATAATTAATATAATCATGTGGTCTTTTAAGATTTGTTAGCTTTGATGAAGACATCAACTGCGGACAGGAACCTTTTGGTATCTCATGTCATCCTTTATGGTACTTCATATACAATGTTTGACTATACGAACATAAATTATTCCTATCATGAATGGATGAACTTGCTATCTTTACTAGAGAGCAATATTTTTCATGTGCAGATGCTCACCATATTTGCTACGACTACTAAGAGCTGACATGACTTAGGCCATCTCCAATGGGGGTTTCTATCTCCCCTATTTCTATGATGGAAATTCAATTTAGAAAAAAAACTTCTCCCAGTGGTGGTTTCTGTTGGCCCATTGGTCATATGGTCAAACTGATTTTAATAATTGATCAAACTCTGTCTCGATATATGGAGCTAGTCAGGATATCTCGGACTCTTGGACATGATCAAGAACGGCTATCTACTCAGTTCAAGACCGAAGCGTCGTTTGCCTGTTCGAGTCTGTATTTCTTTGAGCAATGTAATCTTTTATTTTATTGAGTCTAGAAATACATTGTACACCGAGTCGTACTGGCAAATAGGCTATTCCAAAATGATTTCAAAATGTTTTTAAAAATGTCCTTAGTTTTGAAAAATATTCATATTTACAAAAGCTCCAAAAAGGTTTTCAAAATTCTCCAAAATCTATTTTGAAAAACCCTAACCAAACCCTGACAGAACTCGGCCAGAGTTCGGCCAGAGTTCGGTTAGCGGCCGTTTTGATTTTTGAATTCCTTGGAACTTGGTCCTCCTGCAGTTGCGGATTTGACCGAGATTTGCTCATCGAGTTCTGTCCGAATTCTGTCCGAATTTTGCCAGAATTCTGTCTTTGGAACTCCTATAAATAGAGAAGGATTTCGATCATTTTAACTCACTCATTCACTTTCAATCTTCTCTCTATTTAAAGCCTACTGTCTTCCAAAGAGTTTTTCTCGAGCTTTAATTTTCAGATCCCAAGCCTGTTACAATCCTCTAGTCGATTTGCCAGTGCGGTGCGGTCTAGAAGTTTCAGAGTGATTGTAATCAGAAGGCTTGATAGAAGAATACCTCTTCACAATTGAAGTTGGACGAGTTCTTCGTATCAAAGCTCGCGTTGTAGAAGTTGCAAGGACTTCGTAAGAAAACTTGCGGTTTTGCCAATAGTGGATTCAACTGGTAGCAAGAGTTCTACCGACTGGACTAGTCCTCAACAGAGGGAAACCAGTATACATCGCTGTCTTTGCGTTTGCTTTCTTATCTCTGCCTTTACATTATTTAGTTGTGATTATTATTCTGTAATCTTGCTACTAATAATTTTTAATTAGCATTATTCCACTGCCTACTCTATTCACCTCCCTCTAGAGTATTGCGCTTTACGATTTCGTTCCTACAATTGGTATCAGAGCGGGTGTTACAGGTAAAGCAAGATAACATTACAATTATTTATTCATTTAATTAATTGTTATATAGATCACAGCACAACACATGGCAACTGTGAAATTCACAAGTGAAGGTCAGGCCACAAACAGACCTCCACTGTTTGATGGTACAAATTATACCTATTGGAAAACACGGATGAGTTTCTTCTTGAAATCTCTTGATTTTGATTTATGGTCTATTGTTATTGATGGCTATCAAAAGCCACCTCGTATAAATGTTGATGGAGTTTTAACTGAAAAACCCCATAACAGATATACAGAGGAAGAAAAAAAAGGCCAGTCTTGACGCACGTGCTATTAACGCTTTATTTTGTGCTTTAGACAGAACTGAATTTAACATGGTGTCTATCTGCACAATTGCTAATGAAGTGTGGAAGCTTCTTGAAGTCACACATGAAGGCACGACTCAAGTCAAAGAATCAAAAGTCAGCAGACTTACTCAGGAGTACGAGGCGTTCAAGATGAAGCCCAACGAAACAGTTACTCAGATGTTCGAGAGATTCTTGGATATTGTAAATCCTTTGTCCTCCCTAGGCAAAGATTACAGTAACCATGAAAAGATTCGCAAACTCCTGCGAGCACTTACAAAGAACTGGATTCCGAAGGCTACTGCAATCATTGAAGGAAACAACCTCACTACCATGACACTCGAAGTACTCATGGGTAAGCTACTCACTCATGAACTGGAGCTACAAGATTTTGAAGAGTCTGCACCAAAGGAGAAGACGATCGCTTTCAAGGCTCAGCACAGAAAAGCTGCTGAAGGTGATTCAGACAACAGTGAATCTGATGCTTTAGATCAAGCACTCATAGCAAGGAAATTCAAAAGATTCATGAGATATGAGAAGAAAGCCAAAGAAAACAATAGCAGCAACAACTGGTATCAAGATGATGCTGTCTGCTATGGCTGCAAGAAGAAGGGACACATGAAGAAGGATTGTCCTACAAACTCATCATCAAGCAAGAAGAGCAACATGTATGAGAAAGGGAACCTGAAGAGATCAACATCTCGGAAGTATGCCAATACCAGCATATGACATGAAAGTGAAGCCAGCGACTCAGAAGATGAACAATCAGAAGACGCTGCAAATGTATGCTTTATGGCATCCGATCAGGTACTCTCTGAACCTATAGTTGATACATATGATGACTTCACCTTTGAGCAATTAGGAGAAGCCTTCAGTGAACTGATAAGTGATTACAGGAAACTGCGTAGCAAATATCAGACCTCTAAGAAGGTACTCAAAGAGTACAAAGGTGAAATAGGAAGACTTACCAACCTACTAGCTGAGGTTAAAGATAATGTTAGTGAGTCTGGTGAGCTTTCTTCTATTAAGCTCTTATTACACGAGACTACCAAGTCATCCGAAGAAAAAGACAAGGTTATTGACCAACTGAAAGAAGAACTTTCTAAAGAGAAGAAAAGTCTTCAAAGTGCACAAGTCAGAATGGAAGCACTTACTTCTGACTATACTAAGTTATATGACACTTCCAAAAGATTGGAAATTAGGTTAGGAAAACAGCCTGAGACTGCTGCTTCCTACCCTAACACGTGTCACTTATCGAATAATCGGAACATTCCCAAACCAAACACTGTCAGACCTAACCATATAAAACCTTTACCCCAAAAGGTTAAGCCCAAATAGGATTATAG
The DNA here is from genome assembly GCA_029216955.1 of Iris pallida. Taxonomy (NCBI): domain Eukaryota; kingdom Viridiplantae; phylum Streptophyta; class Magnoliopsida; order Asparagales; family Iridaceae; genus Iris; species Iris pallida. The sequence continues at coordinate 5,846,580 of JANAVB010039216.1, forward strand.
GTATGCTTTCTTCTATACTAGAAAACCTAAACCTACCAACCATGCACACCACTCAGCTTTCAACACTCAACATGCACAATGTCATTATTGTGGCCACACTGGTCATATTTTTCCTGCATGTAGAATCAGAAAGCTTGTTGATTTAAATATTTATGCATGGATACCAAAAGCTAACATCTCAGGACCCTACAAGAAATGGGTACCAAAAGTTTCATCTGCAAATTGTTTTGTAGGTGGAACACCTTTCACATGCTAAAAACAAATGGATCCTCGACAACGGTTGTTCACGGCATATGACCGTTGACGCTACATTGTTTGCAACACTGTCGAAGAAGAAGAAGGAAGGCTATGTCTCCTTCGGTAACAACTTGAAAAGGGTATATCATTGGTATCGGTGATGTTGGTAAGTCTCCCTATCCTGTGATTAAGGATGTCTGTCTGGTTACCGAGTTGAAACATAATTTACTCAGCATAAGTCATTTAGCTGATCATGGTTATGGCATCAACTTTGGCAAAGACAAATGTACTATAGTTGATAGTTCAACTGGTAGTACTATCTTTGAAGTTATCAGGGAAGACAACATATATGTTTTCTATTTGTTGGAAGAAACTAACATTTCAGGTAGATGCTTAATGGCTAAAAGTGATGAGAGTTATCTGTGGCATATGGGACTCGGTCACGCAAATATGGACACAATCTCAAGATTATCCACGAAGAAGCTAGTACGCGGTTTACCGGACATAACATTCAAGAAGGATTCGGTATGCAGCCAATGTGAAAAGAACAAAGCTACCAGATCCACATTCAAGTCAGTAAACGCAGTATGTACTACTAGACCTCTACAATTGCTACATATGGACTTATTTGGTCCTAGCAGAGTTGCTAGCCTCGGAGGTAAGTTATATGCTTTTGTAATTGTAGATGATTACTCTAGATACACGTGGGTATACTTTTTGACACGCAAGAATGATGCATTATCCGAATTTGTCGTCTTTTGCAAGAAAGTACAGAATGAAAAAGGTTACATGATCACTCGTATTAGAAGCGATCATGGTGGCGAATTCGAGAATGCAGAGTTTGAACAATTTTGTGACACACACGGTTTTGTACACGAGTTCTCCTGTCCTAGGACTCCACAACAAAATGGAGTTGTGTAACGTAAGAACAAAACTCTATCCGAAATGGCCAGAGTAATGTTAAACCAGTTTAGTCTACCCAAATATTTCTGGGCTGAAGCTGTCAATACAGCTTGTTTTGTTCTCAATAGAGTTCTAATTCGACCCAAATCGAAGAAGACTCCATTTGAGTTATGGTTTGATAGAATTCCATCAGTTTCATATTTTAGAATATTTGGTTGTAAATGCTTTATTCTTAATACAAAAGATAATTTGGGAAAGTTTGACGAAAAGGCCGATGAAGGTATATTTTTAGGTTATGCGGCCAAGAGCAAAAGATACAGAGTCTTCAACAAACGAACTATGATCATCGAAGAATCAATCAACGTCACCTTTGATGAATTGAATCAAATGACTATCGATGACAATGACGAAGATCTAACTGTACCAAGTTCAACACCAGCTGATTCTCCAAGAGAAGAACCCGGAAGCTGCTACCTTCGGAGTCTGCCGAAAAGATTGAAATTTACGGCTGATCATCCAAAGGATTTGGTAATTGGTGATATTACCAAAGGTGTAAGTACTCGTACATCCAGTAGAGATATTGTTTCTAGTGTTGCATTTATTTCACAGCTAGAACCCAAAACCATTGATGAAGCATGTAGTGATCATTTTTGGTTAGATGCTATGCATGAGGAATTAAACCAATTTGAACGGAATCAAGTTTGGGAACTTGTTCCCAAGCCTATTGATCATCCGGTCATTGGCACCCGTTGGGTATTCCGAAATAAACTTAATGAGAATGGTTTAGTGACTCGTAACAAGGCTCGACTCGTAGCTCAAGGATATAATCAGGAAGAAGGTATCGACTACGATGAGACTTATGTCCCAGTTGCGAGATTAGAATCCATTCGCATGTTATGTGCATTTGCATGTTTTTATAATTTCAAATTATTTCAAATGGATGTCAAGAGTGCATTTTTAAATGGTTTTATAAAAGAAGTTTTTGTAGCACAACTTCCAGGTTTCACAGATTTTAAAAACCCTGATCATGTTTTCAAGTTGAAGAAAGCTTTATACGGTTTGAAACAAGCCCCTCGTGCTTGGTATGATCGTCTAAGCTCTTTTCTACTTGATAACGGTTTTTCAAAGGGCAAAGTTGACACTACACTTTTTTTAAAGTCTTTGAATAATAATATTCTTTTAATACAAGTCTATGTTGATGATATTATATTTGGATCTACTGATGAATCTCTTTGTCAAGAATTTTCTAAGTGTATGCAGAATGAGTTTGAGATGAGCATGATGGGAGAGCTGAAATTCTTTCTCGGACTGCAAATCAAACAAACTGACAATGGGACATTCATAAATCAAGCCAAGTACACAAAAGATTTGCTAAAGAAGTTTGATCTGGAAAATGTTAAACCTATTGGCACTCCGATGGGAACAAGGCAAGCCTGTCGACACACGTAAGTATCGAGGTATGATCGGTAGTTTACTTTATTTAACTGCTAGTCGTCCAGATATTATGTTTAGTGTTTACCTGTGTGCACATTTTCAAGCTAATTCAAAGGAATCACATCTGTGCGCAGTTAAACGTATCTTTCGATACCTTAAGGGCACTTCTTCTGTTGGCTATGGTATCCCAAAACCAAGTCCTTTGACCTTATCGGTTACTCGGATGCAGATTTTGCTGGATGCAAAGTTGATAGAAAAAGTACCAGCGGCACATGTCATTTCTTAGGCAAGGCTTTAGTCTCATGGTTTAGTAAAAAGCAAAATTCTGTAGCCCTATCAACAACAGAGGCTGAGTATATCGCCGCAGGACGTTGTTGTGCTCAGATTTTGTGGATGAAACAAACCTTGGAAGACTATGATTTATTTTTCACACACATTCCCATTTTCTGTGACAATACGAGCACAATTAATTTGACTAAGAATCCAGTATGTCACTCTCGTACTAAGCATATCGAGATCCGACATCATTTTCTTAGAGATCATCATCAGAATGGAGATATTGACCTTGTATACATAGACACTGAGAATCAATTAGCTGACATCTTCACAAAACCTCTAGCAGAAGATCGTTTCAATTATTTACGTCGAGAATTAGGAATTTTGGACGTCAATAATGTTAATTAATTTTGTTTTATGATTATATTTCAATACGCAAAAACTGTGTTAGAGACAAGCCAATAAAGAGTTTGTCTGTCACCACAACTACGGTTGAAGCGAAGCGGTACTTAAGAGTTCCTCGGTGAACCTCCGCCAGCTGGGACAGTACTCCTACAGCTAATCTGAGACAGTCGCTGTATAACGAAATTTAATCTATAAAATAATATTAATTATATTATTTTGAGATTTAAAATTACTAATCTTTGAATTAAATTTTTGAAATGAGTCAAGGATGATGAGGAGATGTGATGATGATGTATTAGCTGATTTTGAGACTTAGTTATTGTCTACTGTACACTTGGAAATGCTCCGACATTCCAAGTTTCTTTCTTTTTAGCGTTTATTATCAGTTTTTTTAGTACTTGTACTGGATATTTCTTGATGTCTCTTGAACATCATTTTATTTTTATGGGATGCGTAGTTTATCTTTCATATCAGTTTATTTAATCTTTATAGCATTTTTATCTGCTTCTATATTATAAACTGCCTGTGAAATAATTTCCTGTTATGTCTTGTATATTCTCACTGCATGAGATATTATTTTCTTGTGTTTCTTCACTGTTGTAGCTTATGCATTAATTGCGGGGGAGCCTATTTCTTCGTAATTATTTTGCTAAGTGACAACGGGGGAGAAAAAAATCTAACATTTTGTTTTGAGAATAATACAGGGATTGAACAATTTTGAACAGTTTTTGTGGTAACTTATCTCAAAAGATGTTATATCATTCATAGTTTGTCAATTATCAAAATGGGGGAGATTGTTGGCCCATTGGTCATATGGTCAAACTGATTTTAATAATTGATCAAACTCTGTCTCGATATATGGAGCTAGTCAGGATATCTCAGACTCTTGGACATGATCAAGAACGGCTATCTACTCAGTTCAAGACCGAAGCGTTGTTTGCCTGTTCGAGTCTGTATTTCTTTGAGCAATGTAATCTTTTATTTTATTGAGTCTAGAAATACATTGTACACCGAGTCGTACTGGCAAATAGGATATTCCAAAATGATTTCAAAATGTTTTTAAAAATGTCCTTAGTTTTGAAAAATATTTGTATTTACAAAAGCTCCAAAAAGGTTTTCAAAATTTTCCAAAATCTATTTTGAAAAACCCTAACCAAACCCTGACAGAACTCGGCTAGAGTTCGGCCAGAGTTCGGTTAGTGGTTGTTTTGATTTTTGAATTCCTTGGAACTTGGTCCTCATACAGTTACGGATTTGGCCGAGATTTGCTCATCGAGTTCTGTCCGAATTCTGCCAGAATTCTGTCTTTGGAACTCCTATAAATAGAGAAGAATTTCGATCATTTTAACTCACTCATTCACTTTCAATCTTCTCTCTATTTAAAGCCTACTGTCTTCCAAAGAGTTTTTCTCGAGCTTTAATTTTCAGATCCCAAGCCAGTTACAATCCTCTAGTCGATTTGCCAGTGCGGTGCGGTCTAGAAGTTTCAGAGTGATTGTAATAAGAAGGCTTGATAGAAGAATACCTCTTCACAATTGAAGTTGGACGAGTTCTTCGTATCAAAGCTCGCGTTGTAGAAGTTGCAAGGACTTCGTAAGAAAACTTGCGGTTTTGCCAATAGTGGATTCAACTGGTAGCAAGAGTTCTACCGACTGGACTAGTCCTCAACAGAGGGAAACCAGTATACATCGCTGTCTTTGCGTTTGCTTTCTTATCTCTGCCTTTACATTATTTAGTTGTGATTATTATTCTGTGATCTTGCTACTAATAATTTTTAATTAGCATTATTCCGCTGCCTACTCTATTCACCCCCCCTCTAGAGTATTGCGCTTTACGATTTCATTCCTACAGTTTCTATTTCAATTTCTATCCTATATGGCGGTGATGTAGGATGGAGAGTTTCTATGAGGGTGTCTACATTGTAGAAACTCTCATAGAAATTCTCCATCTCCCATACCAATTAATATTGGGCTCCACGTCATTAAATTGATCCTTTTATTTGTTGCCACGTAGGATAGAAATGGAGAACCATTGAAGAGTATTTTTGTGTGTGTGCAATTTCTATGAAGAAACTCTACCAACTAGGATAGAAATTTCTTTAAAGTACAATGACAAGTAGGATAGAAACTAAATTTTTTAGAAGTCCCCATTGGAGATGGCCTTAGTGCAATCAATACTTGGCAATAAATGGCTGGTGCTTTTTAATGAATGTCATATCCTGATGTATACAACTACCTTTCAATATCAAGAATAAATTCCACATGTTCTTGAACTAGGAATCAGGAACACTTAAGTTGGTGCCAAACCCGCGTCGTCCTGGACACGTATCACACACGACAAGGACATACCAAAAATACCCTAGGACATGCCAAAATTAGTACCAAGTCCATGTCTCTTGCTCCTAATTTTGTCATATTGTGTCGTACTTGTAACCATGCAACCCAATTAATGAAAGACTATGAAGAAGTCAAAGTGAACCAGTAAGACTTTTAGGTTGACAATGACTTTTGGTAAAATTTAGTTAGCATATTTGTGTTTGCACGGTTGAAAGAGGAACCGATGGAGGGAGACCCTTCAACTTTAAGCTTATTTATATCTTTACAGGCATCAAAATTATTTTGTATTTGCATATGTTGAGACATGTGGGCATGTGTAAATTGGAGCAAGAAGATATATCCTCAAATGTTAATTCTCTAATGTAGTATACATGCTTGCATGTGTTTACGTGTGAATGATGTCTGCTACATTTTTGGCATTTTTAATATCCTGAAAGAAGTCGTGACTAGAAAATTGTGGTTTTTGGAGGCCTTATCCATTGATAATGAAGTGCAATTGGAATATGTCATCGCAGTTGGGAGAAAGACTACGCGACATATTTTGATTGTTCAACAATTGTTCTGATCTTTGATTAATGATTAATTTCCAACTAAACTTATTTTGAAACTTAATATTTTTTTTGGAAAGTTAATAGTAACAAGAAACTGTTAGCATAAGAAGTGTCACGCTCCGGTCGCGTAGGACCGATCGTCCTCGCTAAGGCGTGATGCCGCACGAGCCTAGATTGCGCTCGTGCAAGGCGGGTTCCATAACGGCCGATTACAGGCTAAGCGACGGGGTCGTCGCACAGAAGTCCCAAGCAGAAGCATTGAATGATCAAGGCAACACAAGTATTGAAAGTCTTTTATTGATACTTGAAAATAAGATTACAAAGGTGCGAAGCCAAGATTACAATCACTCAAGCTCGCTTTTCTCTCTGATTAAAAGCTGCTCAACTCTCTCATTTCTCAATACAAGCTTCAAGGCTGCAACTTGCGTATGCTTTGGAAGGCGATGTCTATACTTATATCCCGTATAAGTTCAGACTCCATGCGGTCGCACGCCTCGAAACGCCAAGGAACTCTATGCCTCAGCACGTCCAAGCGAGTTCCGCGTCAGACGGTCTTCCTCCTGTACCTGCACATGAAACTGTGTGGGTGTCAGTACTCAACTGTATTGGTGGAGTGAGCTCCTCGTCCACCCAGACAAAACCAATACGTTCATTTACTTTGTGCAATATAATCCCTTTATGATGTCTTTCTATTCTTGCCTTAGGATCGATTTTAGGACAAACTCTTGGCCTATTAGTGTCTCTATACCATCACCGTGCCTCGCACTGATAACTTACTTATCGATGTGCCTCTAGACCATTCTCGTGCTTGCAACATTAAGTATCGACTCGTACTTGCCCTTCCGACTCATACTTTGAGACGCAACATGTTTCGTGCCATCGATTTAGTCCGTGCTTCAAATATCGAGGCCGTGCCTCACGATTCAACGTGACATGACCAAATCTTGCCTTACGGTCCTTCCTGACTTAACTCGAGACGACTCAATTTCGACTTGTGGAACTTGTGTTGACGACTCAAACACGACGTCACATTCGTGCCGAAGCACGTGTTCTTGCTATAGCCAAATCTTAGGCTCCATAATGGTGTTGCAACCGTGCACACCTTCTTAACTCAATTCGTGCCGTGCTTGTACTTTCTTTAATTCGACCGATGCCGTGCATGCGGATTGCCGCTTAGCATACCGACTCATCTATATGAAAGGTCACTGGCAATGTCAAGCTATTTTGGACTATAGCTGGGTTAGACGGCGACCCTTTTGGGCACGGGTAGCGAGTCCTATGCAAAAGTTCCTGAATCACCCGCGCCGATTCATTGTTGGCGCGCACCGATTCATGGTTGGCGCTTGCTATAACTCGTTCCTTCCGGGCCGATTCATTGTTGGCAAACGTTAGGAACTAGATCTTGTGCACAAGTTGTACATGACCATGCAGTGGTGCCTACCTAACTCACCATATGACTCAAACCATGTTCTTCTTTAATCATGACCATGCAGTGGTGCCTACCTAACTCACCGAGTTTGGTGCCTTATCGGGGCTTCATCTGGAACGTGAGAAGAGCAAGATATACTTCAAGTCCCATTGTCCGGAGTAGGAAGTACTTCAGGATATCCTTCATATTGAAAGAGGGATACTTCGGTTAAGTGCCTTGGGTTTCTTTTATCGATCAATTATGCACGCGCGCAGGAGTGTCGGAGCATGATAGAATATGTTCAAAGACGTATTCAAGGATGCCAGGCACAATTCTTATCTTTCGGGGTGCGTATAGTGCTGATCCGATCCGTCATATTTGCTATATTTCTTTTTTGGTTACAGACTATTATGTTGCCTTCGGCATCCATACGCAAAGTTGATAAGCTATGCGCAAATTTTGTGGCGTGGAGGGATCCATACAAGTGCATGGAAGGAGTTGTGTCGTCCTAAAAATGAACGGAGAATTGGTTTGCGATCTTTATCCACCCTCCGAGAAGTGGCAGGCATTCGCCTCGCTTGGAACTTCCCCAGGGGCGAACACTATGGGCTAAATGGATGAAAGGTAAGTACCTGACGGATACCAAATTCTGGAATCAACAAATGGATGATATTTTTTTCAGTCTCATATGGCTATTTTACGGAATCGGTCAAAGACAATTGATCTCTCAAAAATTCGGTAATGGTATAAACACTCACCTTTGGTTGGATCCGTGGCTAGAACACAAAAGCCTGATTGAAAGAGTAGGTTGGCAAATGTTCGCGTTAACTTGACGCAATGAATCAGTCAGCAACCTGATAAGGGACGGATCCTAGCATCTTGAGGATCATCCCATCGGGCACTAATTCCAGGAGTCTATCAGGGAGATTACTATTGACTTGGGCAGGGGTGACGGTGTATGGTCCTGCGATAGCAATGCTGATGGAGTTAAATTTTCATAGTGCTTATGAGGAGGTACGTGCTCATTACCCAACGATGGATAATGATGAATTCATTTGGGTAAGGAAGTTGGCTAATAAGATGCAGCTCAACATGTATAAAGTGCTAAGAGGACGACTTTTAACATTGGATATAATTGCTCGATTTGGTTTACAAATTCATGGTCAGGGATGTAAGTTTTGCCAACAGTTAGGGGAAAACTTCATCACCTATTCTTCCAATGCAATTTTACATGGGAGATATGGAAAGTCGAGTGCAGTACATTAGACATTCCGAGTACAGCATCAAGAGACATGTATACACAGATTGATTTTATATTTTATATCTACACATCGTAGTAAAGGAAGCCGATGGTTCAGAACGGCTCGTATTAGTCTATCTGCAGCTTGACACATTTGGAGAGAACGGAACTGACGTATATATGAAGGCTTGAATACAACCCAGTTGGGTATCCTGCACAATATAGAGTTTGATATCAATTATATGATTTAAAAATTGTGTATGTGATTTAACAGAGTTATCGATATAATTATCCTTTTTGAAAAAAAAATGCCCAAGTGGTCATGACATGAGACAAATAGTCGGAGAACCAGATCGGAGGTTCGAACCCCCGGACACTATGCCCTTAAACATTAAGGGGGTGGGGGTGAGTCGAGATATTCGAGGAACGACTAATTGGGAACTGGGCCTGGAGGAGCGATCTACCCAAGTAACATGATTGTGGTTCCAATGATTAATCTGAGTGGAGCGTGCAATGGAGATCAGCCCAAGCAGTATATCGAAAAAATTTGCAGCAGATTCAATAATCAAGAATTGAAGTGCAGAGAAATAGTTCAGGACATAGCCCGGGGAGACTAATGTAATAAAAAAACCGAAGCATAAGCTGGTTGTAGACCTACTATTTCAAAATAATAATATATATACACACACACATATTTGGAACAAGTAATTATCCATGATCGCTCACACTCGGATTCGAACACCGCCCTCTCGGGTCACATGCCTCCACACTATATAGCCAATGACCTCTAGCTCAAGTGGCTAGTGTGGAGGCATATATATATATATATATATATATATATATATATATATATATATGGCCACACAGAGGAAGAAGGAGGGAGCCCCCCTGCTCGCCACACCGCCCCCCCCCTCGCGGTCCGGCTGCGCCCCTAGGCATCTTCTTCCCCCTCGGAGGCCCCCTCTCCTCCCCCGGATGGTCGAGCTCCGCCTGGCCCACCCCCCAGTGGGGGTTTCCCCCCCTCGCCTGCTTTCAGTCGTACGACATCCCCCTATCTCCTCCCCCACCACCCCCCTCGGCGCCGCCGTCATCCTCGGCGACATTGACGCCACCCGGGCTAGGCCCGGTCCTCCATCGCCGGCTGCTGTTCCGCCTGGAGAGCCTCCCCCCGTCCTGGCGCCCCCTCCTCCAGTCGCTCCTCTTGCTGCGCCGCCACCGCCGCCCCCCTCCAAGGCAGCGTCCGCCTTCCTCTCTCTGCAGTGGCCCCCTGCTCCCTCGGCAGGGTCCGTCTTACGTCTCCCAGCCACCACCCCTCCCCCCGGCGGCTCCGGAGTGGCCCTCTTCCCAGCCACCGCCTTCCCGTCGTCAGTGGTCTCCCCCCCGCGAGTTGCGAGCCGGTCCTCGTGCTGCGGTCCTCGGAGAGCGCGACCTCCCCCTCGGCGTCGGCCGGTCGAGCACCGCCACCCCCGTCGTCCTTCCCTCGCGACGCTCTCCCCCCCACCTCCGGCCTCCGGCGCTTACTCCGCCGTATGCTGGAGGGCCCTCCCCCTCGCCGGTGGTAGGCCCCTTCTACCGTACACCCGGAGGCCGAGCCCCCGCTTCCTCCTCCCTCCCTTCACCCCCCGGTCACCACAGCGCCCGGCCAGCTGCCGCCGTCGCTTCGCTGTGCCCCTCCGTCTCCCCCGTCCCCGTCCCCCTTCGTCTCTTCCGTCTCCCCTTCGTCCCGTCTCGTCCCCCCCTCGGGCAGAGCAACCCCCCCTCGGGCTGTGTGCCCACACCCCCCATCGGGCTGAGTGCCCTCGGGCAGTGCTCCCGCTCCATTGGGCAGTGTGCCCCCACCCCCATCGGGCTGAGAGTCCACGTTTTTTCAAAATGTCAAAATTTTGCCTTTTCGGAACTTCGAAATTAAACATTTCGAACATTTGTATTTCCTACCTAGCTTATCAGGGCCTTTTTGTGTTTTTCGGCTCTGCAACTGTCTGTACTGCTTTTTTGAGCTCCCTCTAAATTTTCAATAAAATGCCTTTTTAGTATATATATATATATATATATATATATATATATATATATATATAGCTCAAGTGGCTAGTGTGGAGGCCCGCGCACGCGCACACACACACACACATATATATATATATATATATATATATATATATATGCCTCCACACTAGCCACTTGCTCTAGCTCAAGTAGATGAACCACACATTCTTAAGTACCCTGTTTTGGAGGCGGTCCAGGAGTTCTTCGCGGAGGGCCGGCTTCTGA